>JAECXF010000298.1:0-391455 GCA_018151655.1 Drosophila bocqueti | reverse complement strand
AATTTTGCTAGAGGTTAGTGCACAGCGACCACTAGGGTCTATTGTGCCCTCGTCCTAGTGTATGAGCTATAGCTCCTCGAACAGTTCAATCGAACGCAAGAATGCGATGATGTTGCCTGGTCGAAGAGCCCTCATTTCCTTTGTGGTGAGTGTAAGGCCCCCAAAGTGGGCCAGCCTCAACCGACTGATAGCCGGGCACTCCTCAAGTAGGTGCTCCGGAGTCTCTTCTCCTTCCAGACAAAGTCTGCAAAGGCTGTCCTCCCTAATTTGAGATTGTGCAGATGCTTGCGCAGTCTGCAGTGCCCGGTCAGGAAACCCGTGACTATTCGGAGAGATCCTTTGCTCAGCTCCAAACAGTCCTTGGTCCTCTTACTGTTGTAACTACCTAGCAGACGTTTACTCTGCCTTGCCCCTTTCGACGCCTGCCAGAAGTCATCGCAAGCAGTCATGAGATCCACACGACTGCTCTGGCTAATGACTCCTGGCCCTAGTCCACAGAAGGGCTCCGGACCATAGAAGGGCGTACTCGCCCCCTTTCTAGCCATTATGTCGGCCACTTCATTGCCGGGGATCCCCGCATGTCCTGGTACCCAGTATAGGGTTACTTTATTGTTCACACCCAGTACATTGAGTGTTTCTATACATTGCCATACTAGTCTGGAAACAATCTTATGGGCACTGAGTGCTCTGATTGCTGCCTGACTATCTGAGAAAATGGCTATGTCTCTCCGATTGTAACCCCGCTCAATATTGAACGAGGCACATCTCTCTATCGCGTGCACCTCCGCTTGAAAGATACTGGCGAATTTCCCTAGAGGTTCGTGATATTTGAGTCGGGGTCCACAGACACCCGCACCCGCACCATCCTCTGTTAGTGAGCCGTCAGTGTACCACCTAATAGCATGTGGTTTCACATCATAGGTGGTAGACATGCTGGTCCACTCCGACTTGTTGCTAAGCTCTGTTTTGAAGAGCTTATCAAAGCTAAACTTGGCTAATTGAACATCCTGCGGATATTCCAGTAACAGGTCAGTAGTTGCAGTCACTGCCGAGTCAGCTGGTCCTGCCCCTGTTATCCTCATGGTAGATCTGCGCGCACTGTGCTTTATATGCAAGTGCAGTGGTGGAAGCCCGAGCAGCACATCCAGAGCAGTGGACGGGCAGGTGCGCATAGCGCCCGAGATGCACGTGCAGGCAAGTCTCTGGAGTTTGCCCAGTTGCCTTCTTGTGACATCAAGGTCAGCGCGATTTGCCCAAACCGCAGCCCCGTAGCTGACTATGGGCCTCACCATAGCAACATACATCCACAGTAGGATCTTTGGGGATACTCCCCAATTTTTCCCTGCAAGAGATCTACAGCTCATTAAGGCCATAGTGGCCTTTGCGAACGGCATGTTCCACATGTTGTCTCCACAATAGTCTCTTGTCTAGGATGACTCCCAGATATTTGACTTCTGTGGAGATCGGAATCTCTGCGCCCCCAATGGCTATGGGCCGAATGGATTTCAGCTTGTAGCGATTGGTGAAGGCGACCACTGTGGTTTTCGCTGGATTAATATTCAGCCCCACGTCTCTGCACCAGTCTAAGCTAAGTCTTAGGCCCAGTGTGATCCTGTCGCACAGTGTGCTCTCAAAATTTCCTTTACATACTAGAGTGATATCATCGGCATAGCCTTGACATTCAAACCCATTTGCTGTAAGTTTAACTAGCAGCTCGTCCACCACGAGGCTCCAGAGTAGTGGTGATAGGACACCCCCTGCGGACAGCCTCTGGTGGTTTGAGCTCTAACAGTCACACTGTTGACAGTGACTTCTGCTATTCTGCTATCAAGGAGTTTGCCCAGCCAGGTCGTGAGACCCGTTTCAACTCCCCTTCTACAGAGTGCTCTTACCACAACGTCATGAGCTGTGTTATCAAAAGCACCCTCTATGTCCATAAAGGCACAAAGTGCTACCCCTTTGGCTTTTACAGAGCGCTGCATACTGTCCACCAGGCTCAGGAGAGCCGACTCAGTGGACTTACCTTCTCTATAGGCATGCTGATTCGCATGCAGAGGTCTTCGCACCAGGTGCGAGTTTCTGATGTGGTTGTCCACAATCTTCTCCAGGGTTTTCAGCAGGAAGGAGGTTAGGCTGATCGGCCTGAAGGATTTGGGATGAAAGGGGTCTTTCTTCCCAACCTTCGGGATAAAGATCACCCTAGCCATTCTCCATGCCCTAGGAATGTAACCCATTGCTAGGCTCCCCCGGAAAATACTGATGAGGAACAGCATTAGCTGTTCGACACCCTTCTGAAGATGTATGGGTATGATACCATCCACCCCCGGAGCCTTGTAGGGGCTGAGTGTACTCAGAGCCCACCTAATCTTTTGTTCAGTTACGATCGCTGCAGCCAGGCTCCAGTTGGGTCTCCCGTTGGGGACTCCTTCGTAACTGTTTTCTATATCGGAGATGGTTCTACACATGGGGAAGTGGGTTTGCAGGAGAAGTTCTGCTTTCTCCTCCTCGTCCTCGGTGAATGACCCGTCCGCTCTTTTCAGACAAAGTTCAGAAAGTACTTTGCCTTTTGATATTGCCTTAAATACTCTAGCCGCAGGTGCGGCTTGCTCTATGGTGGAACAGAATTTCCGAAAGTGAGCACGCTTACTAAACCGGATTTCTTTGTTGTATTCTGTCAGCTTTTTGGTGTAAAGTTCCCAAGTGGCGCTGTTCTTTTTAGCTGTGTTGAACAGCTTCCTGACTTCTGTACGAAGTAGTCCTAGTTTCCTATTCCACCAGGGATTGTCCCTACTGGACTCTATGGATTTTTCGGGACAGCTTGCATGATAGGCATCCAAGATTATATCTCCTACTTCTCTTGAGAGTTGCTCAAGATCTTCTGGAGACGATACTCTCCTGCTTTGATTCAGTCTGCTCAGATTTAATCCCAAACAGGACTGATAGGCTGGCCAGTCAGTCCGTCGTGGGTTCCTGATAACCCTACTGAATCTAAGGTTACTATGAATGTCGAACAGGATGATCCTGTGATCCGACATTGACGGTTCTGAGGAGACCTTCCAGTTGCGAATCAACCGTGAGCCCCCTCATTCCCGAAAGTGATATCCAGTACTTCAGCCCTGGTTTTAGTAATGAAAGTGGGTTCAGCCCCCACATTTAAGACAGTAAGATCCCTAGATAAAAGATAATCTAGTAAGCACTCACCTCTACCGTTGTTGTCCGTGCTGCCCCATGCAACATTGTGCGCATTGGCATCACACCCTAGCAATAGGGGTAGCCTTTTGCTGCTGCAATGCTGCACCAGATCCTGAACCTCTGGTGGGGGGCATCCGTCACGTCTCCTGGGAAGTATGCCGACGCCACCACAATACTCCCGTGCTCGCTAGTGATCATCACCGCTACTAGATCTCTGTTGAGAAATTGAGAGAGACAAAGAAAGTTAATATCCTTTCGCACCAAAATGCAAGCTCTCGGTGATGCCTCCCTTCCGTCTGCAATAGTTTGCATACTCACTTTACTTAGGCCGCAGATCCTGCCTCTGACGACCCAAGGCTCCTGGACGAGCACCAGCCCCAGGTCAGACCTGGAGACCAACCTGCCGATGACAGCCGAGGCTGCCCTGGCGTGATGCAGGTTGATCTGTGCCACGCTGGTGACCCCCATCCTTAGAGCTCTTCTTCACCCTCCGAGAGCGTCAGATAGGCCTCTGATTGCATCTCGGTGGGTGTCCGCTCATCATCGGATGGCTCCTTTTCGCTGGTAGGCTCCTCTGCGCCGCCCATATGCAGACGCGCCAGATCCAGCCCCTCTAGAGAGACCGAGTCCAACTCGGCCTCCACTGCAGCGAGTTCCATGGCCTCAGCCGCCTCGTCCGATGGGACGGAGGGAGCCTCCTTAGCTGCAGCCGCTGAAGTGCCAGGCACATCGTCGGCGTTTGCCTCGGTACACGCCTCCGCCGCCACAGACTCCTGCTTTTTATGCAGGCGGCATTTCAGCTGGCCGAACCGGTAGCTCACCAGCATATCTCGCTTTTTGAGGAGTGTGAGTGCCTCCTCATCCAGGCCTAGCAACAGCACCTTGCCGCCCTTCGACTCTAGGTGCCGGATGACACGCCAGGTCCCGGTGAGCAGGCCCTTGTTCTGCTCATTGAGCAGTCCAAGAGACCTCTCCAACGTCTCCCCTGCGGTGCGTGGCAGGTATAAGGTGACTACGTTGGTCACCGGTAGGTCCTCTTGCAGGCAGGTGCGGAGCTGCACACCCACCGTGGTGCTGATGCTGGGGACCGTCAGCTCCAACCACTTCTTGGCATCGCTGTCCATGCAGTCCACTAATAGCAGACCATCACGGAACTGGATGCCGTTGAAGTTGAGGGCTGAGGTCCAGCCCTTCCTCATCTCCTCGACGAGGGCCTGCTCCACCGCTGACAACTCCTCCTTTGCCAACAGCCTCTTCGGGTAGTCCCGCGCCAGTATAGCCAAGTTCGTGCCCTTGGCGACACTGGCATACGAGGCTGCCCTCGGACGCTTAGCGCTCTGCGAGGTTCTCGAGCCCTCCAGCGCTGCGGTGCTCCTTGTCTTCTTGGACATGCTCTTGGGGAGTTCGGGCGGCGACGTGTGGTGAAGCTGCCTCTTCCTCCCCGCAACGGCCTGGCCGCCGGCTCTCTCAATCGGGGACACGCTCGTCCCCGCAGCTTTCTTCGCTGGAGCCACGTTCGGCGCACGGTGCTCCAACGCTCTTATGTGGGCCTCCTCCGGCTTGAAACCCCGTTCGAGGTACCGGAGGTACCACTTGCGGCCGGCTCCGCTGAGGCCTTGCCTCAGAGGATCTCCGGCTCCCCCAGGCTGGCCTGCCGCTGGGACAGTCTGCTTCCTGGGTTGCTGCCTCGACCTTGCGGAAGAGGGTGTTGCGGCGTCCCTCCTGCTGGCGTCGCCCGCCTGCAGGACAGCCGCCGGGGCAGTGCCGGGCACTGCAACCCTCCCCCTGCCGTCCGTCCGTTTGGTGGCCTCGCTGCCGGCCACTCGAGACTTGAAAGTCTCTGCACCACTCGAGGCGCTCTGCGTCGGGGTCGAGCCCTTCGGCTTAGCAACACTCTTCGAGGCGCTCTGCGTCAGGGTCAGGCCCTTCGGCTTTGCAGCACTCTTCGGGTGAGGGGCCAAGCCCCTGCGCGGCGACAGCTTGCCACCGTCATCCAGAGCCGCCTCCTCTATCCGCTCTGCTAGCTGAGTTGCGGTTAAGTCCCGCGTGTTTAGTTTTTTGATATTTATTGATGCCATGTATTGGTCCCACGAGTGTAGGGGAAGGTAGTTCCAGCGTGTCATAGCCCCCATTAACACGCTGGGGCCAGGACTACTCACCGAGGCGGCCAGGTATCGGTGAGGCTCCGTCCGAATACAGTCGGTTACCCCTGACTGCAAACCAGCCAATGGGCACGGAAACGCATGACACCCTGGCTTAGGGGGGTGAGGTGGCACCATTGCCTCAGGACGTCACCACTGCCCTTGTGAGATGTTGGGGATAGGATGTGGGTAGGAGCACTTGTAGGAAGTATGGAGTGTGTAAGACTATGTGTTAAAGACGGTCAGACAAGCGCCTTGTCGGTACTACAACGGTGTGGTACCCGCTGTTGTCCGGGACTGCTTATTCACGACAAGTCGCTATTCGCAGCTAACCTCCACAGGAGGCCTTGCGCTATCCGCAACCTGCGACCCGTCCGGTGGCTTCAGCTAGCCCACCTCAGAACCATCTCACTAGTTCTTCAGTAAGACATAAAATTGGAGATTTTGTTTTATTAAAAAATGAAGAACGTCATCAACTAAATTAGATCCGTTAGATCCATTTAGAATCAGTGAAGCTTTAGATGGAGATCGGTATACATTGAAATCATTGCATAATAATCGGTCATATATCGTAAATATTGCCATGAGGATTTGCGACGGATGCCAGATGGTTATGTTCCGAATGAGTTGGAAATCCCGCTTGGTTCTTGTTAAGATTGTGACAAGATATCTGTGTGATATGCTGTGTTAGGTTGAGAATAGCGGAAGAACACAGGAGGTGTTGTTATCGAGTTGAAGTGGAAATAACCTGGCTGATGCAAAGCGTCTGTATTGTTTGTTGTTTGGATACCTGCGTAATTAAGCAAGCACAAGTGGACAATTATGGTTGTCACATGGCGTGTGGGGCTCTTGACGGAACCATGCTTAAACAAAAGGAAACCATAGGGATAATAATGAATATCGAATTTTGAATTTAAAAATATCATGAAACTAATATGCAAAGATTTAATGTAACGATAGTGTTCAGGCGAGGAGCCACTGTACCCTCGGTGCTCTCAAAGCTTTCCTCTCTTCTCTGCCGCTGCAATGGTCGGTCTCCGTCACTAGGCGGATTTCGGGACCGCTCGCCTCCGACCGTTTTTCGTTCTCCCGCTCTCGTTATGTTATGCAGGCGGGAGCTCAGGTTCTAGTATGTAAGCTAGCATTTAGTCTCAAAACTGAATCCAAATAAAGAAGTGTGAAGTGATCCTCGACGCCCCGTGCCTATTGATTTTCATTAATTTCCATTCGACTGCGTCGGGACGCCACCACCACTGGATTATTTTTCCGTACTTATTTTTCAAGTGAAGGAAGCCACCCCCTACAAACATTGGTCCTTCGAGCCAGATCAGCCCATACACCAGCAGCTCCGGTGATTTCTCTATCAGGAAAAAAGATAAGTACGAGACCCCATCCCTTCATCCCAAAGTGCCGGTCTTCAGCAGCTGTTCGAATATCCAATTTCGCTCAGACTGATGCAAGATATTCCTGTCAACTCCAAGTCCGAGTCTCCGACATCACGGCAACTTGGAAATTTTACATTTGTAAATTTTTTCCAACGCCGACTCCTCTTTCTTTCCGCCATCTTCCTTATTTATCTTGCGTACATCAACATCATAAACGGCCTACATCAGTCCATTCCTAAATACATACATATTTTTCCGACTCTGCGAGAATTTCTTATGACATAAATACATACATATATGCACATAAGTTCTGAATACATAAACGTCGTACATCAACTACATCAGTGCATTCCTCCGTACATATTTTTCGACTGCGCGGGAATTTTTACATTATATCTTCATTAAATTCAGTCCACTGAAATTTCTCATGCGCCCGCACACATACCGTCCTTTACCACCTTTCGCCATCAATCCAATCATACAAATATTTATTCCGCAAATGCAAAAATATAAAATAAAGGAAATACATTGAAATAAAACGACTCAACGCTGTTCATAATTGTCTGTGCATTCATAAATATACAAGTCGCAGATTCGTCGTTATTCGCCATAATGGTAGCGCAGTGAGTTTCGATCGCACTGAAGTACTACGCACAACTGCCTTGTGTCGCCCACTTCTTCTACGTGCTTACCATCGAACCACACTCGGCGTCAGCGACAACACGCTGGCGCCGCGCTAAAACGGTTGTTCACGCCAGAAGGGCGCGAACTAGTGAGAGGCAGTGTGAGCGGCCAGCGCTCGCGCTAAAGCTTTCGCTTCTCTTGCTCTCCTCGTGCTCTCCCTCTTTTCCGCCAACGCCAAGTTCACCACTCCGCGGTCCCGCGGCTTTTCTCTGGTTAGGTATAAGTTAATCTTAAGCAAACATTACTCTGTGCAAGAAGTGCGAAATAAAGTGAAGAACAAATCGAAGCTTCCCCCTGCTGCCTATTTACTTCGGGCCCCCAACAGCAACAACAGCAGCACGGCAGCACCCCTGCCCATCCAACCAGCGACCACGACCATACTCCAGCGGCCGTACGGACCACTTTGGCAACAATCCGCCCATTCCAGTTCATGGTCCTTCGAGCCGGATTTATCCTGATCCACCAGCGCCCCCAGCGGAAAAATCCAAAGATAAGTACGGCTTTTCTATTTCTAGTCCATCCGTGGTCGCCATACTCTTTTTCCAAAGGCCCCTATACCTAGGCTTCTAATAAAAGAAAGCACTTTGGTAGGGTCTATTTGTTCCCAAATCCTGTAGGGGGGTATAAGTTCACCTCCTAGATGTTGAAGTCGACGTCTGATTAGCGAGGGGCACTCACATAGGATGTGTCCCGATGTTTCTTGCTCCATCTCGCAGAACCTGCATGTGTCGATTTCTGAAAGTTTTAATTTCTTAAGGTGATACCTAAGGTTGCAGTGACCCGTTAGGTAACCTGTTAGAGTGCAAATTTCGCTCTTTGGAGGTTGATGATGCGTTTTGATCGCGTGATCTGGGGGACGAGAAATTGTTTGGCTTGTCTCAGCCCTGCACTGTCGGTCCAGTGACGGTTTATCTCCGATTCCTCCCATTTCCTGAGCAGTTCTCTTTTGTGTCCTTTCGATAGTCCATAGAACGGCTCAGGGCCGATAAAAGGTGTCATCGCCCCGCGTTTGGCTAGGGTGTCTGCCACCTCGTTTCCCGTATGGCCTTCATGCCCTGGTACCCAGCCCACCGTTAGGGTGTTTTTGGAGGCAAGGGCATTCAGCTGTTGGAAACAAGTCTCTACAAGTCCGGACGAGATCGTGAAGGAACTCAGCGCTATGAGCGCTGCCTGACTGTCCGAGAAGATGTAAATCCGTGCGCCTTGCATTTTCCTGCGAAGGCATTCTCGTGCACAGATTTCTATGGCGTGTATCTCTGCTTGGAAAATGGTGGGCGATTTTCCCATGGCTATGGATTTGTTGAACCTTGGTCCGAAAATACCAGCCCCGGTGTCACCGTTTTCCAGTTTTGACCCATCAGTGTACCATGTTTGTGATCCACTGGGTAGAGATATTTATTTTGTTTTCCATTCATTCCTAGTGTATACGACTACAGAGAAGTTTCTGTGGAGAACAAGTCTTGGTTTCTGCTCGTCAGTTACGCGCAGAATGGGCTCATTTATTAGGGGTTCAAGGACCCTAAGGTGCCCGGTAAGATCACCGCTCTTGATATTGGTGATGTTTTGAAGGCGAAGTGCCCCCAGGCAGCCCTCCTTTTTCAATGTAATTGGTAGAGGGGGTATGCCAGTTATGACTCCTAGTGCTGCAGTGGGGCACGTCCGGATGGCTCCAGTGATGCCTATGCAGACCAGTCGTTGTAATTTGGTTAGTGCAGCCGCAGCTGTCCTCTGGGTAGATTTCGTCCACCAAGCAAGAGATGCATAGGTTAAGATCGGTTTTACCACAGTGTTAAAAGACCAGTAGATCATTTTGGGACTTAGGCCCCATGTTCTACCGTAAAGCCTGTTGCAAGCAAAGTGTGCTCGAGTGGCTTTGTTTATAGTCTTTTCTAGGTGTGCATTCCAGTTGAGTTTGGAGTCAAGTGTGACTCCTAGGTAGTTGGCCTCAACCGAAAAGTCGATAATGGACCCATTTAGGGATGGTCTTTTTATGGAGAGAGACCTTTTCCTAGTAAATGGGACTAAAACAGTTTTTGATGGGTTTATGGACAGTCCTTTGTCCTGACACCATCTGTTGGCTATATCAAGGGCTTGCTGCATGCGGTCCGAAATGGTTTGCTCATGCCAGCCCACTATTTAGATGACTAGATCATCAGCGTAGCCTTGAGTGGGAAACCCTAAGTTGTTGAGCTCATATAGTAGCTCGTCGATGACCAGAGTCCACAGGAGAGGAGAGAGTACTCCCCCTTGAGGGCACCCCCTTGTGGCTGTGATTGAGTTCATAGTTCCTCCAAGGTCTACAGTTATGATTCTGGATTTAAGCATTTCCAGAATCCACCTAGTGATAAGTGTAGAGACATTCTTTCGTACAAGAGAGGCACGTATAGCCTCATATGACGTGTTGTCGAAAGCTCCTGAGATGTCTAAGAAGGCACCTAGTGCTATCTGTTGAGCGCCAATGGCCTTTTCAATGGTTGTTGTAAGGCAATGTATGGCGGTCTCAGTTGATTTACCAGCTTGATACGCATATTGGTACTTGTTTAGGGGATGTTGCTTGAGATTTACCTCCCTGATGTGGTCGATTATCTTCTCCATAGTTTTGAGGAAGAAGGAGCTAAGGCTAATCGGTCTATATGATTTAGGCAATTGGGAGTCTTTCTTCCCTGCCTTTGGGATAAACACAACTTTTACTTTAGCCCAGTTGCTTGGTATGTGTCCAAGCATGAGACTGGATCGAAATGGACGGACCAGGGGGAGTGCGATTAGGTGCAGTCCCCGCTGCAACAAGCATGGATAGATTCCATCTGGTCCGGGTGATTTGTATGGGCTGAAATTTTGTAGTGCCCATTTTACGCTATTTTGATGAAACAATCTCTAGGGCATGTTTTCAATGTGTTCTGAGCGATAGGGGGGTTCTCCTCTCTCAGCCCCATTAGAGTCTGCCACCATAGTCACGTGCAGGTGCGGGCACTCTCCAGTCTCAGAGAGGTAGGTTGGTGCCTCACGCTCTGAGATGGGTTGCTCCACAGCCACACACCCAGGGAAGTGAGTAGCCAGGAGTAGACTGCTCGTCTCCTCTGGGTTGTTTGTGTGTGTTCCATCTGGCTTTTTCAGCGTGCAGGTGCCGTTTGAGTGGTCTTTGGAGAGGGGTTTTTGTAGCCTAACAGCTTCCGGGAGTGATGAGATCTGCCCGCAGTGTTGACGCCACGTAGCCCGTTTTGACCTTCTCAGCTCTTTATTGTAGAGCGTTAAAGCAGTAGTGTAGGAGTCCCATGAGGCCCTCCCACTCCTCGCTTTATTGAAGAGCCTACGCGCAGCCTTTTTGAGATCGCCAAGGCTTTTGTTCCACCAGGGAACAGTCCTTTCGGTCTTGCGTACCTTTTGGTCGCAGCTGGCGTGATATGCTAGTTCAACATTTCTGTGAAGCACAGTAGCTTCACGCTCTAACTCGTCTATGGATGTTATTGGACGGGTTGAGCAGTCTCTGGTTTGCTCAAGTTCAAAGCAGAAGAGATCCCAGTTGGTTTTCCTGGGATTTCTGGTGACTAGGTCACATTGCAAGGCACATCCTATGTCAAATCTAATGTGTTGGTGATCTGACATAGTTATCTCATTTGCAACGTGCCAGTTTGAGACAACGGACAACATATTTGTATTACAGAGAGTCAGGTCAAGGACTTCCTCTCTAATGGCATTTATAAATGTGGGTTCGCTACCCTGGTTTAGTAATCCTATGTTATTACTAATAATGTATTCAAGAAGGTACTCACCCCTCTTGTTGATGTCACTGCTCCCCCAGACCGTATGGTGCGCATTGGCATCACAGGCGATAATCCATCTGAGCCGGTTTCTCTGGCAGTGCTCAATCAGGGCACAAGTAGCCGCCGTAGGCACCTCCTCCGAGTCGCCGGGTAGATAGGCGGAGGCCAACACTGCCTCCTGCTCGCCGTGGCCGGTGGCTATTTTAACCCAAACCGCCACCAGGTCCTCAGTTATGAACTGTGAGAGGGGAACAAATGTTAGGTTTTTGTTTATTAACAACGCCGATCTAGGGCGAGGTTGGTTATTTGCATACAGCAACTAACCGGATGGGGTGCTAAGCCCCAGGACACGTCCTGCATTTATCCAGGGCTCCTGGATGAACGCTATGCCCATTGTAGCGAACCTCTCGCAAAGTACATCTGATGCGGCCTTTGCTTGGTGGAGGTTTGCTTGGAGACATCGGAGGTGTCTCCTGGTGTTGGGGCCTTCTTGCGGCCCCTGGCCGCTATCTTCCGGCCGCGGTTGGTGCCTAGAAGTTCCTCCTCCTCCTGGGTGCGCCTCGCACTCTTAGGTACGCGCCCGGTGCCTCGTGTGGTGCGCCCATGGAGTGGGGGGCGCAGGAACTTCCATCGCGGTGCCCTGTGGTGTCGCAGCAGCCATAACAGGGGCACTGGCAGTAGAGCAGGTGGGCTTCTCCGCTGCAGGAACGGGAGCCACTGCATGTCTTTTTGCCTGCGTGTCGGCCTTTGGCTTAAGGGTAGCCTTGCCAAACGCGAAGTTTAGGCTGTCCCCTAGCTCTTTCAGCCGATTGGCCGAAACTGGGTCCAGCGCGATTTTTATGATCGCCGTGCTCTGCCTTGATTCCCGGTGGAAGACGCGCCAGTCTCCCACACTTAGGCCACTGTTTTGGCCTTCAAACAGGTCCAGAACCTCCGACGTTTTCATATCCGCATTAGGGAGCGGAAAGTAGCCGATGTAGACAGCGGCACGTGGAGCCTCTGTCTCGGGGACTACTTTTTTGTGGGCGTCCTTCCACAACCGGAGCTTGGGCACCTCGGTGCTCAGCCACTCGGGTGTCTTTGCGTCACCACATGTTATGGCCATCCAGCCTGGTCGGAAGGTGCAGCCAGAAAACAGCGGCTTCGTGGAGCCGTGTTTCAGGGCCATCACCCTCGACAAAATGGCGGATTGCACCATCTTCAGCTGCTCCGTCGTGAGCAGATTTTTCGGGTAGTCCTCAGGGAGTATTGCCATCTTCACAGAGCTGGCTACGTCCCTGTAAGAGGCCATGACACCGACTTGGGTCGACTGCTCCAGTGCTGCCTGCCTAGCCGCAGCAGCGGATGTGGAGGCTACTGGAGCCTCCGTGGCAAGCTGCACTGTTGCAGAACCCTTCGTCAAGGCACTAGGTGCCACGGTTTTGGTCATGGGCCTCTTATTCGACACTCCTTCTGGGGTCGTGTTGGCCGATCTACCTCTTTTATTGGTCCCGCCACTCTTGCTAGGCACTGCCCTAGGAGGGTCCATAGGCTTCTGGGCGAGCCTTTTGGCCTCCTCTAAGGGTATGCCGTTCGCAAGGTGTCTGCGCAACCTTTTTCGTGCGGCGCCCGATAGAGCGATCCGCTTTATTTTGTCAACCTTGGGAGAGGCGAGAAGGGCTTCTTCCTCTTCCTTGGTGATGTTGTCGGTGCCAGAGCCTTGTGAACAGACGTCCATGGCTTCTTCGGGCTCCCGAGTGGGTTCGATATTGATCGATTTGGGGCTGCTAGAGCACCCTGTTTCAGTATTACTTTTATTGGTCTCCATATATTGGCCCCACGAGTAGTGAGGAAGGAAGTATCCCCCGGGGCAGAGCCTCATACCCCGGATCGGGCGCTTGTACGACCGGAGGTGCCAGGTATCCGGATGCCACCGTTAAAAGACACACTAACGTAGTGCCATTCATCACAGGGGCACGGTACGGTAACACCGGTGATTACGGGTTTTTTCGAGTTGTCCTCTCTAGATCCGCCATATTTAGTCTAGAGCAGGGGCACCTCGAGCAGGATGTGGTTCTTCACCACGTATGGTCGGTCTTTAGTGGTCAGCATGTGACTGCCGACTACCACTAGCTGAGTCGGATCAACGCGGCGACAGGCGCACACGCTTCACTGACACAGCCTTAGCCCCCATATATACATACATAGTAACCTATGTACATTCGCCCAGCCGCAGTGAATTTTTCCCAATATATTTTTTAAAGTGCATACATAAGTGCTTTGCCAATATCGGCCCCCTAATTCGGCTCACTGCGATCCGCTGGTGTCCAAGCGAGTATATACATACATATATATTGCATATGCACATATGTACATCCGCATTCTCAAGTTTTTATTCCGCTCTTCAGACATACATACATATTTGCCAGCTTTCCGCTATACAGCTTCATACATACATATTTGCAGCGGAGCGCCAAACTCCAGCTTGCCCGCCTTCATATATATATATTTGCCAGCTTTCCGCTATACAGCTTCATACATACATATTTCCATACCTACATACATAGACTCGCCTAAGTTCGAGTTCTCTCGTCTCCTCTTTCTCCTCTTGTTCAGACAGCAGGTGCAAGCACATACAGACTGCACTGGCAAGAGCGGCGACACAGTGCCGACGAGAAAATACCCTCCACTCGAAACAAAAATATTTCCGAGAACAAAAATTTTGAAGGTTTACAAATAAATTCCAAACAATTCACAACTGTTTATAGCCAAAATCCTTGGCTATTTTATAGCTACTCCAGAGAGTTTTGGCGGGTTTTCCCACAAAAATTTTAAATATTTGTCGGGTTTCGGAAATACTAAACCGACACACAGTGGGCGCGCCCATAGGCCAAAAATCAAAAAAAGTATCACAGCTGATTTGCTCATAAAGTAGCCAAGCCATCTCTAAAATGATCAAACAAATCATGATCAAACCGTTTTTTTTTGCAAAGCTAACGGTGCTTTCTGAAAATATAACTAAAGTTGCAAGCTTGTGTTCTTTTGCTGCGCGCAGTTGTACGAATTGCATTTGACAAGAGACAATTCCCAACTTCAAAGCAGTCAAGCTCGGGCTATAATTGTTCAAATTCGAAGATCTAAAATGATTTTGAAAGTTTAAGGTATTTACTTTATAAAATTATTTTTTTAATATTTTTTCTATTGATAATACATTTATGTGACATTTAAATTAATGTAACCTTTTTTGTGCATTTTTTGATCGTCTTTTCTATGTTTTGTTAAAGTTTTGGTTGTGTTCCCCCTCGATTCCCTGAATGAAATCTTAACTAGTGTATTTGTTAATGTTTTTCGATATAAGAAAAACTTACCTCATTTGCTCCAAATTGCTCCAAAGTACTCTAAAATTAAAAATACTAACGGCATCTCCCTTTATTCCAAGGTCTAATTTCTAGCTAACGCGCTGCGTTTGGTTTGTTGTTGTGATCCCGTTATTGTATTTGGATTTGGTTTGTGTTCAAATATGTTGTTTTTGTTTTTAGCTTTTAAAACTCTGGTTTTCACTTTAATGTTAGGCACATTTTGTGTTTTATCCCGAATGGATATGTTTAACATTTGGTGCACGGAAAAGGGTCTCAATGCACAAAAAGCGACAAATGTGGCAAATGGTGTTCAAAAATTGATTGAAGATATGGAGGAAGTGACAGAAGTTTGTAGAATAAACAACTGCACTAAATATAAAATTGGAGTTATTAACATTTCACGGGTTTTAACAAACACCGACCTATTTAATAGATTATTTTTAAGCTCCGACCCTTTTATTTCTGGACAAAGACAACTTCAGTGCAAAGAAAAGTCAAAACTCTTAAAGTCAACTATTGAGCTACTAGAATAATATATCAATATTAATTTAAATTTTTAATATTATTTATTAATTAGGTTATTTTGTATTGTTAAATTATTTTTTATAACTTTATAAACTATAAAAAGAATGACAGCTAACTTCGGCATGCCGAATTTTAAATACCCTTGCATTAAGCAAGTAAGACTTTTTCGTTTTCTCGGGTACTGACATAAATGCTGCGAGCGAAAAATGTTGCGAACGAAAATGTTGCGAACAAACTAAATGAATTTATATACATATATATTCCTATGGCAGCTATATGATATAGTGGTCCGATTTTGATCAAATAAAAAATGGAAATTCTGAAATATTAAAAAATGTCCATGTCTGAAATTTCATGAAAATATGTTGAAAATTGCCTAAGTTAAAAATTTTTTCCTAAAAATTTTACGATCGGTCCTATGGCAGCTATATGATATAGTAGTCCGATCTGACTAATTTTAATATATATGATGTATGAGGTATTATTAGAAAATTTTGTGCAAAGTTTCAAGTCTCTAGCTCAACTGGAAGTATTTATGGCCGCGCTCTCCATACAACGCCGCCCACTGTGCAACGGTGCCGGTGTGAGCAGTGCGGCCTGCATGCCACCTTGGAGCGGACCGCCCTTGCTGACGACGAGCAACCATTTTGTGGTGCCACTATGTGCAACTAGCACTGCGCAGTCAGCTTATGGGTTCCTGTCACCGAGCATCCACAACGTGGCCACAGCATCGCCATTCGCCGGATCCCACGTTGCGATGACGCCAAGTGGAATCCAGGGAATATATGAGCCACGGAAGCTTCCGGACTTGCCTGTATTTGGAGGGCAGCCCGAGGAGTGGCCGATCTTCAGCTGTGCGTTCGTGGAGACGACCCGAGCGTACAACTGCACGGATCTAGAGATCAACCAGAGATTGTTGAAGGCTCTGAAGGATGAAGCGCGCGAGGCAGTGAAGGCGCTATTGATTCATCCGGGAAATGTCAGCGCCGTGATGGAGCTTTAGGTTCGGCCGACCGGAGCAACTTATACGCAGCCAGCTCAACAACGTGCGAGAGGTGCAGCCAATTTCGGAGCACAATTTGGAGAAGATCATTCCCTTCGCGACCCGAGTTAGCAACCTCGCGGCCTTCTTGCAGTCAGCGAAGGCGGAGCAGCACCTGGGGAACCCAACCCTCATGGAGGAGCTTGTGGCCAAGCTTCCGACGAGCAAGCGAGTGGACTGGGCCAGGCATGCTGCAATGATTGCCCCCTTTCCCACTGTAGTCCACTTTAGCGCGTGGCTACAGGAGTACGCAAACGTGGTGTGCACGGTTTTGGACGTCGAGGGAAAGGAGCCGAGGCGTCGAGTTCTGCATGCGAGAGTTGACCATAATGAATGCGATCAACAGGATGATCGGCATAGCATAGAGGTTGTCCCATCTGTGGAGGTCAACATGGAATATTGAATTGCAGAATATTTATTGGTGAGAATTTAGTGAGAAACTCCGCGTGAAGCTGGAGCGCCCACTCAACGGAATCTAAGCTGCGTTGACACCGAAGGAGGCCGCCTACTGTTCCGTACACTGCCAGTTACGCTGTACGGAGCAGATCGGAGGGTGGACACGTATGCGCTCCGAGACGAAGGATCCTCCGTAACGATGATTGATGACGAGCTGCGAAGGGATCTTGGAGTGGAAGGAGAGCTTCGGCAGCTTTACATCCAATGGTTTGAATGGTGAAGTTGGAAAGCCCACTCGCCATGTATTGAAAAACGTTTATCCTGTTTCGAGTCTGAGGCTGCCGATGCAGACATTGAGTCGACGAGATGTCCAGGGTGTGCACAGGGATGCGTGTCTACCGATGAAGCCGTACAGCAACGTGGTGCCGAAGCTGCTCATCGGCTTGGATCACGGACATCTGGGATTGCCACTTAGGATGAGGCAGTTCGCTAGAGAGGGACCTTATGCGGCCGCAACCGAGCTGGGCTGCGTTGTGTTTGGGCCTATAAGTGGGCAATCGACTACGCCGTCACCAAGGTCCTGCCTACTTGCCGTGTCAGTGGACGATACGATAGAGCAGATGGTGGAGGACTATTTCGACGTGGAGAACTTTGGAGTGAAGCCCGCGCCTCAGGTCGCAGCCAGCGAGGATGTGCGGGCCCAAAGGATCTTCGAAGACACCACGGTGAAAGTGGGGCATCGCTACCAGACTGGACTACTCTGGAAGGACGACCACCTCTGGAAGGACGACCACCTTGTGCTGCCACAGAGCTACGAGATGGCGTACAAGAGGCTGGTCAACGTAGAGAAGAAATTGATGCGCAGGAATACTACCGTATCATGAGGTCGCGGTCAGGAGCGACCGGCTATGCCACATTTTGCTGTCGAGAACCCCAACAAGCCCGGCAAAGTACGGCTTGTGTTCGATGCTGCAGCCAAAGTTGGAGAAACATCCCTAAATTCGGCGCTGGACAAAGGGCCTCAGCACTATAAGCCTTTGCCAGCTGTGCTCTTCCACTTCAGAGAGGGAGCAGTCGGAGTCTGCGGTGACATCAAGGAGATGTTCCACCAAGTGCTGATCCGACCCGAGGATAGAAGTTCCCAACGATTCCTCTGGAGAGATGGCGACGACGAGAGAGATCCGGATGTCTATGAGATGAACGTAATGACGTTTGGAGCAGCATACTCGTCGAGTGCTGCACATTACGTCAAGACTGCACTGAGGTTTCGGGATTCGGATCCGAGAGCAGTCAAGGCCATCACCGACTACCACTATGTCGATGACTACGTGGACAGCTTTGCTACAGAGAGCGAGGCTATCAGCGTATCTACCCGAGTGAAGAAGATACACGAGGATGCTGGATTCGAGCTGTGCAAGTTCTCATCAAGCTTGTCCATCGTGGAGACGGCTTTAGGACCTGGTCGAATCAAGAGCGTCGGATGGGATGAGGCTGAGCAGAAGATCCTCGGAATGCGTTGGCAAGTAGCAACTGATGACTTCAGGTTCAACGTGGAGTACCATCGAGTGCCAATCAGCGTCCTGAGTGGAGATCGAGTCCCTACAAAGAGGGAGTATTTGAGCTTGGTTATGTCGACGTTTGATCCCCTGGGATTCCTGTGCTGCCTCATGATTACAGCGAAGCTGCTGCTGCGAGAGATCTGGAGGCAGAAGATCCAGTGGGACAAACCACTACCGGAGGAGCTAGCCAAAGCCTTTGCGACTTGGCGCAAAGAGATGAACGCCGTGGGATGGTTCCGATGTCCTCGGCACTACTTTGGACCTGGAGCAGTTCGGGCAATAGAGCTGCACGTCTTCGCGGCGGTGGCCTACTGGAGGGTCACGTATAAGGACGACGGCGTGCTGGTGAGCTTCGTCTGCGCAAAGACGAAGTGTGCCCCAATGCGAACCATGACGATCCCTCGGCTGGAGTTGCAGGCAGCAGTCCTTGGAACTCGCTTAATGAACACTATCAAGGAGGAGCACAGTGTGGTCATCACGGACCTGGTGCTATGGACGGACTCAAAGACGGTGCTGAGATGGATCGGCAGCACTCACCGCCGGTACAAGCAGTTTGTCGGCAACCGAGTGGCGGAGATTCTGGACTCGACGACGATTTCTCAGTGGAGATGGGTGCCTACAGCCGACAATGCGGCGGATAATGCGACGCGGTCGCAGAGAGAAGTCGACCTTAGCCCGGATTCAAGGTGGCTAAGAGGACCTGCATTTCTGAGGCAGCCGGCAGCCAGCTGGCCGGGGCCTGAGGATGGAGCTGAACGTGTCCCAGATGTCCCAGATGAAGAAGAGATACCCTGTGAGTTTGCGTTAGTAGCGGCAAACGATTTTGTTCTCCCACTTGAGAGGTTCTCCAGCTTCAATCGCCTGGTGAGGACCACAGCCTGGGTCCTAAGGTTTGCGCGCCGGTGCCGCAAACAGAGAAGAGATCTCGAAGAACACGGCATTACTGCTGCAGTCTGCCAGGCCGCGGAGAACCTGTTGGTCAGACAGGCACAGCTAGAGTCGGTTCCCGACGAAATGCCGTCGGCGGAAACTAGATAGAATGTCGCTAACTCGAGCGACATTCGAGGTCTGGTGCCCTACGTGGATGAGGACGGGATTCTGCGAGCTTACGGCAGAATTGATGCCGCACTGTGCATGCCGTACAGTGCGAGGAGGCCCATCATACTGTTACACAGGCACAGTCTGACAGAGCTGATTGTGCGACACTTCCACGCCAGGATGAAGCATCAGAACGTCGATGCTACTATTGCAGAGATCCGGACGAGATTCTGGGTCACGAAGATGAGGTGTGTGATACGGAGAGTCATCTCGTCGTGCAACGAATGCAAGTTGCAGCGAGCGCGGCCGATGCCGCCAATAATGGGACCCCATCTGGATGACAGAATGAATGCGGGTGGATGGCCATTCAAAAACACCGGACTGGACTATTTTGCGCCACTGTTGGTGACTGTGTCCTGTCACAAGGAAAAGCGTTGGGTCGCCTTGTTCACGTGCTTGACGACAAGGGCGATCCATCTGGAGCTTGCTCTTGACCTGTCGACGGATTCCTGCATATTTGCGATCAGGAACTTCGTCTGCCGTAGAGGGCCAGTAAATAGACTGCGCAGCGATAACGGCAAGAACTTCGTGGGAGCTGACAGAGAAGCCAGACGCTTTGGTGACGTGTTCGAGATGCGAATCCGTCTGAGGGCGGACCAGGAGGCGCCGTTGACGCCAAATGACCTGCTCATGGGAGTGGCCAACTTACAGGACACGCCTGAATTGAATGCGGAGCTGCCCAAGGAATGTTCTACAAAAAAGCAGTGGAGGATTGCTCGCCTGCTACGAGACCGTTTCTGGAGGAGGTGTGTCCTGGAGTATCTTCCTTCGCTTGTGCGCCTCGATAAGTGGTGCCGGAGAACGGAGCCCATCCACCAGGGTGATATGGTCTTCGTCTGCGATCCTGCCTTGCCCCGACGAGAGTGGTGCAAGGGCATAGTTGACGAGGTCTACAGCGGAGCTGATGGAGTCGTCAGACGAGCTAAAGTGCGCGTGAACGACAACGGCCTATCCAGGACAATGATGCGACCCGTTTTTAAACTTCCAGTTCTGGATTTTGAGTGAAGTGGTTCTTCACGGGGTCGGGAATGTCGCGGATCGATCATTGTTATCGATAGTCAATATTTTTGTGTGAACTTGTATCCGAATGTGATAGGATTTGTAAGGTCAACGTATGCAGGCAAACTGTTTTTCACGACCGCAAAGTTAATATTTTAGGCGGGAAACTTAGCATTTTCATTGTCGTGCGAAAGTTTGAAGGACGCACTGCGGTGAGCTAGTCTTAAGATAAATCCAATTGTTACAGCCATTAATAATAATAAAACGAATACTACTACCACATATAGTCTTCCCTTTCTTTTCTGGATCCAAGGTGGAGTAGCCGTTAAAGGCAACTCCTTTCGCACCGACGACAGTATATATTATATGTATATATGTATATATGTATATATGTATATATGTATATATGTATATATGTATATATGTATATATGTATATATGTATATATGTATATATGTATATATGTATATATGTATATATGTATATATGTATATATGTATATATGTATATATGTATATATGTATATATGTATATATGTATATATGTATATATGTATATATGTATATATGTATATATGTATATATGTATATATGTATATATGTATATATGTATATATGTATATATGTATATATGTATATATGTATATATGTATATATGTATATATGTATATATGTATATATGTATATGTGTATATATGTATATATGTATATATGTATATATCTATATATGTATATATGTATATATGTATATATGTATATATGTATATATGTATATATGTATATATGTATATATGTATATATGTATATATGTATATATGTATATATGTATATATGTATATATGTATATATGTATATATGTATATATGTATATATGTATATATGTATATATGTATATATGTATATATGTATATATGTATATATGTATATATGTATATATGTATATATGTATATATGTATATATGTATATATGTATATATGTATATATGTATATATGTATATATGTATATATGTATATATGTATATACCCTGCAGTACCAAAATTCCACGTCCCCGATTTTTCCACGCGGCATGCTCGAAAAACAAAAACAAATTACATGGGCTCCGTTTAGCGAAGTTCGAAACGAAGTAGGCGCAACAAAAATCTACCTGCGTTCGGCTTTTGCCGATTTCTCACGAAGCTCGGACTGTATATTTGTTTTTGTTTTCGAACTGACTCGGACCAGCGGTTTTCGACAGTTCGGATATTAGAGAGAGAGGGAAATGATCGAAAGGGAAATAAGAAAATCTCTGTCGAAAACAAATTGTGTTGGGTCGACGTCAGAATACCCTTTTTAAAATAAGTTGTAATATTTATAAATCTAAGTTCTTATTTAATTAATTTTTATCTATTTAGTCGAATGGTATTTTAGCATATTTATTAAACATTTGCTTTGGGCAAAGGCAAAATGTTTATATTTGTTATTCTGCCTTATGTAGGGGAAATTAAAAGGCATTGATTTGGTCGTCCATACCCTGACACGAGGCAGGATTTTCGGTCTTCGGTTTTCTCTCGCTTCTCCTAATTCTCTTTGCATTTAGAGTTGACTGTTGCTGCATTCAGAAGTGTTTTGCTTATTATTTAAAGTTGCGTAAAAGTGAAATATTACAAGGAGGTAAGTAAAGTTATTTGTGTTTCATTAATAAATTAATTTGCAGATTTGATCTTGAACATGGTCACGCCTATATGAACGGTACGTATGTATATTTGTGAAAAATATTTCAGTGTTCAATTTGATTTTAACATTTATATAGTTTATTTACAGATAGCATTAGTCTGGTAAAGGGACACCCGCCGGCAGAGAAGACCCGTCACACGCATTTAGGAATAAAGAAGTTAAGCTAACCAAAAATGTGTAACATATATAACATTTTATAAATAAATACTAAATACAAAAATAAATTACTCCGGATTTTTACTAGGAGGATATTTTTCGGGTATTTTCTATAGGTTTTCCGCGGGGTTTCACCGGGTTTTCCACGGAGATTCCCCGCAGGTTTTCCACGGTGTTTCAACGGGTTTTCCACGGAGATTCCCCGCACGTTTTCCCCGGTGTTTCAACGGGTTTTCCACGGAGATTCCCCGCACGTTTTCCCCGGTGTTTCCACGCGAAATCCACGGAGAATCGAGTTCGAAATTTCGAAATTGCCTGGGAAATGGCGCGGGGATTCCACGCGATTTCCACGAATAATCCCCGCCGAATTTCAAATTCCACGCCACATCGGAACGATGTATGGGAAATCCTTACTAGATTTGTATGGAAATTCCACGCCAGTCCCGGGGGCGTGGAATATCCGGTGAAAAGCCGTGGACTGGTACTGAAGGGTATGTACATATATATGTATATATGTATATATGTATATATGTATATATGTATATATGTATATATGTATATATGTATATATGTATATATGTATATATGTATATATGTATATATGTATATATGTATATATGTATATATGTATATATGTATATATGTATATATGTATATATGTATATATGTATATATGTATATATGTATATATGTATATATGTATATATGTATATATGTATATATGTATATATGTATATATGTATATATGTATATATGTATATATGTATATATGTATATATGTATATATGTATATATGTATATATGTATATATGTATATATGTATATATGTATATATGTATATATGTATATATGTATATATGTATATATGTATATATGTATATATGTATATATGTATATATGTATATATGTATATATGTATATATGTATATATGTATATATGTATATATGTATATATGTATATATGTATATATGTATATATGTATATATGTATATATGTATATATGTATATATGTATATATGTATATATGTATATATGTATATATGTATATATGTATATATGTATATATGTATATATGTATATATGTATATATGTATATATGTATATATGTATATATGTATATATGTATATATGTATATATGTATATATGTATATATGTATATATGTATATATGTATATATGTATATATGTATATATGTATATATGTATATATGTATATATGTATATATGTATATATGTATATATGTATATATGTATATATGTATATATGTATATATGTATATATGTATATATGTATATATATGTATATATGTATATATGTATATATGTATATATGTATATATGTATATATGTATATATGTATATATGTATATATGTATATATGTATATATGTATATATGTATATATGTATATATGTATATATGTATATATGTATATATGTATATATGTATATATGTATATATGTATATATGTATATATGTATATATGTATATATGTATATATGTATATATGTATATATGTATATATGTATATATGTATATATGTATATATGTATATATGTATATATGTATATATGTATATATGTATATATGTATATATGTATATATGTATATATATATGTATATGTATATGTATATACTGCTGCATTCAGAAGTGTTTTGCTTATTATTTAAAGTTGCGTAAAAGTGAAATATTACAAGGAGGTAAGTAAAGTTATTTGTGTTTCATTAATAAATTAATTTGCAGATTTGATCTTGAACATGGTCACGCCTATATGAACGGTACGTATGTATATTTGTGAAAAATATTTCAGTGTTCAATTTGATTTTAACATTTATATAGTTTATTTACAGATAGCATTAGTCTGGTAAAGGGACACCCGCCGGCAGAGAAGACCCGTCACACGCATTTAGGAATAAAGAAGTTAAGCTAACCAAAAATGTGTAACATATATAACATTTTATAAATAAATACTAAATACAAAAATAAATTACTCCGGATTTTTACTAGGAGGATATTTTTCGGGTATTTTCTATAGGTTTTCCGCGGGGTTTCACCGGGTTTTCCACGGAGATTCCCCGCAGGTTTTCCACGGTGTTTCAACGGGTTTTCCACGGAGATTCCCCCGCACGTTTTCCCCGGTGTTTCAACGGGTTTTCCACGGAGATTCCCCGCACGTTTTCCCCGGTGTTTCCACGCGAAATCCACGGAGAATCGAGTTCGAAATTTCGAAATTGCCTGGGAAATGGCGCGGGGATTCCACGGAATCGAGTTCGACGAAAAATTTCGTATGGAATTGCCGTCCGGGAAATGGCGTGGAATATCCGGGTACTGAAGGGTATGTACATATATATGTATATATGTTATTTCCACATATGTATATATGTATCCACGCCGATATTTCAAATATGCATATATGTATATATGTAAATATGTATATATGGGTATATCTGTATACATGTATATTTGTATGGATATGTATATATGTATATATGTATATATGTATATATGGATACTGGCGTGTATGTATATATGTATATATGTATATATGTATATATGTATATATGTATATATGTATATATGTATATATGTATATATGTATATATATGTATATATGTATATATGTATATAGGTATATATGTATATAGGTATATATGTATATATGTATATATGTATATATGTATATATGTATATATGTATATATGTATATATGTATATATGTATATATGTATATATGTATATATGTATATATGTATATATGTATATATGTATATATGTATATATGTATATATGTATATATGTATATATGTATATATGTATATATGTATATATGTATATATGTATATATGTATATATGTATATATGTATATATGTATATATGTATATATGTATATATGTATATATGTATATATGTATATATGTATATATGTATATATGTATATATGTATATATGTATATATGTATATATGTATATATGTATATATGTATATATGTATATATGTATATATGTATATATGTATATATGTATATATGTATATATGTATATATGTATATATGTATATATGTATATATGTATATATGTATATATGTATATATGTATATATGTATATATGTATATATGTATATATGTATATATGTATATATGTATATATGTATATATGTATATATGTATATATGTATATATGTATATATGTATATATGTATATATGTATATATGTATATATGTATATATGTATATATGTATATATGTATATATGTATATATGTATATATGTATATATGTATATATAGTATATATGTATATATGTATATATGTATATATGTATATATGTATATATGTATATATGTATATATGTATATATGTATATATGTATATATGTATATATGTATATATGTATATATGTATATATGTATATATGTATATATGTATATATGTATATATGTATATATGTATATACCCTTCAGTACCAGTCCACGGCTTTTCACCGGATATTCCACGCCCCAATTCCACGCCAGTCCCGGGGACTGGCGTGGAATTTCCATACAAATCTGGCGGGGATTTTTCATACATCGTTCCGACGTGGCGTGGAATTTGAAATTCGGCGGGGATTATTCGTGGAAATCGCGTGGAATCCCCGCGCCATTTCCCAGGCAATTTCGAAATTTCGAACTCGATTCTCCGTGGATTTCGCGTGGAAACACCGGGGAAAACGTGCGGGGAATCTCCGTGGAAAACCCGTTGAAACACAAATATACATATAGGCGTGACCATGTTCAAGATCAAATCTGCAAATTAATTTATTAATGAAACACAAATAACTTTACTTACCTCCTTGTAATATTTCACTTTTACGCAACTTTAAATAATACTCAAAACACTTCTGAATGCAGCAACAGTCAACTCTAAATGCAAAGAGAATTAGGAGAAGCGAGAGAAAACCGAAGACCGAAAATCCTGCCTCGTGTCAGGGTATGGACGACCAAATCAATGCCTTTTAATTTCCCCTACATAAGGCAGAATAACAAATATAAACATTTTGCCTTTGCCCAAAGCAAATGTTTAATAAATATGCTAAAATACCATTCGACTAAATAGATAAAAATTAATTAAATAAGAACTTAGATTTATAAATATTAAAACTTATTTTAAAAAGGGTATTCTGACGTCGACCCAACACAATTTGTTTTCGACAGAGATTTTCTTATTTCCCTTTCGATCATTTCCCTCTCTCTCTAATATCCGAACTGTCGAAAACCGCTGGTCCGAGTCAGTTCGAAAACAAAAACAAATATACAGTCCGAGCTTCGTGAGAAATCGGCAAAAGCCGAACGCAGGTAGATTTTTGTTGCGCCTACTTCGTTTCGAACTTCGCTAAACGGAGCCCATGTAATTTGTTTTTGTTTTTCGAGCATGCCGCGTGGAAAAATCGGGGACGTGGAATTTTGGTACTGCAGGGTATGTATATATGTATATATGTATATATGTGTGTATGTATATATATATAAATAATTTCTAGAGGTTAAAGCACTGCGACCACTAGGGTCTATTGTGCCCTCGTCCTAGTGAATGAGCTATAGCTCCTCGAACAGTTCAATCGATCGCAGAAATGCGATGATGTCGCCTGGTCGAAGGGCCCTCATTTCCTTTGTGGTGAGAGTAAGGCCCCCCAAGTGGGCCAACCTCAACCGACTGATAGCCGGGCACTCCTCAAGTAGGTGCTCCGGAGTCTCTTCTCCTTCCAAACAAAGTCTGCAAAGACTGTCCTCCCCTATTTTGAGATTATGCAGATGCTTGCGCAGTCTGCAGTGCCCGGTCAGGAAACCCGTGACTATTCGGAGAGATCCTTTGCTCAACTCCAAACATTCCTTGGTCCTCTTGCTGTTGTAGCTGCCTAGCAGACGTTTACTCTGCCTTGCCCCTTTCGACGACCGCCAGAAGTCATCGCAGGCAGTCATGAGATCCGCACGACTGCTCTGGCTGATGACTCCTGGCCCTAGTTCACAGAAGGGCTCCGGACCATAGAAGGGGTGCTCGCCCCCTTTCTAGCCATTATGTCGGCCACTTCATTGCCGGGGATCCCCGCATGCCCTGGTACCCAGTATATGGTTACTTTATTGTTCACACCCAACTCATTGAGTGTTCCTATACATTGCCAAACTAGTCTGGAAACAATCTTATGTGCACTGAGTGCTCTGATTGCTGCCTGACTATCTGAGAAAATGGCTATGTCTCTTCGATTGTAACCCCGCTCAATATTGAACGAGGCACATCTCTCTATCGCGTGTACCTCTGCTTGAAAGATACTGGCGAATTGCCCTAGAGGTTCGTGATATTTGAGTCGAGGTCCGCAGACCCCCGCACCCGCACCCTCCTCTGTTTGTGAGCCATCAGTGTACCACCTAATAGCATGTGGTTTCACATCGTAGGTGGTAGACATGCTGGTCCACTCTGACTTGTTGCTAAGCTCTGTTTTAAAGAGCTTATCAAAGCTAAACTTGGCCAATTGAACATCCTGCGGATATTCTGCTAACAGGTCAGTTGCAGTCGCAGCCGAGTCAGCTGGTCTTGCCCCTGTTATCCTCATGGTAGATCTACGCGCACTGTGCTTGATATGCAAGTGCAGTGGTGGAAGCCCGAGCAGCACATCCAGAGCAGTGGACGGGCAAGTGCGCATAGCGCCCGAGATGCACGTGCAGGCAAGTCTCTGGAGTTTGCCCAGTTGCCTTTTTGTGACATCAAGGTCAGCGCGATTCGCCCAGACCGCTGCCCCGTAGCTGACTATGGGCCTCACCATAGCAACATACATCCACAGTAGGATCTTTGGAGACACTCCCCAATTTTTCCCTGCAAGAGATCTACAGCTCATTAAGGCCATAGTGGCCTTGCGAACGGCGTGTTCCACATGTTGTCTCCACATTAGTCTTTTGTCTAGGATGACTCCCAGATATTTGACTTCAGTGGAGATCGGAATCTCTGCGCCCCCAATGGCTATGGGCCGAATGGATTTCAGCTTGTAGCGATTGGTGAAGGCGACCACTGTGGTTTTTGCTGGATTGATATTCAGCCCCACGTCTCTGCACCAGTCTAAGCTAAGTCTTAGGCCCAGTGTGATCCTGTCGCACAATGTGCTTTCAAAATTTCCTTTACATACTAGGGTGATATCATCGGCATAGCCTTGACATTCAAACCCATTTGCTGTAAGTTTAACTAGCAGTTCATCCACTACGAGGCTCCAGAGTAGTGGTGATAGGACACCCCCCTGCGGACAGCCTCTGGTGGTTTGAACTCTAACAGTCACACTGTTGACAGTGACTTCTGCTATTCTGCTATCAAGGAGTTTGCCCAGCCAGGTCGTGAGACCCGTCTCAACTCCCCCGTCTACATAGTGCTCTTACCACAACGTCATGAGATGTGTTATCAAAAGCACCCTCTATGTCCATAAAGGCACAAAGGGCTACCCCTTTGGTCTTTACGGAGCGCTGTAAACTGTCAACCAGGCTCAAGAGAGCCGATTCAGTAGACTTTCCTTCTCTATAGGCATGCTGATTCGCATGCAGAGGCCTTCGCATCAAGTGCGAGTTTCTGATGTGGTTGTCCACAATCTTCTCGAGGGTTTTCAGCAGGAAGGAGGTTAGGCTGATCGGCCTGAAGGATTTGGGATGAAAGGGGTCTTTCTTCCCAACCTTCGGGATAAAGATCACCCTAGCCGTTCTCCATGCCCTAGGAATGTAACCCATTGCCAGGCTCCCCCGGAAAATACTTATGAGGAACAGCATTAGCTGTTCGACACCCTTCTGAAGGTGGACGGGTATAATTCCATCCACCCCCGGAGCCTTGTAGGGGCTGAGTGTACTCAACGCCCACCTAATCTTTTGTTCAGTTACGATCGCTGCAGCCAGGCTCCAGTTGGGTCTCCCGTTGGGGATCCTTTCGTAACTGTTGTCTATATCAGAGATGGTTCTACACATGGGGAAGTGAGTTTGCAGGAGAAGTTCCGCTTTCTCCTCCTCATCCTCGGTGAATGATCCATCCGCCCTCTTCAGACAAAGTTCAGAAAGTACTTTGCCTTTCGAAATTGCTTTGAACACTCTGGCCGCAGGTGCGGCTTGCTCTATGGTGGAGCAAAACTTCCGGAAGTGAGCACGCTTACTGTACCGGATTTCCTTGTTATATTCTGTCAGCTTTTTGGTGTAAGATTCCCAACTTGCGCTGTTCTTTTTAGCTGAGTTAAACAGCTTCCTGACTTCTGCACGAAGTAGTCCTAGTTTCTTATTCCACCAGGGATTGTCCCTGCTGGACTCTATTGCCTTTTCGGGACAGCTTGCACGATATGCATCCAAGATTGTGTCACCTATTTCGCTTGAGAGTTGCTCAAGATCCTCTGGAGACGATACTCTCCTACTATGACTCAGTCTGCTCAGATTTAATCCCAAGCAGGACTGATAGGCTGGCCAGTCAGTCCGTCGTGGATTCCTGATAACCTTGCTGAATCTAAGACTACTATGAATGTCGAACAGGATGATCCTGTGATCCGACATTGACGGTTCTGAGGAGACCTTCCAGTTGCGGATCAACCGGGAGCCCCCCTCATTTCC
Source organism: Drosophila bocqueti (assembly GCA_018151655.1). Classification (NCBI taxonomy): domain Eukaryota; kingdom Metazoa; phylum Arthropoda; class Insecta; order Diptera; family Drosophilidae; genus Drosophila; species Drosophila bocqueti. Next base: position 361,872 of record JAECXF010000298.1, on the reverse strand, counting down.
GAAAGTGATGTCCAGTACTTCTGCCCTGGTCCTAGTAATGAAAGTGGGTTCGGCCCCCACATTGAAAATAGTGAGATCCCTAGACAAAAGATAATCTAGTAAGCACTCACCTCTACCGTTGTTGTCCGTGCTGCCCCATGCAACATTGTGCGCGTTGGCATCACACCCTAGCAATAGGGGTATCCTTTTGCTGCTGCAATGCTGCACCAGATCCTGAACCTCTGGTGGGGGGGCATCCGTTACGTCTCCCGGGAAGTATGCCGACGCCACCACAATACTCCCGTGCTCGCTAGTGATCATCACCGCTACTAGATCTCTGTTGAGAAATTGAGAGAGACAAAGAAAGTTAATGTCCTTTCGCACCAAGATACAAGCTCTCGGTGATGCCTCCCTTACATCTGCAATAGTCTGCATACTCACTTTACTTAGGCCGCAGATCCTGCCTCTGACGACCCAAGGCTCCTGGATGAGCACCAGCCCCAGGTCCGACCTGGAGACCAACCTGCCGATGACAGCCGAAGCTGCCTTCGCGTGATGCAGGTTGATCTGTGCCACGCTGGTGACCCCCATCCTTAGAGCTCTTCTTCACCCTCCGAGAGCGTCAGATAGGCCTCTGACAGCATCCCGGTGGGTGTCCGCTCATCATCGGATGGCTCCTCAATGCTGGTTTGCTCCTCCTCGCCGCCCATGTGCAGGCGTGCCAGGTCCAGCCCCTGTAGCGAAACCGAGTCCAACTCGGCTTCCACTGCTGCTAAGTCCAGGGCCTCAGCTGCTTCGCCCGAGGGGCAGGAGGGTGCCTCCTTGGCTGTTGCCGTTGATGTGCTCGTCGGTATTCGCCTTAGTGGGCACCTCCGCCCCCACAGGTTCCTGCTTCTTGTGCAGGCGGCACTTAAGCTGGCCGAACCTGTAGCTCACCAGCATTTCGCGCTTCTTAAGGAGTGTCAACGCCTCCTCATCCAGGCCTAGCATCAGCACCTTGCCGCCCTTGGACTCCAGGTGCCGGATGACCCGCCATGTCTGGGTGAGAAGGCCCCTGTTCTGCTCATTGAGCAGCCCAAGGGACTTCTCCATCGTCTCCCCTGCGGTGCGTGGCAGGTAAACTGTGACGATGTTCATCGCCGGCACATCATCCTGCAGGCAGGTGCGGAGCTGTACACCCACCTTGGTGCTGATGCTGGGGACCGTCAGCTCCAGCCACTTCTTGGCATCGCAGTCCATGCAGTCCACCAGTACTAGACCATCACGGAACTGGATGCCGTTAAAGTTTAGAGCTGCGGTCCAGCCCTTCCTCATCTCTTCGACGAGGGCCTGTTCCACCGCCGACAGCTCGTTCCTCGTCAGGAGCCTCTTTGGGTAGTCCTCCGCCAGTATAGCAAGGTTCGTGCCCTTGGCTACACTTGCGTACGGACGCTTCCCGACTAGCGAGGTCCTCGATCCCTGCAGCGCTGCGACGTTCTTGGTCCGTTTGGACTCGGTCTTGGGGAGGTCAAGCGGCGACGTGTGTTGCAGTAGCCGCTTCCTCCCCGCAACGGTCTGGCCGCCGACTCTCTCCACTGGAGACACGTTCGTCCCCGCAACGGCCTGGCCGTTCGGTGCACGGTGCTCCAGTGCTTTTTTCCGGGCCTCCTCCGGCTTCAAGCCACGCTCGAGGTACCGGAGGTACCATTTACGGCCGGCTCCGCTGAGTCCTTGCCTCAGGGGATCACCGGCTCCTCCAGGCTGCCCTGCCGCTGGGACAGGTTGCTTCGCCTGTTGCTGCCTCGACCTTACGGAAGAGGGTGTTGCAGCGTCTCTCCTGCTGGCGTCGCCCGCCTGCTGGACAGCCGCTGGGGCAGTGCCGGGCACTGCGACCCCCCCCCTGCTGTCAGTACGTTTGGTGGCCTCACTGCCGGCCACTCGAGACTTGAAGGTCTCTACACCCTTCGAGGCGCTCTGCGTCGGGGTCGAGCCCTTCAGCTTTGCAGCACTCTTCGAGGCGCTCTGCGTCAGGGCCAGGCCCTTCGGCTTTGCAGCACTCTTAGGGTGAGGGGCCAAGCCCCTACGCAGCGACAGCTTACCACCTTCGTCCAGAGCCGCCTCCTCTATCCGCTCTGCCACCTGAGTTGCGGTTAAGTCCCGCGTGTTAAAATTTTTTATCTTCTTTGAATCCATACGTTGGTCCCACGAGTGTAGGGGAAGGTATTACCAGCGTGTCATAGCCCCCATTAACACGCTGGGGCCAGGTTTACTCACCGAGGCGGCCAGGTATCGGTGAGGCTCCGTCCGAATACAGTCGGTTACCCCTGACTGCAAACCAGCCAATGGGCACGGAAACGCATGACACCCTGGCTTAGGGGGGTGAAGTGGCACCATTGCCTCAGGACGTCACCACTGCCCTTGTGAGATGTTGGGGATAGGATGTGGGTAGGAAAACGTGTAGGAGGTATGGAGTATGTAAGACTGTGTATTAAAGACGGTCAGACAAGCGCCTTGTCGGTACTACAGCGGTGTGGTACCCGCTGTTGTCCGGGACTGCTTATTCACGACAAGTCGCTATTCGCAGCTAACCTCCACAGGAGGCCTTGCGCTATCCGCAACCTGCGACCCGTCCGGTGGCTTCAGCTAGCCCACCTCAGAACCATCTCACTAGTTCTTCAGTACCAGATGTATATATATATATATATGTATATATGTATATATGTATATATGTATATATGTATATATGTATATATGTATATATGTATATATGTATATATGTATATATGTATATATGTATATATGTATATATGTATATATGTATATATGTATATATGTATATATGTATATATGTATATATGTATATATGTATATATGTATATATGTATATATGTATATATGTATATATGTATATATGTATATATGTATATATGTATATATGTATATATGTATATATGTATATATGTATATATGTATATATGTATATATGTATATATGTATATATGTATATATGTATATATGTATATATGTATATATGTATATATGTATATATGTATATATGTATATATGTATATATGTATATATGTATATATGTATATATGTATATATGTATATATGTATATATGTATATATGTATATATGTATATATGTATATATGTATATATGTATATATGTATATATGTATATATGTATATATGTATATATGTATATATGTATATATGTATATATGTATATATGTATATATGTATATATGTATATATGTATATATGTATATATGTATATATGTATATATGTATATATGTATATATGTATATATGTATATATGTATATATGTATATATGTATATATGTATATATGTATATATGTATATATGTATATATGTATATATGTATATATGTATATATGTATATATGTATATATGTATATATGTATATATGTATATATGTATATATGTATATATGTATATATGTATATATGTATATATGTATATATGTATATATGTATATATGTATATATGTATATATGTATATATGTATATATGTATATATGTATATATGTATATATGTATATATGTATATATGTATATATGTATATATGTATATATGTATATATGTATATATGTATATATGTATATATGTATATATGTATATATGTATACATATCTCCCTAACGAGAGAGGGAGCAGCGGCCGATCGCCGGCAGAGGCGTTCGGCACGAAAAAGGGAGCCCGGACGGCGAATGCGGTACCCTCGGACAGTGGAAAAATACCACGCCACTGCCGAGCGCCGGGTAAGCAGCAGCTTCGCTGCTATCACCAAAGCACAGCCGAGCAACAGCGCATGCGTGGGAAAAAGGGAGCGTACCAAGCCGCCTCCCCGATTGGCCGGATCGGCTCACGCCATGAGTGCAAAGCCGAAGCCAGAGAGACGGCGCATGCGCTTAAGCACCGAGAGCGGAGGAATAGTGCTGCCGGCACGATCGCCTGTAGGAGCGAGCGAGAGAAGAAGAGACGCCTCCTACGCTCAGCGACAAAATTAGGTCAGGGCCAAGCCGTGCAGAACGGAGCTTGGCAGTTAGTTCCCGACCAGGAAAGTGAGCAGCAGCAAAATTCTAAGTGTCTAACAACCCGACCAAGTCCGCGATCCCGCACCACGCAGTTGAAACCCCCAAAACGAATAGTCGCCGACGCGAGTGCTACGCCTTCAGCGCGCCCAGGACCTGCGACAGGATCGTCGCAGGACACGACCTCCCAAGGAAAGGAGGTGTGTGTGAGGGTGAGCCACGGCCGCCGGCAAAACTTCGCCAGGGGCCGGGGGAAGGTGCCAGCCTTATTAAGGCCCTTCTCTCCCCCTTTCCTCGCTGTTTTCTTTGGGCCGCAGGCCATTTATATATATTTAATTAAATAATTTAATTTCGCCGGGCAAGGGCGCCCGCCGAATTAGGGCCCTTTTCCCGCGCCGGGTCTTTGGGCCGCCGGCCATATGTATATAAATATGCAATTAAATCCCCGAGTCTTGCTGCCGTCGCGCAAATAATTCTGAAGCCTAAAATAAACATATATTGTGGAAACCCTCGCCTCTCCTTTTGTCCCGTGTTCCGCTCCGTGTTTCTGTGCCCATTCCTCGTGTCGCTGGGGACCACGCCGTTCGGAAATTCTTCCAGGCGGGGCGCATAGGCGGACCGTCCGGAAAATCTTCCGGGTCCGGGGAATAGGTGGACCGTCCGGAAATCCCTCCGGGTCCAGGGGCACGCCGTTCGGAAAATCTTCCAGGCGCGGCGCAAGGTGGACCGTCCGGAAAATCCTCCGGGTCCAGGAGCATAGGCGGACCGACCGGAAATCCCTCCGGGTTCGCAGGGACCGCCGATCGGAAAGCCTTCCAGGCGGTTCCGAGGCTTTTCTCGCGTTTCTCTCTCGTTTTTTGCTCCCGCCTAACTCGACCCCTTTCTAAAAAATATAGTTAAAACTTAGGCCGCCGTTATGTCCTGGCTGCCGCAGCAATAAATAAATTTTGTGGGAACCTCTGGAGCCGCTGAGGTTTACCCCGGCCAGAGACGCTTCCTTACATGGTGCCCGAACAGCGGACTGGCCAGGACATAAAGGATTTTGTCGCCCAGGCGAATTAAAACCCCGCCGGCCAAAAATTAGCTTTTTATTTTTATTAATTAAATTAATAATTATTTTAATTTTATTTTTGGGCCTGACTAACATTTTCCAAGGGGAATCGATACGGGCCATTTTCGCAAGGAGGAAAGGGAGACGAGAAAAAAACTTTCCGTGAGCCTATTTTTGCCCGCCACTCCGACTGCGCTGCCCCTGCCGGCCGAGCTAAATAATTTTTGCCGACTGCGCTGCCTCTAGGCTAGGGCCAATATAACGAGCTTCCCTTTACCAGGAGGGACACCCAGTAAAAAGCTTCGGTCCTGACAACTTGGAAAAAAAAAAATCTCTCGCCTTGATCCTTATATCTCCTTATATCGCCTTGATATCTCGAATAAAAATCCGAACTCTTTCGCCGCGATCTACATCCTTCGTCGTCGACAATATCCTTGCACATCGGGAAGGATTTCGAACACCAGCTCTCATCGTAAGCCTTAGTTCATCGTTGATATCCCTGCACATCGGGAAGGATTTCGAATACCAGCTCTCACCGTGAACCTCAGTTCATCGTTGATATCCTTTCGCACCGGGAAGGACATTCCAAATTTAAAAAAAAATTTTTTTAAATAAATTCTCCCGAGCCCTCGTCGCGCAACAGGCTAACCATGGGGGTCACCTGGATTAGCTATCGTAAAAAGCACGAGCTGGAGGCAATCCTCAACGAGTTCGGTCTCGAGGCCACTGGAACCGTCGACGAGCTGCGCTCCCGCCTCACGGCATTCGTTCGGCAAACCGACCATGCCCGTGCAGCTGCGCCTGGCCGAGTTGGGGGAGTGGGGGGAGTTGGAACGGCACCTCGGGAACATGCCCAGCGGGGACACCAAGGTGCTGTCCCCGGTACATATGGATAAGGATCTCAGCTCGCCAGGATTAGGGACGTCCGCCTTACCAGCAGCGCTTACGCTGAATATACCGCGTAGTATCTCCCCCGTAGGAGCCCGACAGTCGACCGCGAGAACCGAGGCGCCTCCCCAAGCCGTGACCCGTCCGGCCGATCCCCATATGGGTGCCACTCTGGTCGAAGGGATGACCAAGTGGGGCCTCTCGTTCGATGGGACCACGGACCCCCTGGGGTTTATCGAACGCATCGAGGAACGCGCCGACACCTTCCGGATCGACCGGAAATATTTGGCCCAAGCCCTGGTGGTGCTCTTGTCTGGCAGAGCGGAAGGATGGTTTCGGACCAATGGCCTCCAAGGAGCCAGCTGGACCGAGGTCCGCAGCGAGTTCTTGGATTTTTTCTTGCCGCCGCGCTATTACCAGTGACTAGAATACGAGATCCGGAACCACTACCAGAAGCCCAACGAGCCCTTCAGGGAGTACCTCCGATTGCAGATGCGCCAGGCAGGATTCTCTACGGAGAGAGAGCTGAAGCGGATTTACGACAATATGCTCCCGGAGTACCAGTTGTTCACCCGGAGACAGGATTTCCGCACCCTGGCGGAACTGACCCACCTGGTAGTGGACTACGAAGTGAAGCGCTGCCGAGGAGGACGAGCCCCGGATTATCAGCCCCAGCCGACCCGACCGGCCCTCGGCCGGACCACCATGGGAGCAGACCGGACGACCCCCCGGACGCCGGCTACAGCCCCGCAGGGGAACCCACCCAACGGATCCCGGAACCAAGACGAGAGTGCGGGCCGGAACGCAGCCGCATCAGGCAGTCATGGACCCGATCAATGTGCGCGACGCCTGCCGCAACTGCGGCCAATCGGGGCATTTCCAGGACGAGTGCCGGAATCCCCGCCTCCCCTTTTGTTGGGACTGCGGTCGCCGGGCAATTCGGACAGTGGACTGCTGTCGTCGACAAGCCCAGGGAAACGGGAACGGGCCCCGCGTGATCGGGAATCACCCGGGGGACCCGCCCATCCCAGCGACACACTAGGAGATGCCCTCCACCAACACCAGGGACCCATCCGCGCCGCCATCACCATAGAGGGGCGAGGATTTGTAGCCACCCTGGACACCGGAGCTACGCATAGCTTCATCAGCAAGGACCTAGCCAAAGAACTGGACAACAAACGCAACATGAGGGACATCCGGACCCAGGTCACCCTAGCGGACGGGACCAGCCGGGAGCTGACCCGAGCCCTGGCCGCCGATATCCAGCTAGGGAACCGACGTACGACTACCATCCTCATGGTAATGGCCGACGCCCTCGACGACGTGCTCCTGGGAATGGATTTTCTCGGCGGGATTGGAGCCACCTTGCAATGCGGAGGACAGAGCCTCAGCCTGCTACCGGACGATCACCAGAATTCCCCCTGGGCCAGGACACGGAGCACCCCATCCTGGACAGGGAACCAACGCCACACGACCACCGACCAACCGCCGGAACGGCACGACCACACGCCGCCAGGAGCAACGACGGAGCCCTCCTCCGCCCGCTCAGAGCTGCCACCCGCAGTCCACCGGGAAGAACCCGACCCCGAGCCCCGAGCGATCACGCCGAAACCGGCCCCCAGATGCCGCCCAAGCCCGGCGCCGCGAGCCCGACCTCGAACCACGACGCCCGGGACCCACGAGGACACAGCCTCCGGAAGCGACATGCACCCACGCAATCCCGCCTCCGACCCGGCCCCGCCGGGAGAGCAACCACATAGCTGGAGCCATATTCTGCCCGTGGCAGACGCCACCGCAGAGCAACGGAATACTTTCCGTACCTCCAAGAAACGCGTCCACTTCCGTGACCGCGTCGAGGAAACGCCGGAGCAGAATCCTCCCCTGTGCGGAGCAGTATGTTCGGTGAGCCACGACCCCGAGCGTCGAGACTCAGCCGAGCCCGAGGAGCCCTTGACCCACAGCTACCCAGAGCCCTGGGTAGAGGAGTTCCTGGAGCGGGAACTGGCCCTGTTCGACACCCTCTCGGGAGTGTCACACATAGCTGAATACCGTATCACCATGAGCAACGACCGGCCGCTGAAGCAGCGGTATTTTCCCTGGAACCCGGCCATAAGGGCAGTCATCGACAAACAGATCGACGAACTCTTCCACTGGCGGGTAATGTCGTTTGGCCTCCATTCGGCCCCCTCCACTTTTCAGCGCGCCTTGGACACGGTCATCGGACCGCGTTCGCATATCTGGATGACATCATCGTCGTCGGAGCCACCCTGGAGGAGCATGTCGGCAATCTCCAAGAAGTCTTCCGGCGCCTGCGCCGCGCGAACCTACGGCTGAATCGAGGGAAGTGTCACTTCTTCCAACGCCGTATCGTATACCTAGGTCACGTTATCAGCAAAGCCGGAGTCCACACGGATCCGGAAAAGGTGGCCGCGATCCGCGAGCTGAAACCCCCGACCTGCCTAAGGGAACTCCGGAGATGCCTGGGAGTCGCATCCTGGTATCGTCGCATCCTGGTATCGCCGCTTCGCCGATGTTGTGGAGCCCATGATATCGCTGCTGAAGAAGGGCCAAAAGTGGGAGTGGGCGCCGAGGCAGGATCTCGCCTTCCAAGAGCTGAAGACCTTGTTAACAGAGGCTCCAGTCCTGGCGTGTCCGGACTTCGGCCAGAAGTTCGTCCTCCAAACGGCCGCCAGCGAGTACGGCATTGGAGCCGTGCTCACACAGAACCTCGACGGACAGGAAAGAGTCGTCGCCTACGCGAGCCGCCGACTCAACACAGCCGAGAGGAACTACTCGGTGACCGGAAAGGAGTGCCTCGCCATCGTGTGGGCCATCAGAAAGATGCGGTGCTACCTCGAGGGCTACCGATTCGACGTTATAACCGACCATCAGTCCCTGAAGTGGCTGAACTCGATAGACAACTCGACCGGCAGAATCGCGCGCTGGGCTCTTGAGCTACAGCAATTCCAGTATGATGTCCACTACCGGAAAGGAGCCCAAAACATGGTGGCCGACGCCCTTTCTCGCCATCCATTGCCCACGGCGCTACAAGCTCAAGTACAGGAGACCAACTGTAAGTGGCTCGCGAGGATGCTCCGGAATGTTCGGACCGAACCCGCGAACTACCCGGACTTCAGAGAAGAGAATGGCCAGTTGTATCGCCGCCTCGGGTTGCGACCAGAAGAGAAGGAGTACACACCCTGGAAGCTCTGCGTAGGAAGCGACTACCGGCAGCGAGTCCTCGAGGAGTGTCACGACCACCCTACCGCCGGACACTTGGGAATCCGGAAGACCAGCAACCGCGTGGCCCAGCGCTACTACTGGCCCGGTCTATATCGCGAAGTCGCCCGCTACGTCCGCCGATGCCAGAGCTGCCAGAAGTACAAGGTGAGCCAGGAGAAGCCCGCAGGCAAGATGTTCACACGAGTAGTCGAGGAGCCGTTCCACGTCCTCTGTGCGGACTTCGTGGGCCCGCTTCCCCGTTCCAAACAGGGCAACACAATGCTATTGGTGTTCCTGGACGCTTTCAGCAAGTGGGTGGAGCTAGTCCCACTAGGAAGGCAACCGGAACCCACCTCGAGCGTGCCTTTCGGGAAAGAATCTTGAGCAGATTTGGCGTCTCCAGGACCTTCGTGTGCGACAATGGCACCCAGTTTACGGGTCGCTCGTTCAGGAATTTCTGGGCATGGAGCTGCAGCATACGGCCCCGTACACGCCGAGGCAAAACCCAACCGAGAGGGCCAACCGGACGATCAAGACAATGATCGCCCAATATCTGGATGGAGGCCAGAAAAACGAGTGGGACCAGCTATTGCCGGAGATATCTTTGGCCATCAACAGCAAGAGTTCCGACACCACGTGGTTCAAGCCAGCGCACAGTGGGCCAGCTGATTTTTCTAGTGGAACAAAAGTCGATTTTTAATATATTTAAATTCAAAATTTTTTTGCTTGTTTTTAACTGTAAATACTCGGCTGAGCTTATAAAAACTTGTGTATGAGCTTTAACTTTTTTTCTTGATCAGCTGTGATCTTTCAAACTGGAAATATGTTTCACCGCGTGGCCTGCAAAAATTCGCTGCTATTAACTGGCTCTTGTTGGTAAACCCAAAACTACAACGAATTAAAACTAACTGACCCAACACCTTTTTTTTTTAAGAAAAGGTATGTACTGAATAACAAATATATGTTTGTGTCCCGTATTTTCATATGTAGAAAATAAAATGTGTTAGAAATATGTAGTTTTATAAGGTACGGTTTTAAGCCAAATACAACAATCTCTGGAGTATAACTAACGTGATTCACTCGGATTCAATCTAAAATTTGTATTTATGTAACGTGTGAGTCTTTGTGGTGTCAACAAAATCAAAATGAAAGCCAACTACGGCCAACTCTTAAGTCTGTTACACTTTTCAGGTGAAATGTCGGTCCCAAGGCGCATGCTGTATTCCGCTTGGATTAGCGAAAATATCGCCGCAAAAAAAGTTGATGTATTAAAAGAATATATTTTTGGTGAAGTTCTTAAGAACCACAACCTCTCTAAAACAGAAATTGAGAAAATTTAAAGGAAAATTACGAATTTTTGAACTATAAATTTTTTATTTTTTTTTTAATTTTACTTAAAAATTTTTTTTGTTTAAATATGTTAAAAATTGGTTAAATATCCTATATTTAAATTTTCATCAAAATATTTCATCTTTTTCTCGAGTTATTAATTAAGTTCCGCTAGAAAGGCCGCTGGGCCCACTGTGCAGCGTTCCTGACGCAAGGACGCGGCTACCAGGGAACCTGTACGACGAGGTCACACCGGGTCGAGGCACCCCGGAGGTGATCCCGATCGAGCGGAGCGAGCAACTCCGAACCATCTTCGACGTCGTAGGGAACAACGCCGATCGCGCCGCAGCCGACCAAGGGCGACACTACAACCTACGCCGGATGACATGGCGTCCACCAGTAGGATCTTAAGTGCTCGTAAAACGCCACTCCCTGTCCAATGCAGCCGAGGGATTCGCCGCCAAGCTGGCCGCGAAGTACGAGGGACCCTTCCGAGTCGCAAAGTTCCCGTCGCCCAACATCGTGCAGCTCATCGGCCCCGGCAGCCGTCGGCGGAAGACGGCCAGCCTGGGCCAACTGAAGCCCTATCACGAGGGGGAGACCGACGAGGAAAGTGACCCGCGGGAGGAGGACAACAACACGTCGAGCGTCGCGACCAAGGACACTCAACCGCCAGAGGAGGAAGAAAGCCAGAGGGAGCCACCGCCGCCCGCTAGGGCCCCGGAGACCCCACGCCGCCGCTAAAGCCCGAAGCCGCGTCCAGGGGGAAGGAAACCATGTTTTCGCAGGGGTCACTTGCTGACAGGCGCGCCTGTCCAACTCCTCGACCCCGAAAGGGGAGAAACATTGGTCCTCCTGGACAGCACCCCCACATGAGCGAGACTAATCGAGTCCCACTCTGTTAGGTAGGGTCCAGTACAACGAACCCCCTAACATGGTCTTTCTCTTTTCTTTCCCTCCACAGATCCCGACGCCAATACATCCGGCGCTCCTGCCCGGATTCACGCCACCGACGCCGAGGATCTTCGCCCTCGCCGCTGTCGCCCGACGCCAACACATCCGGCACCCTAAAGCCGGATCCGGGTCCCGAAACCGTCGTCGCCGAGACCAGCCGCGTCTCCGACGTCAACGCATCCGGCACCCCTGCCCGGATTTGCGCCACCAATCAGCGCCCACGCCGACGCCAACGTATCCGGCACCACTGTCCGGATCCGCGTCCAGGCGCCACCGACGCCAAGGATCGACGCCAATATATCCGGCACCCCTGCACGGATTGGCGCCACCGATCTGCGCCCCGCCGCTGTCACCCGACGTCAACGCATCCGGCACCACTGCCCGGATCCGCGTCCAGGCGCCACCGACGCCAATATATCCGGCACCCCTGCACGGATTGGCGCCACCGATCTGCGCCCCGCCGCCGTCACCCGAAGCCAATATATCCGGCACCCCTGCACGGATTGGCGCCACCAATCTGCGCCCCGCCGCCGTCACCTGGCGCCAACGCATCCAGCACCTACTGCCTGGATCCACGTCCTTCGAGCCGTCGCTGACGAAATCAGCGCCACGCCGCTTGGTCCACAGCACCGCCAGGGCACCACCCGCAGCATCCCGCGCCGCAGCACCGACACGCCACCTCCGGCCCGACCCACGTCCCGGCGACACCACCTCGCCGTCGCCCCTAGGACGCCCGGACACCGGACGACACACCGTACCACCCCTCTGGTGTCGTCACAAAACCAAACCAAACCGTCACTGCAAGGGTTGCCAGACCGACGAAAACCCACGGCGATCTACTATCGATAGACAAGGGTAAACCGCCACGCGAAGGTTACCAGACCCACGCAAGGTTGCCAAACCGACGAGAACCCCCGGCGATCAACCATCGATAGCCAAGGGAAATCGATCGCGCAAACGACGACAAAACCGGGACTTCGCAACACACGTTCGGAAAAACATGCCACGCCGCCGCCAACGAGCACCACCGCCGGGACCCCGTCCCGCCTCGCCACCAACAGGGCCACCAACACCTACCGGGCCAAACACCACGCCGCGCATCCCGGACCCGGAAGCACAGGACCGGTTCGGGGTCGCAGTGGAGCGCATCATGAGCCCGTTGATGCCCGTACTGCGCCAGATGGGCTGCTCCATGCGCGAGATGACGAGTACCTAGATTGGTGCCATATAAAAAGAGGAGTTGCGATTCAAAGAGGCACTCTTGATCGAGCTACAAATCATGTCACAGCCGAGGAAGCGCACGGTCCGTAGCGCTATGGAATCCGCGGAGGAAAACGACGTTCGTACATATATACCCTACAGCATGATACAATTAGAAAGGTAGTCCAGTCAGTGGAAACGTAATCCCACGGCGCAGAACGAAGAGTAGGAAAACCCAAACGGACCGAGAGAAGAAGAAAACGGGGGCGTCGTGGGCAATAGTCAGCTTTATTCGGCTGCATCCATATAACTAAAAACTAAGCTTAAGCATAGCGCCGACCTCCCGTCTGCTTTACTCCGCTAGAGCAGGAGCGGGAGATCGACAGCGGCCGACTGCGTTCGGATTTATCCCGAGCTCGGGGCGCGGGAGCACCAGAGGGGCGAGAGCGAATGCGCTTGGCCACGGAGCGGCGGAAGAGTGCAGTGGACGAAGATGTAGAGGAGAGCATAGAGGCCGATAGTGCAGCGGAGCGGAGAGCGGGCGAGCTTTCGGAAGCTCGGTGGCCAGAGGGGGTACAGTGGGCCCCTCTCGTAAACATTCCGGACCCCTTTGCAATCACTCGGATTGCAACATTGTCGTCCTTCTTATTGCTGGTGGCAGGATCCGGAGCGGCTTCAGCTGCCGTGATCGATGCGCATCATAGGGCGTTGAGACGGCGAAGGTGATCGGCACGGAGCGTACTGATGCGTTGAGCTCTCTGTAGCGGATGGATTCCGTGCGGACTCGGCTTTGGTAGGACTAAGTACCTCGAGAACGTCTGCTTTTCGGAGAAATTACGTTGATCTTTCGGTAGCTGATGAATTCCGTTCAGACTCGGCTACGGTAGGACTAGGTACCTCGGGTACGTCTGCTTGTAGAAGAAATTGCGCTGCGTGGAAGTGCTGACATTGGATCTGGTCTGGATGAAAAGTAAAGCGTGAGAGATGGTTTGTAATGTGTGAATTAAAATTAGGGAGGTGGCCGATGTTGCGAACAGGGATAATGCACTGGCCGGTCGTGCCTATGCAGAAGCGTGTGGTGGTCCTGATTGCATGTTTTGCATCGGTCCCCACTGCGGCAGGTTCCCTCGGAATGTTCGTGGGCCAAACAGTTGGCACAGTAGCGGTGGACGATAACCGCGTGGAGCCTCATTTCAGCACTAAGCTTGAGGAACTTTTGGCACTTCCGAAGGGGGTGGATTCCGTTGCAAAGTCGACAACGGTAGGACTTACTGCGTTTGGGAAACCTGCCCTTTAAGGCGGCCGCACTGCGAGTGGCAAGGAGTTGGTCCAACGGACCTCTGGATGCGCAGGAAACTCGCGTGGAAAATACGGACACGGTGCGAGCGGCTGTGGATAATGGGCCTGTGAGCACCCAAGCGAAATTTGTCTCTTGTGCCAGAAGAGAGCCTAGAATGTTGCGCTTGGAACCGCTTAGAAGTACAGACGGAAGAACGCTGCTCCTAACATGATGTCGATTTCGGAGGGATCGAAAAACGTCGGATCCGCCATGGGGAGATCAGGAAGCTCCTTTAGGAGATCTCTCGGAATATGGAATGATGGAAGTTTTCCGGATAGAGGAAGGACATAAGCAGTCGTCTCTAACTGCAGCCAGGGTCTGGAGGTTCGAATAACAAAGTTGCAGAGCTTCGTGAAACCTGGGTCTGGACGGGCTTGAATGGTAGCATGATTCTGTCAAAGAGTCGCTCCGTAATAGATGATGGCAGATGTTAATAATAGCTGTGCCGAGCAGGACAGCTCTTCATCCTGACGCAAAGCACACTTGCACATTTGGATGATCATCGGAAGTTGTGGCGCTTCTCGCAATGGGTTCGAGTCGTGGACTAGATGGATCGAAGGATCTTGGAACTGTTGTATTGTCGTGGTGCAAAAGTGTGTGATGCCGGCCACGGCAGGTAAAGCAGTAATTTGCACTAGTGCAGTCCCGGTGTCGGTGCCCTCGAGCAAAACAATTTAAGCAGAGTTGCTGTCTTCGGATATACTCGGACCGATCGTTGACATCCATTGTCAGGAAACGGGGACATGTCCGAAGGGGGTAATTTCCCACGGAACACAGGTCACACCCTCTGGGAGCCGGAGCCATCCTGGCTTCGTTGGAGTTGAGTCTGCGCGGTGGGGCGCTCGCAGTTGCCGATCTTGGCGGAATTGGCCCCGAAACGCTAGGTCTGATGTCGTCGATTGCCTCCAGAGTCCGATAACGCTCTGTCAGGAATGTGTCCAACTCACGCCAGGTTGGAATTTCGGCCTTGTTGTGAACTGATTGCTCCCACATGGAAAGCGTGGTTTTGGGAAGTTTTAAGGAAACCATATATACCTGGAGACAATCCCAAGCTTCGAAATTAATGGAGGACTGCGTAAGGCAGTGAGGCAACTCTGAATGGTGCCTTGTAGCACTTTTAGAGCGGCTCCGGACTCTTGGGGAACAGTCTGGATGTTGAAGAGGATTTTCAACTGACTGTTGACCAAAGACCGCCGATTCTCGAAGCGATCGGTCAGGCCTTGCCACGCTGAGACGAAACCTTCATTGGTTAGCGGGGCCTTACAGACAAGGGCGTGCGCGTCTCCACTTGATTTCGACAACAGGTTGAACAACTTTTCCACCGGGGCGCCCGGAGTATGGATGTCAGCTTCGAACTGGCTAACTCCGTCCGTTGTGTCAGTGAACTTCTTCAGGGCAACTTCTAACGCACTCTGTGTCATCCTTGCCATTGACCGAGTAAGCCTTGGCGCGGGATCGTGAACAGTGTCGACTGACTCGTCGCTTTTTGCCCTTGGAATGGCAGTAGCAGCCTTTGGCTTTAATTGGGACGACCGCGGGGATGCGGATTGTGACCTGTCTAAGCGGATGCTGTGTTTACTTTACGTTTGGGTTGTTTACTTTAGCGGGTAGCTAGGCGTTGGCAAAGGCAATGGTAAAAACAAAGACAAAGGAATTGTCGCCGAGATTGGAATGTCGGGTAGTCCTCAGGGAGTATTGCCATCTTCACAGAGCTGGCTACGTCCCTGTAAGAGGCCATGACACCGACTTGGGTCGACTGCTCCAGTGCTGCCTGCCTAGCCGCAGCAGCGGATGTGGAGGCTACTGGAGCCTCCGTGGCAAGCTGCACTGTTGCAGGACCCTTCGTCAAGGCACTAGGTGCCGCGGTTTTCGTCATGGGCCTCTTATTCGACACTCCTTCTGGGGTCGTGTTGGCCGATCTACCTCTTTTATTGGTCCCGCCACTCTTGCTAGGCACTGCCCTAGGAGGGTCCATAGGCTTCTGGGCGAGCCTTTTGGCCTCCTTTAAGGGTATGCCGTTCGCAAGGTGTCTGCGCAACCTTTTTCGTGCGGCGCCCGATAGAGCGATCCGCTTTATTTTATCAACCTTGAGAGAGGCGAGAAGGGCTTCTTCCTCTTCCTTGGTGATGTTGTCGGTGCCAGAGCCTTGTGAACAGACGTCCATGGCTTCTTCGGGCTCCCGAGTGGGTTCGATATTGATCGATTTGGGGCTGCTAGAGCACCCTGTTTCAGTTTTACCTTTATTGGTCTCCATATATTGGTCCCACGAGTAGTGAGGAAGGAAGTATCCCCCGGGGCAGAGCCTCATACCCCGGATCGGGCGCTTGTACGACCGGAGGTGCCAGGTATCCGGAAGCCACCGTTAAAAGACACACTAACGTAGTGCCATTCATCACAGGGGCACGGTACGGTAACACCGGTGATTACGGGTTTTTTCGAGTTGTCCTCTCTAGATCCGCCATATTTAGTCTAGAGCAGGGGCACCTCGAGCAGGATGTGGTTCTTCACCACGTATGGTCGGTCTTTAGTAGTCGGCATGTGACTGCCAACTACCACTAGCTGAGTCGGATCAACGCGGCGGCAGGCGCACACGCTTCACTGACACAGCCTTAGCCCCCTAAGAAAGCTTCTGGCCGAGGTTGCTTGGATTAGGATTAATAATTCTAAGATCAGTTCGAGTGTGAGTTTGAGTCCGATACGAGCCTGATTCGGGACGAGTTCGAAGTAGTGTCTTGTAATTAAGTATTAAGTGAAAAGTTTTACACCAATAAGAAAATATAAAAAAATATAAAATTAAAAAATTATTTTTTTAAAAATAATTAACAACAACAAATTTAATTTGCATGCATATGTAAGGCACAGTAGAGCATCGATGAAGTGGACTGTATTAGTTTTGAATGTCTTGAAAAGGACAGTAAAATTATGTGGCGAAAAAAAATGACACACACCGGAATGAGAACAGAAAGAATATCGAAACAACGGCAGACTGTTCGGGAAATAGGGAAACTACCGCACAGTGCACACTCGTTGGCCGATATTGTTTGTCTTTCTTTTTTCACCACACAATTTCACTTTTCACTTGCGGAGGTGGAATTGAGCCGATATATATTAATATATGTACATATATAATATATGTGCCAGCATGTATTGGATGAATGCACTTACATATATATGTTCATATGCCGCGACCGTTTGCACTTTGATGTACGGAACCAGAACGGCGAGGAATATGGCGGCGCGAAAAAGAACGAAGTGGAGACAAAAGGAACGAATATCGACGAGGAGGAATGAAATTCCCAACTGCCGTTGTGTCAGGAAAATTCGCGGAGGTGGAATTGACACGGAAAAATAGTCTTACAGCAGTGCGACCGAAATGGAATGTTCGGAGCTCTGCTGAAGATTGGCAGTGAGTATAATGAAGAAAATTCGTACATATCTTGGCGAACCGAAGGCCGGGAACTGCTGGCAGAAGAAGAAGAATCCGTATCCGGCTCGAAGGACCAATGTTTGTAGGGGGGCGATCTGGTCCTCCAAAATAAGTAGCGGGTTGATGGAAACGTATTCCCACGGCGCAGAACGAAGAGTAGGAAAACCCAAACGGACCGAAAGAAGAAGAAAACGGGGGCGTCGTGGGCAATAGTCAGCTTTATTCGGCTGCATCCATATAACTAAAAGCTAAGCGTAAGCATAGCGCCGAGCTCCCGCCCGCTTTACTCCGCTAGAGCAGGAGCGGGAGATCGACAGCGGCCGACTGCGTTCGGATTTATCCCGAGCTCGGGGTGCGGGAGCACCAGAGGGGCTAGAGCGAATGCGCTTGGCCAGGGAGCGGCGGAAGAGTGCAGTGGCCGAAGATGTAGAGGAGAGCATAGAGGCCGATAGTGCAACGCAGCGGCCGGAGATTGCAGCGGAGCGGAGAGCGGGCGAGCGTCGGCCCGCTCGACGAACTATGCGCGGACGCCCGAAAGACGGGAGCACAAGAGCGGCCAAGCTTTCGGAAGCTCGGTGGCCAGAGGGGGTACAATGAGCCCCATACGTAAACAACAGGGAAGGTTGTGGTTGGACGATTTTGTTAAATTTTAAATCTTTAATCCTTGTGTAAACATGGCATATTGCTCTAATTTCCGCAAGCATGAACTTGAAGTGACATTATTGACAGCACCGAAATGTGAAGAAAGAGGAAAGTTGTGAGAACAGTCTCTAGGCTGTACCCTGACTGCGAAATCAAGAATATACGCAACGCCAATTCTTCCATGCAAACAGAGTAATTCACCTCTTTGATATCTAGTAGGCTATTTTGAACTACAAGGGCCAGTTAAGGGTTAATAAGCACACTCTATTTGTCAGTTTAGTTCAGTGCCTTTCAGTTCATTTCAAAATTTAACTGAACTACCCTTCTAATTGTACCATGCCCTGCAGTACCACTTGTCATCAATAGGCCTCTGTAATCAACGATTCAACCGAGCCGACGCTCTCTTTCGACCTTCGACTCTCTCGCGCTCTCAATTTTCTCTCTTCACACAAAAAGGTTGATGACAGATTTATTACAAAATGTAGATGAAAAGTTCATGACTTACTGATCAATTAGACCTTTTTGTCATCAACAAAAAACGGCACGTAGGCTCTTGCTCTCTCAAGCTCGCTCTCTCAAACGCTCCCTCTCTCAGACTCTCCCCCTCCTAACAAACAAGCGTTGAGCGTTTTTCAATTGCGTTCAATTGCGTTAATATTAAAAACAGTGGATTATATGAAAAACAGTGGAATTAAGTGTTTTACGCGGACTTGTCTTGCTTGACTTTTCTCTATTGGGTTATTGTCTTTTCTTTTATATTTATTTACTGTTTATTTTTTGCGGCGGGTCCGCGGATCCGGGCGGCTTGGTGCCCCGGATGCGATGGCGCGGTCCTTCGCGACGGTGGCTGCGGCGTGGGTGCGCAGATCCGGGCGGCTTGGTGCCCCGGATGCGATGGCGCAGGTCGGCGGCGACGGTGGCTGCGGAGCGGTCGCGCTGCTCCGGGCGGCTGGGCGTCCCGGAGACTTGGGCGCAGATTCTGGCGGCGGTAGGAGGCGCAGATCCGGGCGGCTGGGCGCCCCGGATGCGATGGCGCGGTCCTTTTCGGCGTTGGCTGCGGCGTGGGTGCGCAGATCCGGGCGGCTTGGTGCCCCGGATGCGATGGCGCAGGTCGGCGGCGACGGTGGCTGCGGAGCGGTCGCGCTGCTCCGGGCGGCTGGGCGTCCCGGAGACTTGGGCGCAGATTCTGGCGGCGGTAGGAGGCGCAGATCCGGGCGGCTGGGCGCCCCGGATGCGATGGCGCGGTCCTTTTCGGCGTTGGCTGCGGCGTGGGTGCGCAGATCCGGGCGGCTTGGTTCCCCGGATGTGATGGCGCAGGTCGGCGGCGACGGTAGCTGCGGAGCGGTCGCGCTGCTCCGGGCGGCTGGGCGTCCCGGAGACGTGGGCGCAGATTCTGGCGGCGGTAGGAGGCGCAGATCCGGGCGGCTGGGCGCCCCGGATGCGATGGCGCGGTCCTTTTCGGCGGTGGCTGCGCCGTGCGTGCGCAGTTCCGGGCGGCTTGGTGCCCCGGATGCGATGGCTGCGGCGCAGGTGCGGTGCTCCGGACAGTGGCGGCGTAGGGACGCGGGTCCGGGCAATGAGATGCCGGATGCGTTGGCGTCGGCGGTGGCACGGGGACGCAGATCCGGGCGGTGGGCGCCGGATGCGTTGGCGTCGGTGGCACGGGGACGCAGATCCGGGCAATGGGCGCCGGATGTGTTGGCGTCGGACGGTGGCGAAGGCGCAGATCCTCGGCGTCGGGGACGCGGATCCGGGCAGGGGCGCCGGATGCATTGGCGTCGGGCGACGGCACAGGGACGCAGATCCGGGCGATGGGCGCCGGATGCGTTGGCGTCGGGCGACGGCACAGGGACGCAGATCCGGGCGATGGGCGCCGGATTCGTTGGCGTCGGGCGACGGCGGCGAGGGCACAGATCCTGACGGCTGTGGCACGGGGACTCCGATCCGGGCAATGGGCGCCGGATGCGTAAGCGTCGGTGGCGGCCGTGGCGCTTGTTTCGGCGGCGACGGCTTCGGGACGCGGATCCGGGCAATGGGATGCCGGATGCGTTGGCGTCGGTGGCGCTTGTTTCGGTGGCGACGGCTTCGGGACGCGGATCCGGGCAATGGGGTGCCGGATGCGTTGGCGTCGGGCGGCGGTGGCGTAGTTCTCGGTAGTGGTGGCTCAGGGACGCATACACTCCCGTGAGGATGGGTTCCAGGCTCCTCGGGCTCGGCTAAGTCGCGACGCTCGGGGTCGTGGCTCATCGAGCATACTGCTCCGCACAGGGGAGGATTCTGCTCCGGCGTTTCCTCGGCGCGGTCACGGAGGTGGGCGCGTTTATTGGAGGTACGGAAAGGGTTCCGTTGCGCGGCTGTGGCGTCTGCCACGGGCAGAATATGGCTCCAGCTGTGTGGTTGCTCCGGGTCGGAGGCGGGATTGCGCGCGGATGCCCTCGGGTGCACGTTGCTCCCGGAGGCGGTGCCTTCGCTGGTCCCTGGCGTCGTGGTTGGAGGCAGGGCTCGCGGTGCCGGGATTGGGCGGCATCTGGGGGCCGGTCTCGGCGTTGTCGCTCGGGGGTCGGAGCGGGGCTCTTCCCGGCGAGCTGCGGGTGGCCGCTCTTGGCGGGCGAAGGAGGGCTCCGTGGTTACTTCTGGCGGCGGGCGTGCGTGCCGTTCTGGCGGTGGGCTTGGGGTCGTGAGGCGTTGGCGGGCCTCGAGATGGTTCCCTGTCCAGGATGGGGTGCTCCGCGTCCCGGCCCAGGGTGACTCGTGGTGGTCGTCCGGTAGCAACTCTGCCGGCGGCGGCAGCACTGTCGGAGTGGCGGGCAAAAATAGGCCGCTCTGCCGGGGCGGCAGAGGCGGGATCGCTGGCAAAGAATAGGCCGCTCGGTCAGCGGCTGCAGCGCAGTCGGGGTGCGGGCAAAATAGGCCGCTCTGCCGGGGCGGCAGAGGCGGGATCGCTGGCAAAGAATAGGCCGCTCGGTCAGCGGCGGCAGCGCAGTCGGGGTGCGAACAAAGTAGGTCGCTCTGCCAGCGGCAGCAGCGCAGTGGGGATCGTAGGCAAAAAACAAGCTCTGCCAGCGGCGGCAACGGCGGAATTTTCCGCAAAAATAGGTCGCTCGGCCGGCGGCGACCGCGCAGTCGGGATGCGGCGAAATAGGCTGCTCTGCCAGCGGCGGCAGCGCGGTCCGTGCAGGTGGCGACTGGCAAAACTCCGCGTGGTCGACGGAAAGTTTTCTTCCCGTCTCTCCTTCCCCCTTGTATTCGCTGTGGTATTTTATTGTTGTTGTTGGCGGCGTAGATCGGCCGCGACACGTGCAAAATAACCCATTGCGAAAAATGGCCCGTCTGACCCACGGAAAAATGTTAGTTTTTGCCCTAAAAATAAGCGGATTGTAGCCGGCGGGGTTTTAATTCGCCAGGATAAAATAGTCCTTCGTGTCCTGGCCAGTCCCTGCTCGGGCGCCATGTAAGGAAGCGTCTCTGGCCGGGGTGAACCTCAGCGGCTCCAGAGGTCCTCACAAAATTTATAAATTGTTGAGACAGCCAGGACAGAAAGGCGGCCGAAGGTTTTAGCGATTTTTAATGAGGGTCGAACTAAGCGGGAGAAAACGGGAGGGAGGAAAGAGAGGGAAAGCCTCGGAACCGCCTGGAAGGATTTCCGATCGGCGGTCCCAGCGAACCCGGAGGGTTTTCCGGTCGGTCCGCCTATGCCTTTGGACCCGAAGGATTTTCCGGACGGTCCACCTATGCGCCACGCCTGGAAGATTTTCCGAACGGCGTGCGCCCCTGGACCCGGAGGAATTTCCGGACGGTCCCTACCTACGCCCCGCCTGGAAGACTTTCCGAGCGGCGAGGGGCCCCAGTGACGAGAGGGGAACACGGGGAACCCGGAGCGAAAAGGGCAAGAGAATAGGCGAAAGATCACCACTTTAAGTATTTATTTTTCCTATTTAATTAGGTGGCCCGCGGCCCGAGAAAAATGGCATGGGGAAGAGCCCTAATCCGGCGGGCGCCTTCCCCGACAGCGGGGAATAATTAATTATTTAATTATATATGGCCGGCGGCCCAAGATAAAACGGCGGGGAACGGGGATGAGAAGGGCCTTACGTTGACGGGCACCTTTCTCCGGCCCCTAACAAATGTTGGCCCGCGGTTATCGCTCACACGCACAAACACACATCCTCCTTGGGAAAAGGCGGCGTCCTTTCGACGATCCTGTCGAGGTCCTGGGCGACGGTGGTGGCGCAACACTCGCGACGGCGGACACGTGTTGCTCAACCGCGTGGTGGCGGGACCGCGGGACTTAGAGTTTTCGGGACTTGGTATTTTCGCGTCTGTTCGGTTTCGCAGCTCGAGACTAATTAATTCAAGCTCTTCTTATCGAAGCTTGACCATGGCCTAATTCTGCCAGGAGCTCTGTCGGCTTTGTCGCCGAGCGTGGGTGGCGTCACTTTGCCTCTCGCTCGCTCCTACAGGCGATCGTGCCGGCAGCACTATTCTGCCGCTCTCTCGGTGCTTCGGCGCATGTGCCGTCGCTCTGGCTTCGGTCTTGCACTTATGGCGTGATCCGATCCGGCCAATGGGAAGGGCGGCTTAGCGCTTTGGTGATAGCGGCGACGCTGCTACTCATCTGGCGATCGGCCGCTGCTCCCTATCTCGTCAGGGCTTGAGTGGGTTCTTGTGTGTGAGTGCACTTTTGAGTGAGTGTGGGAGTGCGTTTGAGTGGAAACCGTGGACGAGTGGCGGGCCAGTGCTGGCGTCTTAGCTATAATTATACTTAGCTTATATTTATCTTATAATTAAATATTCACATAGCTATAAATTGTGACTTCGTCACAATATGGACTTATTTAGTTGACCGCTGCTGTATTTGTCGCGGTACTGTTTTCGGAGATAATGCGTGCGTGCGAATATGTTTGTGCATTCGCCGTTTGCCAATGCAGAATAGCGGAGACGAGGAGCGGAACAATGGCCAAAAAAACGGATCGCCGACTTGTAGTCGATTTTGTATGTAATTGTAATGTAGATATGTTCGCCTCATCTCAGGATAGAGCAAAGAAAAGAACAATAAATATATGTTTCATTCGATTTAGCCCTGTACAGGATAGACCAGGGGAGTAAATAAATGAATGCACAAATTAAGTCGGCGATTCTGTGCCGTGATTTTGGGGATATATTTATATTTATTCTTTAGAGCAATGGACTGTATCTGTAGTTTAAAGTTTAGAAATTAATATAAGTATATTTATTTTAAGTTGTGGATTAAATGATTTAAATTATGTGTTAAAAGACCCGAAATATTTGTAAGTAGTAATATTAAATTAATTTTGTGTAAATTGCTGGTGGCGATCGTAGATCAGTGGAGTGGACTGGCTTAAGGTAAAATTTATTTGTTTTTAAACGTATACATTGGCCGTCAGCCGATAGGGTACACAGGGGGAAAAACGGTTGACCAATTCACCCGCC
Source organism: Drosophila bocqueti (assembly GCA_018151655.1). Classification (NCBI taxonomy): domain Eukaryota; kingdom Metazoa; phylum Arthropoda; class Insecta; order Diptera; family Drosophilidae; genus Drosophila; species Drosophila bocqueti. The sequence continues at coordinate 338,352 of JAECXF010000298.1, read as the reverse complement.
GTTACTGTGTGCACCATCGGTTGTGCGAGTATACTCTCCACGAGAGGGCGGCTGTTCGAATTCAATTTACGAAGGCAATGTAAAACGTAACTATCTAGCTATCGAACTATCTACTATCGTAACTCTTGGGTCGTAACTTTAGGGGACTTTAATATACCTGCAGCTCGTTGCTCATCTGGTGGTGTGTCAAATGTCCTTCAGACTGTGGCACAGCATGACCTTATTGATGGTCTACTTGACATATCTTTGTCTCAAGTTAACCACGTCCTGAATTCCTTAAACCGCTTATTGGATCTTTGTTTCGTCTCTAATCCTCTAGGAGTTGACTTAGTTAGAGTTCCTCCATTGACGCTACCATCCAACTTTCGAAGTGACTATTGATACGGGGACGGTTGTAAATAATGAATCTGATTGTTTAGCCAATAACGTTCGCTGTTTTCGTAAAGCTAACTTTCATACGCTAAATAATCTAATATCTGAATTTAATTGCACAGACTCTTTGGTGATCATACGTGTGGCACGGATCCAGTTTTTTTTAATTTCTTCCATGTTTTCGGAGAGACTACCATTCTTCTTCAAATTGCGTTTAACAATAGCCCAATATCTCTCAATTGGGCGAAGTTCTGGGCAATTTGGTGGATTCTCCTCTTTTGACACCAAATTAATGTTTTTTGCAAAGCTTTCAAAATATGCTCAACCAAATTTTTTTCTCCGGTCTGCTCACTAAAAAAACAGAAAAAAACGCAGCAGGCCCGCTCTAGCTCTGAGCAAAAAACCTTATTTTTCTTTTTATTGTGTTTTCTGGTTTCTGTTGATCGAGGGGAAAAAAATACGAAACTGTCAGACGAAGACAGCCTGACAATACGAGCCAAGTGGAAACAGAAAGTGTCTTTTTTGTTGTTGTGTACGTTATTATTGTACATAAATACATATATTCGCAGAGCGTGGAAGGGGAAGCGAGGCAGAGAAGATTATTATAACAAATAAAGTAAAACTATTAAATAATAACTTAAATTATGAATTTAATTTTACTATTAATAAGGATTTTATGTTCTCAGGAGTCAAAGCAGTGCGTTTCTCATTTAATATAAAATTAAGGGCTGAGAAGGATCTTTCCACCGTCACCTGAGTTGCCGGTGTGGCTAACACCACTTGCGCCAGTTCACTCATTTGGGGTGACTTAAATTTCAACTTTTGAAAAAATTCTTGAATGTCACTATTAAGTGGTAATCGGCCATTAATAAGTATAAAATTATCAATATCCATATATATTTAGGATATTTTGTCCGGTACCCCACATCCTTTAAAAAAAAAACGTTTAAATAAAACACACGCTCAGCTAAAGACACTTTTGAATCGAAAAAGTGTCCCAGTGAGCGACAATGCTATGCTCACTCGTTGAGCATAGAGCGAGCCGAGAAAAAACGAAGTTGATGTGTTATTTCGATTTCGTTTTCAATCGTGTCCCATTGCGACAGCTCGTTTGCTGACAGTTTGAAAAAAATGAGAACATTTTGCGAGCTCTGGTTTTTTGAGTTTAATAAGGCCAAAGTTGAATGGGCATAGTGAGCTGTTGCGAGATCTGGCCAAAATATTTTTGAGGCATTGTATTTTTTATAAAATGGAATCTAATTTTTATTGTGCCCTTTGTGAAAAATGGGCTGCTTCTTAAGACACAAGAGCAAATGGCCTGCCATATTAGCAATTTCTCTCCGTATTTTCCCACTTCAATTTTGGACACGGACTCGTCAACAGTCCCACCTTTAGTTTTGGTATAAAATTGAGGGCCGGGTAAAGTTCTCGAGTCCAATTTAACATAAGTTTCATCGTCCATAATAATGCATTCCACTTTATCAGAGAGCAATCGATCATAGAGCTTTCGCTCGATTTTCCGACTTGTATTTGTCCCAAACTTTTTTTTGCTACTTTTTATTTTTGGTATGTCTTCAAATTATTTCGTTGCTTCCCTCTTTCCACTATAGATCTACTCGTTCCGTCTTTTTTTGCCAAATCTCGTAATGACATCGACCTGTTTTCGGTGATCAAGGAAAATATCTTTTTATCAGTATCTTCATCCCTGGGAGCGGTTTTTCTTCCTAACGGGCTTTCTAACGGCGCATCGCATAGCGTGATCGAAAGCTTGCATTACAATAAATTAGCAATTAAAAGTGTGCAGTTTCTTTTCGGGACACTCCTTATATCAGTGCTCGGTCGAAATTTACCGTGCTTAACGCTCGGACTTCTAAAACTTATTTGAATCATTGAAGGGTTTAGTTCACACAGAACCCGAAAAAGTTTTATAATTTTGTTAAGTTTTTGAGATTTTTTTCTGAGTTTTTTAAAAACTTATTCCCTTATTAACTCTTCGAGAATATAATTACACCTCACCTGCAACACTTGTGCAGATCCGTAATTTCTCCATGTCAGCATCGACCACTACAAATCTTTTGAAACTTACCTCATTTGTGATTAGGGGTTTCCAACGTAAATTTCAGACCGATGTCATTTACACGGAGTTTAGTAAAGCCTTTAACTCGGTTAATCATTTTCTTCTTGTAAGGAAGCTCGCTTTAATAGGGTTTCCTACCGATCTCCTTAATTGGCTTCAGAGTTATTTGAGTCACAGGATTCAAAAGGTTCTGTTTAAGAATGCTCTTTCCAACTCCCTGAATGTCACTTTTGGCGTCCCATAAGGCAGCCATCTTGGTCCGCTGCTATTTACCTTATTTATCAACGATGTTCCGCAAGGGTACTTATGTACGCAGACGATGTCAAACTGTGCGTGCAGTATAAGGACAGCTCATGCCAGTCAGACTTACAATCCGATCTTGACAACTTCCAGGCATGGTGTAGTGTTAACTTATTAAATCTTAACAGCTCAAAATACAAACTGATGACATTTTCACGTGTCACTCCCCAGTATGCAACATATACGCTTAATGAATGTGCATTGGAAAGAATAACTCTTGTTGACGATCTAGGTGTCCGTCTAGATCCTAAGCTTTCGTTTTCAGAACATATTTCTTGCATGGTTAACAAGGCCAAAGGCATGCTTGGATTTCTTAAAAGGTGGTCGAAAGAATTCGATTCCCGTTACGTAACTAAGACTCTTTTTAGTCCATTATTTCGTCCTATTTTGAAATATTGTTTTTGCGTTTGGAGGTGTTCGGAGGGGGGTGGCTTTATTCTGAAATGCACTCGATAAGAAAACACGGAAGAACTTCGGGGTATTACGCGACGGGCGTATGTCTTTATTTGTAGAATGGTAAATTGGTACTAACAAGAAGAATCTTAAAACTAACTTGGGGAGAGCGGACTAGGAGCTCGATGCACAAAAGTACAGTGGAAGAGGGAGAGAGAGAGCGAGTGTACGGGATCACACTGCCTCCGGAAAATAACCGCCCTTTTGGCGTGAACATTCTCCCCCCTTGCGAGGATACGCAGCAAAATTATAAGGAGACCTTCGAGGCCCCCTTAGCGAGGATACGATGTAGGAATATTGGAGGCCTTTGCTCGGGAAAGCGTTGGATACGCTGAGCGCTCGTGGACGTGGAGAAGTGTGTGGTGATCCTGGCCACACGACTGGCATCGGACGTCACTGCGGCAAGATCCCGTGGAATGATGGTGGGCCAGGCAATTGACGCAGTACTTCTTTTGTATGACGGCCTGGAGCCGCTTCTCAGCGCTAAGCCGAAGGAAACGGTGGCATTTCCGAAGAGGATGGTTCCCTTGGCAGACTCGGCATGGGTAGGATAAAATACCTCGGGAACGTCTGCATTTCATCTCGTTGTACGGAACCCAGTAATTGGAAGACTCAGGAGCTGTTGTCACTCGTGTGGAGAACGAGGAAATTCTTTGGATCGGATCGGATACAGTATCAGGAGGAATCGGTACACTGGAGGAACAGTTGCTTGGATGCAACAAAGTGTGATGCCGACCGTGACACGTGAAACATTTGTGTGTGCTTGTGCAGTCTCGCAGTTGATGGCCTCTTGCGAAACAATTTAGGCATAGCTGCTTCTTTTTGATGTAGCCGGAACGCGCGTCAACTGACATTTGGAGAAAGCGCGGGCATAAACGTACTGGGTGGTTCTCTTTGGAACATAAATCGCATCCTTTGGGTATCGGAACGATCCTCGTACTGAAGGATTTCAGTATTCTTGGCGACACGTAGGAGGGTGTCGTTTCTGACGGATGGAGGCGCAACTTAGGAGGTTGAATAGAATCTATAGTTTCTAAAGTTCTATGGCGCTCAGTCAGGAATGAATCAAGTTCTTGCCACGTAGGAATTTCGGTTTTATTTGTTAAGGACTGCTCCCATAGTGAGAGCGTCAGCTTTGGAAGCATCGTGGAACACAAATAAACCAGGAGACAATCCCAATTATCCGTAGGAAGGCCGGACAAATTTAGGGATGTGAGACAGTTCTGGATTGTATTTTGCAGCTCCTTCAAGGCTGCCGAAGATTCTTGTGCGACGAACTGCATGTTTAATAACTTTTTCAGTTGGCTGTTTACCAGCGCTCGTTTATTTTCGAAACGCTCAGATAGGTTTTTCCAGGCTGAGCGCAAACCATCGTTGGTGAGTGGCGAATTGGAAACTACGGAATGAGCTTCACCACTAGTCTTGGCATATAGATAGAACAACTTTTCAACAGGGGTCAGCGGAGGATTGTCATATAGACCGCTGTGAAAAGTTCTCGGAAAGTCGGCCAGCGAATGTAATCGCCCGAGAAAACTTCTGTTTCACACGGAGGAAGCTGACAGCCAGACGGATAGGAAGTTTGGGGCGGAACGGGTTGGATTTGAGCTGTTTTAGAAACGATCGTCTCGATCTATTCCATGAGCTTTGCTGCACACCTTTCGTAAATAAAATAGGCATACTCGTATTTTGCCTTTAGAGTAGGTAAGGTGTCCCCCGTGCCCTCTAAGCCAACTGAAATTTGCTCTGAACAAGCTTCGTACTCTTTCTCGACCTTATCCCATAGCGCTCGGACTTGGTCGAGATGGATTTGGCACGTGTGCTTGGATGGACTTGGTGCTGCTGCAGGAAGTCATTCTGGATATATTTTAGGAAAATTTACTGTCGTATATATATCTGTGTATATTTCGAAATATTTATGTGTCGAAGCTGAATTGGAATTTAGGAACCAATCGAAAAATATTTGGAATTTAATTTATGAGTGTTGTTCAGTTTGCTGCTCTTCCCAAAGTGCGGGAGAGCGGCGACCAGCTGATCGCTCGCTCGGTCTGGCCAGTGCAGCTGCAGGGAGAAGGAGAATGGAGGAGAGGCGAGAGCGAGTCAGTCGGAATTTGCACACGTCGCTGAACCCCGCCGTCGGTCTAACCATCTATTTCGCTACACATACATATCTACGCACGCGCCTCCATATATTATTAATGTAAATTCTACATATCACGGAATAATTATAGTTATTGAAATTTATTCGGCCGTGGTGTTTTTACTCTTGCCGGGGAAACCCTCTTACAATGACCTCTTGATAACTATACAAGGGGACACAACTATTCATGGTGGCCCATGAGGGGAACCTGCAATTGTAAAAATTTAAATTCAAATGGTTATGTGTGTACATAGATTGCGTTAGATCGCGGCCGTGTTAAGTTGCAATTCGGCTCGGCAAATTGGCTGAAATTAAAACTGCGATATATAAACGCAGCAACGGTTGTTTGGAATTTGGCGGCTCTTCTTCTTCATCTATTCTCGGCCTAGCGAAAGACCGAAAAGGAAGACGGCGATACATAGGCGCCGCAGCTGCAGGTCGTGGACTTTGTGACGCTCGCTTCGATTTTGGCGGCTGCTTTTCTCCCCCGTTTTGGCGGCTGCTTCTCTTCACCGATTCTCGGCTTGGCGGAACGCGGAAAAGGAAGACGGCGATACATAGGCGCCGCAGCTGCATTTCGCTGGACTTTGCGACGCTTTTTTCTGTTGTTTGGGCGGCTTCTGGTGAGTGGAATCTGGTAAACAAACGGAGTAAGTGACCAAGGTGTGTGCGAGACAAGAATTTTAACGAATTTTTCTCATTACATGATTGTTTTGGGGTGGTGAGTTGCGCTTTTGTTGCCCTTTGGTTGCCCCTTTTTGTTGTTTTTTACACTCGCCATCATGAAATCAGATGCAGAGGCTCCGACTTTGGAGCAACTAGTAAATTTGCAAGCAAATCGGTACCAGTCGCTCAAAACGTCTAGAGCAAGTGGAAGAGCTGCGGAACGCGTTTCGCGAAACGGATGCCGTGATCGTTAATCTAGAAGGGTTCGCTGGATCGAACTATGTCGCGAAGAATTTCCAGTCGGAGTTCGAGGAGCGCTATATGGATGCCTATTGCGCCATTGCAGAGGATTTGGATAAACTTCCATCCGAGAATCCTCCGCTGCCGCCGCAAGCGGGCGGGGGTGCGGATCCCGAAGTGCGGCTAAACATGCCACAGATGTCAGTGCCCAAGTTCTCGGGTGAATGCGTGGACTGGCCAGGCTACTATGACGCCTTCACAAGCCTTATACACAACAACGTGAATCTGAGCAATGTGCAACGGTTGCACTTCCTCAAGGAGTCGCTGCCAATAGGGCGTGATAATGACATCCGGCAAATGCAACTCACGGAGGCAAATTACGCCGTGGCTTGGGGACTGATGATTAAGCGGTACAATAATCCGCGTCTAGTGTATTCACACCACATGAACGCTATCTACGCGTTGCCCAGGCTGTTAAAGGAAAATACGGAGTCAATACGGTCGATGTTAAGCACGGTCAATGTTTGCCTGGCTGCATTCCGCCGCGTTCAAGCCTTGGACGGGGAATCGCAGTACTGGTTGGCGCATTACATAGCATCGAGGTTGCCCAAGGAGACTCACAACGCCTGGGAACACCATCAAGGAAGCGGTGCCACCGTTCCTACTTATAAGGATTTAGAATCATTTTTGAATGATCGGCTGGTCATAATGGATGCGATCGAAAACCGAAGTTCGTCGTACGTATCCAATCATGTCCCAGGATCTACCGACCCGAGCAAACGAGTGCGAGTGCATAACGCACAGGAGCGCTCAAGACGCCCGGATACCGCCTGTTACCACTGCGGCGGCGACCATATCCTGCGTCGTTGCGCAACCTTTCTGGCCTTGGACTGTTACAGGAGAAAGGATATAGTGAGCAGGGCAAAATTATGTATTAATTGCTTGAGTAAATCGCATGTGCTGTCACGATGCACCAGCAATAAGAGCTGCCAAGTCTGTGGGCAGCGTCATCACACGCTGCTGCATTTCCCATCCAATCCATCGTCGAGTCGCGCACAGCCGCATTCAAACCGGCCTTCAGCGCCGCCATTTGGTGCACCTGCAGCCAGGGAGAACGAATCTCAGCACAGCCTGCAGGAGACGGAGGAGCCACATCCGCACGCATCTTACAGATGTCATTCAGCAACTTCATCGAATGTCCTTTCGAGGAATGTGCTTCTCGCCACTGCTCATATCACCGTACGGAATCCGGTCAACGGCCTACAAGCAGTCATAAATGCTCTCATCGATCAAGGATCTGAGGCAACCATAGTTTCCGAACACGTCGTTCAGTCTCTGCACCTGAAGCGGTCAGCCACCCGAGCGTCCATTTTTGGGGTGGGCCCCGGGGGCGGTCGACGTTGCAAGTACACAGTAAATTTCGAAATCTTGAGTATTATTAACCCAAATTTCTCCTTAGGGGTTGATTCAGCATATGTTCTCAATTCTGTTACGTCCTGCCTGCCAAGTGTGAGCTTCGCGCCACAACATTGGAATCATATTTGAGGGCTCTCATTGGCGGATCCCCATTACGCGCGGTCGAAGCGAGTCGATCTAATTTTGGGAGTAGACATGTTGGCGCAAATTATGTTGCCCGACACCAGGATCGGTTTGCCAGGTGAGCCCATAGCTCACAATACACACTTCGGATGGATACTCTCTGGACGAGCTGAAGGAGTGAGGGAATCAACCGAGTTGCGCTGTCATCGAGTGCTTTTGGACACTGAGGCATTGCTGAAGCGCTTCTGTAAGGTCGAATCGGTTCCAGATCGCCCCACAGCAACAGACGAGGAACTCTGGTGCGAGTCCTTTTTCCAGAAGAATCTCGTGCGCCGATCGGATGGCCGCTACGTAGTGCGGTTGCCCTTTAAAACCTATCGAGACCCATCCATGGTCCTGGGAAGATCTCATCAAATGGCACTTAATCGGTTCCTGCAGTTGGAAAGACGTCTGTCTAGCAGCCCAGAACGGTGGAGCAGATACGTCGAGGAGATCGAAGAATACTTCACGCTCGAGCAAATAGCGCCGGCGGTGGGCAGTGAGAGCAGATCGGTAAGGGATACTTCCACGAATAGGCACGTGACTTCCTGTGTGCTCCCGCATCACGCTGTCTTCAAGAAGGATCCTCAATCGACCAAACAGCGAATCGTCTTCGATGCCTCCTCAAGGACTAGCAACGGACGGTCTTTAAACGACATTCTTTGCGCGGGACCGACCCTGCAGAACGACATGTCGGCAGTCATACTCAATTGGCGGAAATATCGTTTCGTTTTCACGGTGGATATTCAGAAAATGTATCGATGTATCGATGTGCACCCGGAAGACACCCAATATCAGCGGATTTTATGGCGGGCGGCGGATGGATCGGTCAATGTCTATGCCTTGTCAACACTAACCTTCGGAACGGCTTCGGCACCCTTCACGGCCATCAGGGTCATTCAACAGTTAGCGTTCATTTCCTAAGGCTTAAGAAGTGTTGATGGACGAGATATATGTTGACGACATTCTGTCCGGAGGGCATTCGATAGAAGAGATGCAGGATAAACGAGCACAGGTAGAGGGTGCTATAAAATCCGCTTGCATGGAGTTGCGAAAATGGTCTAGCAACGAAGCGAGTATTGTCCGCTCGATTCCGATAGAGCATCAGTGCAGTCGGACACCTTTAAACTGGGACACTACGGAGCAATGTATTGGCTCCCAAATAAGGACTGCTTCAAATTTCAGGTCGATTTTGAGATGCCAGCTAATTTCACCAAAAGAACGATCCTGTCGAGCATAGCGAGGCTGTTCGACCCGCTGGGTCTCATCGCGCCAGTCATCATCTCGGGAAAGCTAATTTTGAAGGAGGTAGCCATGGCCAAGAAAACGCATGTCGACGGCACTTTGACGGCTCTGGATTGGGACGACGAGGTTCCTAATGCTCTTGCGGAACGGTGGCGAGCATTTCGGGACAGCTTGCTAAGGATTGACGATATAAGTATACAGCGGTGGATTCATTATTCTCCGGGATCCATAGTTTTAGCTCAGCTTCACGCGTTCTGTGACGGGTCCTCCACATCCTATGCAGCTACGACCTATCTAAGGCTCGAGCATGAGGGCAGAACGTGCAGCACCTCGCTGTTGACCGCAAAGTCAAAGGTTACTCCAACTAAACCTTTAACCATACCTCGAACGGAGCTGATTGGTGCCGTACTGGCGGTCAAATTGGTCAAATGGCTGACCACGGCTAAGTGGCTAAAGGACCTTCCCATCCAAACTTTTTATTGGACGGACGCTACAATTCTGCTGCATTGGCTGCACGGAGACGTCAACAGATGGAAGACCTTCATCGCAAACAGGGTCGCCTTCATTCTGGACCACTCCTCACCATCTCAGTGGAGGCATGTCGGGACGAGCGAGAATCCAGCGGATTGTGCGACACGAGGGATGCCTCCGAGTGAGCTGAAGGACTTCGACTTGTGGTGGCGAGGCCCGGAGTGGCTTACACACAGTCAAAGTGACTGGCCTTCGACAGAGATTGGACAGGTCGACATGAAGGATGCCGCTCTAGAGGCAAAGGCGGACAAAGTTCGCGTTCACTACGCAGTCCCGATGTCATCGCTTCTGGAGCGATTTTCTAGTTTTAGCCAGGCGGTACGAGTCATAGCATATATATTTCGGTTCAAGACCAATACTATCGGGAAGAGAGGGAGGTGCAGTGGTCCTCTAAGCATTCAGGAGATGGACTATTCTCTATTCGCTATCGTACGCATCGTTCAAAGGGAGTCTTTCGCGTCCGAGCTGACCGCTGTAAGGAACAATAGAAGGCTGCCTCCCAGAAGTAAGCTCTTGAGCCTGTCACCGATACTGGTAGAAGACATCCTGCGAGTAATGGGGCGACTGCGCCATTCAGGTTTGTCGCACGAGCGTCGTCATCCCATGATCCTCCCAAGTTCTCATCATTTTACGCAGCTAGTGATACGGTACTCGCACGTCTTAACTCTGCACGGAGGTGCGCAGCTGACTTTGGCGCACACTCGCCAGCGGTTCTGGATAACTACAGGGAGACGAGCCGCTGTGCCCTCTCACGGCTGATGCAGACGACCTGGAGGTGCTCACGCCGGCTCATTTTTTGATTGGCGATTCTATGCTGGCGCCTCCGGAATATCGACCACAATCCAAGTCCTTCGTGGAGCAGTTCCTCCTTCAGCAAACCATGATACGACATTTTTGGAAGGCATGGAGTCGAGACTGGCTAGCTCATCTGCAGCAGAGACCCAAGTGGTGCCAGGAGGCTGAAGGTTTGCATCTCAACGACCTTGTCATCATCAAGGATGACCGATGTCCGCCGTCACAGTGGTTGCTGGGGCGGGTCGTCGAGTTGCACCCAGGGAAGGATGCGTTGGTCCGAGTAGTAACGCCAAACAGGGTCAATTAAAACGGTCAGTGTCGAAACTGTGTCCGCTTCCAATCCGTTCTTAAGCGCTCTCACTTAGATACCTCAATCATAACGAATTATTTCTTGCGCACACTTCTGGTATCATTTCTCCAAGCTAGATTCTACCTCACCTACCAGGATGGACCGGACAAGCGTCTAGCATTGGCGGGCGGCATGTTCAGTTTGCTGCTTGTCCCAAAGTGCGGGAGAGCGGCGACCAGCTGATCGCTCGCTCGGTCTGGCCAGTGCAGCTGCAGGGAGAAGGAGAATGGAGGAGAGGCGAGAGCGAGTCAGTCGGAATTTGCACACGTCGCTGAACCCCGCCGTCGGTCTAACCATCTATTTCGCTACACATACATATCTACGCACGCGCCTCCATATATTATTAATGTAAATTCTACATATCACGGAATAATTATAGTTATTGAAATTTATTCGGCCGTGTTGTTTTTACTCTTGCCGGGGAAACCCTCTTACAATGACCTCTTGATAACTATACAAGGGGACACAACTATTCAAATGTTATTTTTTTAATGCGAAAGGTTCGACTTTAATAGAATAATATTCACTCAGCAGAAAACAGATGCGGTCACACTAATGCGGATATGGAAGCGCAAATAAATTTCTAACTGAATTAGTTAGTTGGAATTATTTTGAAAAATAATTTAAAAATTATTTTTATGTATATGGACTTATTTAGTTGACCGCTGCTGTATTTGTCGCGGTACTGTTTTCGGAAATAATGAATCTGTTTGTGCATTAGCCGTTGCCCATGCAAAATAGCGGAGACAACGGAGGCGGAAAAAATTGCCAAAAATCGGAGCGTCGACTTGCAGACGATTACGTATGTAATTGCAATGTGTATATGTTTATTTGACTTTAGCTCAGCTCAGGATAGAGCACGGGAGAGTAAATAAATAGATGCACAAATAAAGTCGGCGTTGCTGTGCCGTGGGTTCTTGGATATATTTTATATACGAGTATATATTTGTAGAAGCAGTGGACTGTATTTTATTATTATTATCCAGGATAGGAATAAATACCTTTTCTTAATTGTTGTGGATTTATAATAAATATATTTATTTTATGTTGTGGAGTAAATTATTTAAATTATTAAAATTCCCGTGCTGGAATATTTGTAAGTGTAGGTATATATTTATTTAATTTTATGTAAATTGCTAGTAGCGATCGTCGAGCAGTGGAGTGGACTGTATTGTATGTATCTAGGAGAGTGTAAATAAATGCAAGCGGAACACAGTGAACGAAGAGAAAATTCGAATTGGAAGTTCCACTGTGGCTTATGGCATTTATTTAAATACACACTTTTTTAATTTAGGAACTGGCAGAAATTAATTGCACAATTTGATTATAATAATCGGAATCGGAATCGGAAGCTGCCGTGGTGTCGGATCAATCGGACTCGGATTTAAACAATATCATGGAAATGACCGGCAGCATTAATAGAATGTTCACTTATCTTGTGCGGTGTTAAAGCCACCGGAGCTGCTGGAATGGAATTATCCGGCTCTGATGGACCAAATGTTCGGAGGGGGGTGGCTTTATTCTGAAATGCACTCGATAAGAAAACACGGAAGAACTTCGGGGTATTACGCGACGGGCGTATGTCTTTATTTGTAGAATGGTAAATTGGTACTTGGATTGGATTGGATTGGATTCAATTTGGAATTCATATTACTCGCATGTGTGGGGCCTCGTGGTGTAGTGGATAGCGTAACTACCTGCTGATGCTATATGGGAGAAAAACGGGGGCACCCACATAGTACCAAGCGCACCCTGTGTTTTTCTGCGAACAGCAACAACACCCAGCAGGGCGAGCGCGTTACCAGACTGTTTGCTTTTCTACGAATAACAACACAACACTGTAGACGCCACTCCCCGATGGCGACAGGTGGCAGCCCCACCACTGGGATAAGCCGCATCACCAGATCGGTCTAAAAACTTAAACGATTACTGAAACTAATACGAGAGAATTAAACATAAACGGCTCCCCAAATTCGATGACGACCATAGGCATTTCAAAACGGACACGAATTGGACAATGGAACGTTAGAACTCTAAGAGAACCATCTAGGTTAGCACAGTTCGAGGCAGAGATGAAGAAACTCCACATTGCAATAGCTGGAATCAGCGAGATGAGGTGGGCTGGCAGTGGGGAAACAACAACATCAGATAGCAATCTAGTCCTACACAGTGGCAATAGTGACGACAGCAGATATGGAGTGGGAATTTACGTGTCCAAGCGCATAAAGAAGGCACTGTTTTCCTGGGAACCCATTTCTGATAGAATCATGACCGCCAGGTTCAGATATAGAGCTAGATACATAAACATCATTCAATGCTATGCCCCGACGGAAGACGCTAATGACGAGACCAAGGACGACTTCTATACTGCCCTTACAGCAACCCTCAACAAGTTACGGCAAGGTGACATTAACATCCTCATGGGTGACTTCAATGCAAAAATCGGCCCCAACAACACCGGACTAAGATCTGTCATGGCCCAGCATGGAACTGGGATTCGCAACGATAACGGAGAGAGATTCGTGGAACTCTGCCAGCTATTCCAACTGGTCATCGGCGGCACAATATTCCCACACAAAGATGTGCACAAATACTCCTGGACATCTCCAAGTGGTAACACGCCCAATCAGATCGACCACATATGCATTAGCAGGAAATGGAGACACTCGCTACTGGACGTACGGAACAAAAGGGGAGCAGCCATAGATAGTGATCATGAGCTGGTCATTGGAGAACTTTCCATAAAGCTCAACCGCAACCACTCAAGGAACACTGGCAACAGCCAACACCGGCGAGCGCCCCCCCTGAACCTGCACCTCCTTAGCGACTCTACTCTGAAGACGAGAATGACGTCCACATTGCGAAAACAGCTGATCCCCCTAGAAGGCCACCCATGGGAGCACACCTGCAGACAACTAAGGACCACGGCGGAGGAAATACTTGGCCTGCAACAACGCGAAAGATCGGACTGGATATCTGAAGGGACCTGGGACCTGATTAGAAGGAGGAACAACCTGAAGCCCCTGGCGGACCAGCTTACACAGTACCGTGAGGAGTATCGCGGACTATGCAGAGCGGTGAAAAGGTCGGCCAGAAAGGACAAAAGAGCAGAGCTGGATAGACTTGCGACAGACGCAGAACGAGCAGCCGGTGAGAACAACATGCGCTCGCTATACCAGCAGATTGCACGAATTGCAGGTACCAATCACAGGCAGAACAAACCAGTCAGAGATCTAGAATGATGATGCACAAATCCGAAGATGGCGCCAACACTTCATGGGAATTAGCCACACCGCATCACCAAACGTGGCTCCAGACTATAGGAGTGTTGTGCCACCAAGTGGGAGTAGCAGGATACCCTCTGCACCCCCGAATGTAAGAGAAATTGTGAATGCAATTAAGAAGCTGAAGCACAACAGGGCAGCTGGCGAAGATAACATCCCAGCCGAACTGCTTCAAGTTGACACCCAACTGATGGCTGAAACATTGCATCCACACTTCTCACTCATATGGGAAGGCGGAACGGTGCCAGACTCCTGGAAAAGCGGAATCATTGTGAAGCTTCCTAAGAAAGGCGACCTTAGTGACTGCAACAACTGGAGAGGGATAACCCTGCTCAACACCAGCTACAAGATCTTACCTACACTTCTGAACGAACGCCTTCAGGAAAAAATTGAGCCAACAATTCGAGACGAACAGGCAGGCTTCAGACCTCACAGGAGTTGCGTAGACCAGGCAAATACACTACGCATAATCACCGAGCAAGCTGTGGAATGGAAAGCCCCGCTTTACCTCCTGTTCATCGACTTGAAGAAGGCGTTCGACTCAGTTGAAAGAGCAGCAATATGGCGAGCATTTGCAAGAAAAGGAGTACAAAGGAAAGGAAAAGGAATCTCATCGCCATCATCAAATCGATGTATGACGATTCCAACCTGGCGGTACTGCACAATGGAAAAACTAGTGCACCTTTCCAGACGAATACCGGAATTCGGCAAGGATGCCCGCTGTCACCATTACTCTTCAACATCGTGGTTGACGAGTTAATGAGCGAAGTATGCTCTTCCAAGCGCGGAAATACGTGGAACCTCACCAGACACCAGTCATTTCGCACAGACTCGGCGACATACAGAGGAAAAGTGACGACCTCGTCAGGATAGCCAGCAGCGTAGGGCTCGAGATAAACGTAGCGAAAACCAAAGCTATGCGCTTCAACCACTCCAGCCAAGGAAACATCAACATAAATGGGAACCCGATCGAGTTCGTCAGCAGTTTCCCATACCTTGGCACCATCATATCCAACAGTGGTGGAGTGGATGATGATGTCTCCAGTCGTCTCGGCAAAGCCCGCTCAGCATTTGGGAGACTATACCGCATATGGAGAGACCGATAAATCAGCAGACGAACAAAGCTCAGGATCTACAATGCGTGCGTGAAATCCATACTGCTATACGGAAGTGAGACATGGCTCGCCACGAAGAAGATAACGCAGAAGCTGCAGACTTTCAGCAACAAATGCCTGAGAGTCATATATGGGGTATTCTGGCCAACCAGAATAGCCAACACAGAACTGTGGCGCGTTACAGGCGAGTCCCCGATACACATAATGGATGTGGATAGGGCACGCCCTCAGAAGAAACCCTAGTAGCATAGTGAGGATGGCACTGGACTGGAACCCCCCAGGAAGCAGGAGAGTAGGAAGGCCAAGAGCAACCTGGAGAAGAACCGCTCACCAAGAACTAGCCCAAATAGACAGCACATGGGAAAATGCAAAACAGACAGCTCAAAATAGAGTTAGATGGAAGGCTCTCGTAGAAGCCCTAAGTTCCCGAGAGGAATAAGAGGAATTCAAAAAAAAAAAAAAATTTGACTTTATTAGGTGTATTTCTTAATTTCCTAATTCTGTGAAAGAGCAAACAACTTACATTTCATTGTTGCTGAGATAACTTATTCTATTTTCAAATTCAATTTCATTTACCGATTACTAGTATTGATCTTCCGCCAGTTCACACACACTTGACTATTGATTCAATGCAAACTCATCGTCTCTCCTGGACGGATCTCTCTTGTTACAAGCAACTGGTGACACAGATAACTCTTCGTCTAGCTAGACGGATAACTCTTTATTACTTATTCATCGTCTCACCTCGACGGATAACTCACAATTCATCGCCTCACATAGGCGGATAACTCACAATTCATCGCCTCACATAGACGGATAACTCGCAATTCATCGTCTCACATAGACGGATAACTCGCAATTCATCGTCTCACCTAGACGGATATCTCTCGTTCACAAAAGAACTCATTGGCGGGATTTTCTCTTCATTTAATTATTTCTATATTTCAGCTATTTCTCTATATTTACATTTAACTCATTAGGCATTTCCGCATCCGGCATTTTTCGTAAATCTTCATGGCAATACTTGAAATACCGGTTACTCGTCAACGACTTTAGCGCATACCTGTAACCCTCTAATACTTCAGTTACCAAAAAGGTCCTTTGAATTTCGGATCTAACTTGGTTTGGTGTCTTTCTTAATTTTTCAGTAGCACATAGTCACCTACGTGGTGTTTGTCAACGGCTGCCTTACTGCTATCAAATCTGGATTTGTCGCAAGACGCTAAGGAATTCATATTTTCTGTCGCCTGCGCTCTAACAGTTGCCAAATCTTTTTCACATTCGGTCCAACATGGGGGAACTAATCCAAGGGGTCGAGCCTGCTTACCAATCAACATCTCCAACGGACTTGCCTCAGTGGCACGAGAAATTGTACAATTCAGTGCAAGTTGGACTTCGCCAAGTGCATCCTGCCACGATCGTTGACTCGATTCTACCACTGACAACAAATTTTTCAGTATGCTCATGACCCGTTCCACCTGCCCATTTGCGCGGCTCATTCCTGTAGCAACCAAGTGAAGTTGAACTTTCTGTGATGCGCAAAACTCTGAAAACTTGGAGCTAGTGAAACATCTGCCCTGGTCGGCGATAACGCGATCTGGTACTCCGAATATTGATATTCGGACGTTGATGCACTACGATCAGTACATTCAAGTGGCCCATCTGACACCAAGCACGTGCCTGTTCGTGTTAGGTGTTAGTAGGCGCGACATATGAAAGTTTAGAAAAGGAATACGAGGAAGTGACTACTGGCGTCCTGCCAGACTGTTTGCCTGCATGCGTACTAAGTGGGTTAGTATTAGGGTTTTTAGTTGGGGAAGGCTATCTACGTTTGATGTTATCATGTACAAATCGTTATAATTTGCACATAAGACTCTAAAGGGTTGATGCAATTCAAAAGACGTTATACAGTGGCGTAAAACTAAGGGAATATAGGATATAGTATTTCTACTGGGCAAGTGAAAGTTAAGCTGACCCAGCAAATCAGCACTTTCCACGCCACCGTGGATAAGGTTAAAAATGAACGTAATGCCAAGCATGGTTCTACGGTTAGCTAAAGAACGTAGGTCAATTAAGAGAAGTCTACTAGAGTACGAAGGTAACCTCTGGTTTGGATCCCAGTTCAAACCGCGTAAAGCGAAAAGCAAAAAGTTCTTCTGAACTGACTCAATGCGTTTACTGTGAACCCCATACTGAGGGCTCCAGACACAAGATCCATATTCTAAGATAGGACGAGCTAACGAAATATATAAGGATTTTGTAACATAGTGGTCATTGAATTCTTTCGACCACCGTTTAATGAAACCAAGCACACCTCTGGCTTTATTCACCATGCACGAAATATGATCGATAAAGTCAAGTTTAGGGTCCAGTCGGACACCCAAATCATCGACTATATTAATTCTTTCCAAAGAGCAGCAGTTAAGCGTGTAAGTCGCGAGCTTGGGAGTGACACGAGAGAAAATCATTAGCTTGCATTTAGAGCCGTTTAGGTTCAATAAGTTTATGCGGCACCATGTTTGGAAGTTATTGAGATCTGTTTGTAAATCAGACTGGCAGGAAGCGTCCTTATATTGCACGCAAAGTTTGACGTCGTCCGCGTACATAAGTACTCTGGAGTTAGTCAGAACTTTCGGCAGGTCGTTGATAAATAATGTAAACAACAGGGGACCCAAATGGCTCCCTTGCGGGACGCCAGAAGTAACCCTGAGAACATTAGATAAAGAATTTTTAAAGAGGACCTTTTGCGTTCTGCCATTCAGATAACTTGAGATCCAACTAAGAAGATCAACCGGAAATCCCATTAGATCGAGTTTCCGAACAAGAAGAGAATGGTTGACAGAATCAAATGCTTTACTGAAATCAGTATAGATTACGTCTGTCTGAAAGCCCTTATGGAAGCCCTTAACTAGGAAAGAAGTGAACTCTAAAAGATTAGTTGTCGTTGATCTACGCTTTAAAAATCCATGCTGACATGGAGAAATAATTGATCTACACAGGTGCTGCAAGTGTGGAGTAATGATTTTCTCGAAAAGTTTTGGAATGGCCGACAACTTAGAGATTCCTCTATAGTTGCTGGCATCCGATTTGCTACCTTTTTTGTGGAGAGGAATAACAAATGATTCTTTCCAAATAAGGGGAAAGTGGGAGGTTTCTAGGGACAAGGTAAACAATTTTAGAAGGGGATTGCGCAGGGCGTCGGCAGAATACCTAAGCACACTGCCAGGTATACCGTCGGGACCTGGCGAATAAATGGGCTTAACGCGATGAAGATCATAAAGAATAGTGCTATCGTCTAAAGTAGGACTGAAAATAAGGTTCGATTTGGGCATGATGTAGGAATAAGTCTGATTACAGTCAGTGGAAGTTGAGTAAGTGGTTTGAAAAAACTGCGCAAACAGATCGGAAATAGCCCGATAATTTTTTACGGTTGTATTTTCAAACGAAAGCAAGGAAGGATGCGTAATTGGCTTACGTTTAGTGTTAACAAAATTATAAAACTGGAAAATTGGAAGATTTCATAGCGTTGACACAGCTTTCGGCATCTATCTTTAAGGTGTGATATGGATAAACAAACTTTTTATAGGCATCATCTGCACAATAAGATATTCCTTCATATAGCTCTTGCCACTTTATTTTCCCGTTATATCTATATGAATGGTGTGCCACGGTATACTTGTCTTCGGAATAGAATGAAGTTCCGCCTGAACCTTCCCAGACGATGATTTCACGGACCGACAAGTAATACAGTTTGAAACAAATTTCCGGACATACTTGTTCATTTTAGCGAACCAATAATACTGGTACACTTTATCAAGTGTCTTTTTCCATCCTAAATGCATTATTGACTCGTGCACCTGGTTAATTACTTACCATTTAAAAGCTCTGGGTACAACTGGCAAATAACTTGTTCTACCTAGTCTTTGGACCTTGCGATATAATACGCCTTTTCGCAGATCATACGTTTTGGCCAGGTTTTCGGCCGATTCATCTGACTCCAATTGGTTAACTATTTCTGTTATCTCGGGGTCTAATCGTTGCTCAGCAAGAAGCCAAGTACTTGAAATTTCGGACAGATTTACTCGTTTTTCGGGAATCTTCTTCATTGACAGAATGTGTTCGGATGGTAAAGGATTTCTTGAGTCGTATGTTTGCCGCATACGAGCTTTGAGTCGGACGTGTTTTTCTTTCGCTCTTCGTTTTCAAAGTTTTCATAGTGAATATTTATTCTACTGATCGGTTCCTTCGCCGCAATATTTGTTTAATTTTATTGCTCGATTTGACTGCTGCTGTGAAATTTATTTTAAAATAATGGCAACCTGTTGCATCAATCCGTGTTCGAGCGGCGGAGCAATTACCGCGCGGCAGGCCACTGTGTATTGTTGGCTCTGCGACAACATCGCTCACCCTGCATGCGCCGATCTTGGTCAAATAGGACCGCGTATTGCTGATCGCATACGGAGCAATTCCGGATTGGACTGGACGTGCCCGAGCTGCCTTCATATCAAATCGGACATGAGGGCTTTTATGAGGCAAACTCACCTCGAGTTTCAGTCCTTGGCTGCCGGCTTCAGGGACTTCTCAAGCTGTTTCCAGAAGGCGGAGCAGCACTTTTAATCGCTTAAGTTGCTAAGTGACTCCGCAAATCAGCAAAT
Source organism: Drosophila bocqueti (assembly GCA_018151655.1). NCBI lineage: Eukaryota > Metazoa > Arthropoda > Insecta > Diptera > Drosophilidae > Drosophila > Drosophila bocqueti. The sequence goes on along the minus strand of JAECXF010000298.1, from coordinate 318,555 downwards.
GAGCAACCTTGCTAACAGTTTTCTATTTGTTCCAGACCCTGCGAGCCCCCTTATGCGGTTTAGTCCTCGTACTAAGCCTTCTGATAACTCCGCCGCCGTGGTCAACGGCCCTGGTGGAGATGCTCTTCTTGCCCCCATATCTGGCGGGACTAGTGTCGATATGGTCTCGGATCTGCAACCAGCCAACTTTGACGCGCCTTTGGATCTGCATCCCGTCAACGTCGACCAACTATCCACGTCGGCTGCTGCTGACTGCGTGTCGTTGGACTTGGATGCCCACCCTGGGGTACCTCCGGCGGTCTTAACTTTAGCGCTGCCAATCGCCAGCCGAGGACCCCTAATTGCTACAATTTCTGGAGTTGCCCAACGACGACCTGCACCTTTAGCTGGCGTTGCTCCAAAGAAGCTGATCTTTGTTTCCCGCCTCAATTCAGGGGCCTCTGAGGTCGATGTTAGAACCCATTTGAGTAACAAATTGAATGTTTCTGCTACCGAATTTACTGTCACTAAATTCGGTTTTAAGCAGAGACGTGATATATCTTCGTTTAAAATTTGAATTTCTGATGTACTATTTCCTAGGGTTCTTGATGCTTCCGTATGGCCTGAACACGCTATTGTTCATGAATTTGTCAACAAGAGTGACCCTCGGTCTCGCGTGCCACGGTCTCCCTTGGCAAGAACTCCAAAAAACTAAATGATTCCTTTATCCTACACTACCAGAATGTTCGCAGCTTACTAGGCAAACTTAGTAAACTACACGTCAACAGTGTCTCCTTTGATGTCAATGTTATTGCCTTTACTGAAACGTGGCTCAACTCCTCTGTCTCTGATAGCGAATTATTTGCGGGAAACTATGTCGTTTATAGACGAGATCGTCTTATGCGTATCGGCGGTGGTGTTCTTATCGCTGTTAAGTCTGATCTTGTTTCTAACTTGCTTCCGATAAATGACACGGATTGTGAGTTAGAGTTTGTTGCAGTTCGCATCCGTGTTCATGATTATTTTGTTTACGTCTCATGGTCCTACATCCCACCCCGGTCTGATACTGATATATATTTGCAGCATTTAATACTAATCCAAAATATTCATTCGTCCCTTGGCATTAATGATCACCTTATTGTTATGGGTGATTTTAACCTGCCTTCCATATCCTGGGTGCCCTCTCCTGAGTCGAATTTTCTAGTTCCCACTGCTCCTCATGAGTTTACTCATGGTCTTATCGACCTTTCATTGGGGCAATTAAATTTTATTAAGAACTGTGGAGACAAAGTCTTAGACTTAATTTTTTCGTCGGAGTTTGCCAATGCTTACGTCTCTCGAATCGACCCTCTCTCCATCCCTGAAGATGCTTATCATCCCACATTGGAGATAATTCTAGAGGCCTCGTCTCCACTACTGCCGTGTCCTTTAGCTGAACCAGCAACTTTTCGCTGCTTCCGCAAAGCTAATTTCACTGACATGATCTCTAATTTATCTTCAATCGACTGGACTTTTCTTGACTCCACTGACGATCCCTTGCACATGGTTGAACGGTTTTATGACATACTGTACTCTAGTTTTGATATGTTTGTTCCATCGTTTCCCGCTCCTGACGTTTCGCATAAGCCTCCCTGGTTTTCCCATCGACTCTCCTATTTAAAAAACGTGAAGTCCAGACTTTTTAAAAAATTCAAACTAACCGGGCTGCAAGTAGATCGTGCTAGATATTTAATAGCCCGCTCTGACTTTCTTACTCACAACTCTGAATTATACAAGAACCACCTAAATCGTTGTAGAACTGAGTTTCAGGCTAATCCCAAGCAGTTTTACGCCTTTGTTAACTCTAAACGAAAGTCACACATTTATCCATCCAGTCTTCACCTCCATAATGAGTCAGCCTCGAACGAGTACTTATTCGCTAAATTTTTCCGGACTACTTATACATCTATCTGTTTTGACTCTACCTCACCATATCCATATTCTCTTCCGCACTCAGACAATATTTTTTTGCCCACAATCAGCGAAAACGATGTTTTCAGCATCTCAAAACACTCAAGCTATCGTTCTCTTCTGGTCCTGATCTTGTTCCTAGCTGTGTCTTGAGAAATTGTGCCAGTGCATTATGTAGTCCTTTGTCTAAACTTTTTAAGATATCCCTTCAGCTCTCATTTTTTCCTGAAAGATGGAAGGAATCTTTTATAATTCCCCTTCACAAAAAGGGTAGCAAATCTAACATTGAAAACTATAGAGGGATTGCAGAACTTAGTGCGGTTCCTAAGCTGTTCGAATCTCTTGTTACTGCTCAACTTCAGCACTTCAGTCAATTATCGTTCTACTCCCGCATAGAGCGGACGTGGTCTCGCGCGAGCTCCGGGAAAACAATTTAAAATAGTGGATGAAATAGTGAAAACTTAAAGAATATTATACTGGAGCAGTCCAAACAGTGCGAAAAGACGCTAACAATTAAAAAACAAAGAAAAATATAATCATAACTAGTGTTATGATTAATACAAGTGCTTATTTAATTTAAACAAATAAGTGCCACGCATAACAAGCTCGAAAAATGAGCAGCGATCAAAAGAATGAGCGTAGAAGCTCCGTCAACCCAAGAAATGCTTGCTACTCTTATTTCTCAACTCGCGATATAGATCAAAATCAGAAGTCGACAAAGAGCAACTCGACTCTACTGACCGTCGACAGCAAGAGAGCCAGCTCTTGCTCACCCTCCCTGCTCACCCCAACTCCCGCATCATGGAGTTACCAATGACAAACCCCTCCACCGCCGGCTTCGCTGAATGAAGCTCCAACAACAAGCAGTGCGACAATTTCTGCAGTCGCTGCAAAATCACCACCAATAATTAAACCAACTACCAATATTGCGAGTTCGGTCCCAACGGCTGCACAACAAAATATAATGGCAACAAAAACCGTTAGCTTCGATAAGCAACAAGCGGTCCCGGCTATACAGACCGGTATGGACCGCTACATCCAGATTAAGCGTAAGCTTAGTCCACTCAACACGGTTGGTATTAAACCAAAGATCAACCGAACCAACAAAAGCACCGACCAAACGAGGAACTCCAATGAAAACCGTTTCTCCATCCTAGGAGAGGCGGACAACAACCAACCAGAGTTGGGGCAGGAGACCCAAAGGAAACCTAAGCCCCCACCTATTTACATAAGGGAAAAGAGTTCAAGCGCCCTGGTCAACAAAATTGTTGCGCTGGTCGGGGACGAGAATTTTCATGTTGTTCCGCTTATTAAAGGGAACATACACGAAACAAAGGTTCAAACGAAGTCCGAAGAACACTTCCGAGCTGTGTCTAAGTACCTGGAAGACACAAAAAAGAACTTTTACACCTATCAACTAAAAAGCAGCAAGGGACTGCAAGTTGTGCTAAAAGGTATAGAACCTGACGTCACCCCCTCTGAAATTCAAGAAGCCCTTAAGGCCAGGGGCTTCTGTGCCAAAAATGTTAGCAATATTGTTAACAGAAACAAAAAACAGCAACCACTTTTCAAGGTCGAGCTCGAACCAGATAGCAAAGCCTTAAAGAAAAACGAAGTGCACCGGATCTACAAGCTGCAGCTCTTACTGCATCGAAGAATCACCGTGGAAGAACCCCACAAACGCAACGGCCCTGTTCAATGCACAAACTGCCAAGAGTATGGACACACCAAGACATACTGCACACTTCGGACGGTCTGCGTAGTCTGCGGAGACTTCCACAACTCCGCAAACTGCCCCGCAAACAAAGAAGACCCCCAAATGAAAAAATGTGGCAACTGTGGAGGAAACCATACGGCAAACTACAGAGGCTGTGCGGTCTACAAGGAGCTGAAGAGTCGCATGCGACGAGCGACAGCTACGCACCAACAACATACACAAAATGTGTATTACAACTCAAAAAGTACGCCAGACGTATTTATCGCCAAGGCAGCCAGATCATCATTTGGGCAGCTAAATACAACCAAGGGAATCTCCTACGCCGAAGCACTAAGAACAGGCATGGAAAATCCACCCCAGCCTCTCTCAGAAAATGCTCAGCAGGTTCCAGGGTAGCCGCAAAGCAAATTGGAATCTATGATGTTCACCATGCAACAAAGTATGATGGAACTTATGTCATTCATGAAAACAACCATGCAAACCCTTGTTCAGAACCAGAACATGGTAATTCAGTTGCTTGTAGCACAACAGTCCAAATAATAAATGACTAACCTACGTATATCCATGTGGAATGCCAACGGCATTTCACGGCATAAACTTGAAATAACTCAATTCCTAAACGTAAATCACATCGACGCCATGCTGCTGGTTGAAACGCACCTCACAGGGAGATATAACTTCCATATAAGAGGTTATACCTTTTACCGCACAGATCATCCGGATGGCAAGGACCACGGCGGAACGGGCATCTTAGTCAGAGAACGCATCAAACACCACTTTCATCAACGGTTTGCAACAAATTACCTGCAAGCCACGTCCATAAAAGTGCATTCAGGAAACGGCACCCTTTGTATTGCCGCTGTCTACTGCCCACCTCGATTTACTATCTCTGAAGGTCAATTCATGGACTTCTACAACACTCTGGGGGATCGCTTCATAGCCGCAGGAGACTACAACGCCAAACACACGCACTGGGGATCACGCCTCATGACTCCCAAGGGAAGGCAACTGTATAATGCACTTATAAAGGTGAGCAATAAACTGGACTACGTTTCTCCTGGTAGCCCCACATATTGGCCTGCAGACCCAAAAAAGATCCCAGATCTAATTGATTTCGCGGTGACAAAAAACATCCCACGCAATCTAATAAGCGCCATAGCACTACCGGATCTCTCATCTGACCACTCGCCTTTGTTGATAAGCCTTCTTCAAAGCCCAGAAATTACGGACCACCCCTACAGGCTGACGTCGCACAACACTAACTGGATGAAATACAGAAAGTATGTGAGTTCCCACATCGAGCTAACTCCCCAACTAAATATCGAAGCGGACATCGACTGCTCCACCTCCGCACTGGAAGAGGTACTCGTCACAGCAGCCAGGATCTCAACCCCTATTCGGAAAGTTGGGGAATTTAAGAAGTTCAAAACCAACCGGCAAATCGAACAGCTGGTTCAGGAAAAGAGGCGTCTGCGACGAGCGTGGCAAACCAGCAGATCGCCATGCTCAAAGCAACGTCTTACTGAAGCCACCCGCAATCTAAACCGGGCCCTGAAGCAAGAAGCTGAAAATGAACAACTTAAATATATTGGAAAACTCTCGCCAACTAGTACAAAGCATCCCTTGTGGAGGGCTCACCCAAATCTAAGCTCTCCAATTCAAACCGTCACCCCTATAAGGAATTCTTCAGGGTGCTGGGCCCGCAGCGACAAAGATAGAGCCGAATCATTTGCCTTACATCTCAAAAGCGTCTTCCAGCCGAACCCCGCAGCTAATGATTATGTTCCTCCGCAAATCCACCTCGAAAGTGAATCCACGCCAACTACATTTCAGCCGAACGAGATCACAAAAGTCATCAGGGAGCTAAAACCAAAAAAAGGCTCCAGGCGGTGACCTAATAACTACAAAAATGATAATGGAACTTCCGTACTGTGCTATTGAGGTCATCTGTAAACTCTTCAATGGAATCATAAGTCTCGGCTACTATCCAAGGGAATGGAAAAAATCAATTATTATAATGATACCGAAGCCCGGAAAAGATCACACGATTCCGTCATCCTACAGACCAATAAGTTTATTATCATGCCTGTCCAAATTATTCGAAAAATGCCTTCTAACGCGTATAATACCATATATGGGAGCCCACAACATTATCCCAGCCCATCAATTTGGCTTCAGAGAAAACACGGAACTATAGAGCAAGTAAACAGAATAACATCAGAAATTCGCACAGCCTTTGAACATAGGGAATATTGCAGCGCGATATTCCTCGACGTATCTCAAGCATTCGACCGCGTCTGGCTCAAAGGTCTCATGCATAAAATTAAAACACACTTGCCCGGGTACACTCAAAAACTCCTTGAATCCTACCTCTACAATAGAGCCTTCGCAGTAAGATGTAACACAACAATTTCCGACAGCTACACTATCGAAGCTGGGGTCCCACAAGTAGCGCACTTGGGCCAACTTTATTCGTCCTTTACACAGCAGATATTCCCACGAGTGATCGACTAACAACATCCACCTTCGCCGACGACACTGCGATCCTTAGCCGCTCCAGATGCCCAGTCCGTGCAACAACCCAACTCGCCAACCACCTCGTGGTAGTCGAGAAGTGGCTATCTGACTGGCGTATTAGAATAAACGAACAGAAGTGTAAGCACATAACGTTTACCCTTAACAGACAAACTTGCCCTCCGCTCTGTATGAATAGCACGCAGATCCCCCAAGTTAATGAAGTAACGTATCTCGGCATCCACCTCGACAGACGTCTAACATGGCGTAGACATATCGAATGCAAGAAACTGCACCTAAAACTGAAAGCCAGCAGCCTCCACTGGATTATAAACTCACGATCGCCCTTATGTCTGGACTACAAGGTCCTGCTCTACAACTCCACTCTTAAGCCAATCTGGACGTATGGCTCCCAGCTGTGGGGGAACGCGAGCAGAACCAACATAGACATCATACAGCGAGCCCAATCAAAAATCCTGCGAACTATCACTGGGGCACCATGGTATATTCGTAACCAAAACATCCACAGGGACCTCGGCATTCTCGCAGTAAAAGATGAAATAGACAAGCAAAAAGCGTCCTACAATGAAAAACTCTCTGTCCACCCAAATCCTCTAGCAAGGGTCTTGACTCGGGTCTCCACTCGAACCCGCCTGCAACGTACAGACCTTCCAACCCAGCCATAACTTGTCAGGGCCACTATCTCAGTCTACATGACTCCTAGTTAGGTTATAGTATAAGATTTGATACACTTATTGTTAGTCTCGTAAATGAGAAGATTCAATAAATAAAAGCAAAGCTTAAAAAAAAAAAAAAAAACTTCAGCACCAATGTCGCTCTATAATGTCCCCCTACCAGCATGGCTTTATGAAACACAGGTCAACTTCCACAAACCTTCTGGCGTTTTGTACTGTTATTAAAAATAACACCCAAACTGACGGCGTCTTTACGGACTTCAGCAAAGCCTTTGACTGCGTGAATCACCAGCTGCTGCTGAAAAAACTTATACTCTTGGGTTTCCCTGTCTTGTTGACTAATTGGATTGCCACCTACTTATCCAACCGGACTCAACGAGTAGCCTTCAAGGGTTCTTTTTCAGACTGCGTCCACGTAACCTCGGGTGTTCCGAAAGGGAGTCACCTTGGGCCACTTCTTTTTGGTATTTTTATTAATGACTTGCCTAATGTCGTTCTAAATTCCCAAATTATGATGTACGCTGATGACGTCAAACTATGCTTGCCACTGACAAACTCTGACTCTTATATGCTTTTACAATCTGACTTAAACAACGTGCAGTCCTGGTGCAGTAACAATTTGCTGTTTCTTAACAGCTCTAAATGTAAATTTATGTCATTTTTTCGTAAAAACTGTTTTTTTGCAAGTTATTCTTTAGGGCTGAGTGATCTTGAGCGCATACATTCTGTTACCGATCTTGGAGTTCTTTTTACCCACAATTTAAACTTTTCCGACCACATTGGCATAATTGTTGGGAAAGCTAAAGGTGTTTTTGCCTTTGTCAAGCGTTGGTCTAAGGAGTTTGACGATCCTTACACCACAAAACTTCTTTATGCTTCTCTTTTTTTTTTTTTTTTTTAATTAATTGGACGTTGATGCACTACGATCAGTACATTCAAGTGGCCCATCTGACACCAAGCACGTGCCTGTTCGTGTTAGGTGTTAGTAGGGGCGACAAATGAAAGTATAGAACAGGAATACGAGGAAGTGACTACTGGCGTGCTGCCAGATTGTTTGCCTGCATGGGTACTAAGTGGGATAGTATTAAAGTTTTTAGTTTGGGAAGGCTTTCTACGTTTGATGTTATCATGTACAAATCGTTATAATTTGCACATAAGACTCTAAAGGGTTCATGCAATTCAAAAGACGTTCTACATTGACTCAAAACTAAAGGAATATAGGATCTAGTATTTCTACTCGGTACGTGAAAGTTAAGCTGACCCAGCAAGTCACCACTTTCCACGTCACCGTGGATAAGGTTAAAAATGAACGTAATGCCAAGCATGGTTCTACGGTTAGCTAAAGAAGGTAAGTTAATTAGGAGAAGTCTACTAGAGTACGAGGGTAACCTCTGGTTTGGATCCCAGTTCAAACCGCGTAAAGCGAAAAGCAGAAAGTTCTTCTGAACTGACTCAATGCGTGTACTGTGAACCCCATACTGAGGGCTCCAGACGCAAGCTCCATATTCTAAGATAGGACGAACTAACGAAATATATAAGGATTTTGTAACATAGGGGTCATTGAATTCTTTCGACCACCGTTTAATGAAACCAAGCACACCTCTGGCTTTATTCACCATGCACGAAATATGATCGATAAAGTCAAGTTTAGGGTCCAGTCGGACACCCAAGTCATCGACTATATTAATTCTTTCCAAAGAGCAGCAGTTAAGCGTGTAAGTCGCGAGCTTGAGAGTGACACGAGAGAAAATCATTAGCTTGCATTTAGAGCCGTTTAGGTTCAATATGTTTATGCGGCACCATGTTTGGAAGTTATTGAGATCTGTTTGTAAATCAGACTGGCAGGAAGCGTCCTTATATTGCACGCAAAGTTTGACGTCGTCCGCGTACATAAGTACTCTGGAGTTAGTCAGAACTTTCGGCAGGTCGTTGATAAATAATGTAAACAACAGGGGACCCAAATGGCTCCCTTGCGGGACGCCAGAAGTAACCCTGAGAACATTAGATAAAGAATTTTTAAAGAGGACCTTTTGCGTTCTGCCATTCAGATAACTTGAGATCCAACTAAGAAGATCAACCGGAAATCCCATTAGATCGAGTTTCCGAACAAGAACAGAATGGTTGACAGAATCAAATGCTTTACTGAAATCAGTATAGATTACGTCTGTCTGAAAGCCCTTATGAAAGCCCCTAACTAAGATGGAAGTGAACTCTAAAAGATTGGTTGTCGTTGATCTACGCTTTAAAAAACCATGCTGACATGGAGAAATAATTGATTTACACAGGTGCTGCAAATGTGGAGTATTGATTTTCTCGAAAAGTTTTGGAATGGCCGACAACTACCCCAACCCGCTAGCAAGGGCTGCAGCAACTGCGCGGACCAGACGCAGGCTCAAGAAGGTCACCCTAGGTCAACTGCCGAGCCGTAAAATCCTTTAAACCATCTTGCTAACAATTCGGGCAGCTGTTTGCTCTGAAGCATACAAATTGACACTTTAAATTAATTGTAAAGAACCACTATATACAAATTGTTTTTGAAAATAATAGTTATAGTTATTAGTGTAAAAACAGCCACTTCAATAAACCTATTACAAAAAAAAAAAAAAAAAAAAGGCCGACAACTTAGAGATTCCTCTATAGTTGCTGGCAACCGATTTGCTACCTTTTTTGTGGAGAGGAATAACAAATGATTCCTTCCAAATAAGGGGAAAGTGGGAGGTTTCTAGGGACAAGGTAAACAATTTTAGAAGGGGATTGCACAGGGCGTCGGCACAATACCTAAGCACACAGCCAGGTATACCGTCGGGACCTGGCGAATAAATGGGCTTAACGCGATGAAGATCAGAAAGAATAGTGCTTTCGTCGAAAGTAGAACTGAAAATAAGGTTCGATTTGGGCATGATGTAGGAATAAGTCTGATTACAGTCAGTTGAAGTTGAGTAAGTGGTTTGAAAAAACTGCGCAAACAGATCGGCAATAGCCCGATCATTTTTTACGGTTGTATTTTCAAACGAAAGCGAGGAAGGATGCGTAATTGGCTTACGTTTAGTGTTAACAAAATTATAAAACTGTTTTGGGTCCTGAGATATCTCGACCCTACAACGAGTCAAATAATTATTGTAACACTGGGCGTTCAACATGGTAAATCTTGACCGAGCAGATAAATAAAGAGATAGGGCAGAGTTAGAACCGGTATATTTATATTTAGTATACAGCCTAGATTTTTTGTTTTTAAGATGACTCAACTCTTTAGTAAACCAAGGAGGCTTATTCGATGTTGATGGATAGTATAACGGAACACATTCAGTAAAAAAGGAATTTATGGCACTGTATAAATCGGACCAATTAAAATCTAAAATAAAGTTATTCAGCCGTTCGAAGTCCGTTTTGCGAAAACAAAGGACTTTCCTGGCTGGACAGTCAGATATGTTCTGTAAGTCAGTCCCAATGTCGAGAGTCACGTCGAAAGTCGGATGATAGGGATCTTCGGGAAGCGTCAACGGCGCCACCCTGGCCCTGGCGCCTCTTGTTCGACCAATTCTCGAATACTGTTCGTGTGTATGGTCACCTCAATACGCGAAGTATCAAGACCTTATTGAATCGGTTCTGAAACAATTCCTTTTGTTCGCTCTTCGAGGTTTCCACTGGGACACACATCGCCGCCTCCCGTCTTACATCGACAGGCTGCGTCTTCTTAGCCTGCCCACTCTGAAGGATCGTCGGACCTGCCACGGAGTGATGTTTCTATTTAAATTAATTAATCGTCATGTTTGTTCGTCCTATCTTCTTAGTCAATTGTAGTTCTCTGTGACCTTCTCGTCACTTTCGTCCGATTACTCTTGATTTTTGTAAGACTAACTTCGAGCAGCATGACCCCTTTCGTGTTTTATGTTCTTCTTATAATGAGCTTTACTCTTTGGTAAATGTTGAATTGTCTTTAGATTTAAATACACAAAATGTATTAAGACACCTGTCCTTGCCTCAGCCCACATGATGTGAGTCGGAGCACATCTTTAAAGAACACTCCTTAATTCGGCTGAGGTAAGGATACGGTCTAAATTAGCAGCAATTTGCTATATTTTTCTAATAAATAAATAAATAAATAAATAAATAAATAAATAAATAGGAAATCGACATGAGCCATACGCTTACTCTCTCTATACTGAATTTCAAAATTAAACGATTGTAAGAAGGCCAATCAGCGGTGAACTCTGGGGGTTAAATCTATTTTTGTGCGAGAAGCTTTTAATGAATTGCAGTCGGTATAGACAACGAACTCACGGCCAATTAGGTAATGGCGAAAATGTTTAAAGGCTTTTACCACTGCCAAGGTTTCAAGCTCGTAAGAGTGATATCTAGATTCAACAGAGGTAGTTGTCTTGCTGAAGTACTCGATTACATGGGGTTTACTTTCTATACGGTGTAAAAGTATCGCTCCGTATCCACGGGCACTGGCGTCAGTGTGCAACTCTATAGGATATTGCGGGTCGAAAATGACCAGAACAAGCTCATTTGTGAGGATCGTCACAACTTTGAGTCTGATCTCTTCTAGCTCAGCGGTCCATGTAATCTTGCCGTTACCAGAAAAAAGTGAATACAAGGGTTTCATAAGTTGGGAGAATCCAGGAACGAATTTGCGAAAGTACGAGGCCAGGCCAATAAAATGTCTAACGCCGGAAACAGTTTGAGGAGGAGGCAAGGAGCTTAATGAAGCTATCTTTCGCACATTCGGGCAAATCTCCCCAGCTCGCACTTCATAGCCCAAATACTGGACCGTTGTTTTCAGAAAACTACATTTAGTAAGATTAAAGGTAAAACCAGCCTTTGTAAGAACATCCAAAACAGTTGCAAGCCTTTCCAAAGCCAATTCCTTGGTTGGCGATACTATCATTATATCGTCCATGTAAACTATTACAAAAGAATTAGCAAGGTCACCAAGTGCATTCATGACTGCGCGCTGGAATACAGATGGCGCATTTTTGAGGCCAAAAGGCATTGTAAGATATTCAAATTGACCATCTGGGGTCACAAATGCAGTATATTATACGGATTCAGGGTGAATCGGGATTTTTTGGAAGCCACTCGCCATATCCAGGCATGTAAAATAATTTGCTCCGCGAAGTCTAGCAATTTGATCGCTAATAAGCGATTATCCGAAATCGTGTTTGAATTTAACTCTCTAAAATCGACACACAGACGGTCGGTTCCGTTTTTCTTTTTAACGAGCAACATGGAGCTAGCAAATGGAGAACAACTTGGGCGAACAATATTACAGATTATCAATTCGCTCACTTGCATACGCACTACTTCTCTTTCTTCGGGGCTAAGTCTGTAAGGTCGGCGCTGGTCAGTTTTAGTTGGATCAATTAAACGGATTTTCATTTTACCTGTATTTACTCGGGTATGAGGTATCCCATTGGTAAATTAAGTCAAGTGCTTTTCAAGTAGTTCGATTAATTTAGCTTTCTCATTGTCGACTAATTCGGTTTCGATATCGGACAAGGTAAGCGATCGCTCAGCAACGGAACAATCATTAACAGTTTTTGAGTTTACTACTTTAAAATTATCGGATGTCAGAATTACATAAAAGCCTTGTTTGAGTATCTCTCGCCCTATCAGAATATCTCTCCTCAATTGCTCATTCGGGACTACATGAAATAATATTTCGATAATGTTTTCGTTTATAGTAACCTCACTTAAGATTTGCAATGTACTACATACACTGCCACCACCAATACCCTTTATCATTACAATATTGTTTATGCGTTTACCCGATAACTTATTACTAATGTCGTCTTTAATAAGGGAGCACTCTGCACCGGAATCGAAGCAAATTGGATAGATCTCACCCCGTTGATGCAAATTAGCCTTTGGATCAGTCACACAACATTGGTTAACAGTCTTCTGTTGAGTCACATCTTGCTTCCGTTCCTCGGGCACTGGTTGGAGAAATGTCCCAATTGGCCGCACCGATAGCACGTGACATTTGACTTTTCACGCTGCGGTTTCGCCTCTCTATCTTGTCGCATTTTAATTCGGCATTCAGCAATTCGATGTCCCGGCTTTGAACAGAAGTGACATACAACTGGAGATGCCTTATGGTTCTTCTGGTTAGGTCCAACGTTGTCATCTCGAGCAGGTCGCTTCTTGTCGAACGTAAACTCTTTTAACTCCGCCTGTAGCTTACTTCTGGTGCGCACATTGGATGTGAAGAGAACGCGCTGCAAACGACTGTCGATGCTTGCCATATGCGCAGGAACAGTTGTAACGGCAATTTCTTCAATTCCCATATTTCTCCACTTCGTTGTCAGCGTCGTCACCAACCGACTCGCATATACCGCGTAACATTCGGCGGCACTCGGGCGGCTGTTGAGTAAATTCAAAAACGTAGCGGCCGGCGTCTCTTCGGTTTCAAAGCGCTGCAGAAATAGGTCCTGGAACTCTCGCCAAGTCATACCATGGTACGAAATTTGTGTGAGCCACTGAGATGCAGTTCCCTCCATACAGTTGCTAAGTGCCATGACCAATTTACTTCCTTGAATGGGGTGCTCAGACAAAATTATATCGGTTGTAGAACACCACTTTGCTGCCTCAACGCATGCAGCTTCAGGGTTAAATTTGGGTAGCTTAACCTCAAAGCTAGGTTATTGCTCGCGTGCCGGCGTCACTTGCATGATTTTCACAAGTTCAGCGAAATTCCGATTTTGCATTTCGACCACTGCACTCCACTGCTCCTCAGAAAATGCAGGGTGTGGCACAGATCCCACTTCTGATGTCGGGTTATTGATGTCAGGAACCTCGTCGTTCGTCCGTCCGTTCATTTCGGCGTCGCTCATAATGTCCTCCACCACTCAATTGGTAAGCTGCGCGCGTTCAACGAGTCCACTTGCGTCTGCTTCGGCTTCCCAATGCTTAATGTGTCGTTTCATACAGCCTGCTTTCTTTTTTCTTCCTTGAAATTTCTATTTTGACATTCCCTTTTCATTATGTCTCTTCCTCACTCTAACCAAGCAGCGCAAGTGGCCACGTTAAGCAACAGCTATATTGGTCTCATTCTAGCAGAGTCTCGTTTCTAGAAAATTCGTCTATTCATACTCATACATTGACAGTGAATAGGAACACGCATAACAGCAGAAGGAACATGGAGAAGAAGTAAATAGCGATTAAGTGCATACACATTATTTTCGCCCCGACATACATATAAAATGCTATATGTATAGAGTATCGACTTCAATAAGTAGTGCTGAAAAACCATTCATAAATGGTCATAACTATTAAAAAGCAAAACTAAAATCCAACAAGAAAACAGAACCATGTTGGACAATAATGCAGTGGACTCCACTGCAAATATTGAGAATAAGATCGAATTACAATCGAATTCGAATCTTACAAATATATTGTTGTCGATAATCGATGCAATTTTATGTGCATACATTTTATATAAAGCTTATATTAGGCACAATAAATGTATCACAAAAAGGGCCTTAAGCCATGCAACCGACCTAGATAAGGTCTAAACGATTATGGCAGAAATATATTATATTGTTGTAAACAAAAAAAAGGAATATACATATACATATATGAAAAGTAAAACAAATAAAGATTAAAAAAAAAAAAAACTTTTTGTATCATAAATTTATTAAATTATTTATATTATTTGAAAAATAAAATACGTTAAAAAAAAAATACTACACGAGTGCGTGATGCGATGTGTAAACGCGGAGGTGTAAGAAATAAAATCAAAAAAAGAGTGGCGCACTTAAAGTGGCTACTATATACAAATTCTCCACCTCCCGCGTGGGCAGTTGCCCAGAAAATGCAAAGCGAGCTTAATTTTCTCACATCAAGTCTCCAACAGCAAAGCCCAGAAGGCAGTACGCACTCCGTGATAAAATCATTGTATGATAAGAAAATTATTAAGCCACCACAACAAAAACATTTACCACAAGAAAAGAAAAGTTGCCCAGCCGACTGCCCAGGACCTCTGGACAGTGTTCACTGCAATTATACGTGCAGTCAATGCCAGCCTTGAAAAGTCCAGCAACACATTTTCTTGCCTGAATAAAAAAATATGAATATAGAAAAACCCACCTGAAAGATTCGTTAAAAAAAAAAAAACCCAACATCAGGGATATGGGTAGATCGATTTCTCTAAAATTTCAGCTTGAATGTTAAAAGACTGCAAGGTCTATACAAATTTTAGCATGGAATGGAACGAATTGTGCAAAGTATTAAACGAAATAAAGCACCAGTTCGATAAGTCGTATAAATCTTTGACACAGAATAGGACAATTCAAAAGGCCACTGTAAACAAACATGCAACTGTTTTGGTAGAGTGTTTCAACCAAGCACGCGCAATAATATACGAAAATAGAGAAAGAGAGCCGGACCATTCACTTGAGCCTGAGGAGGCTCTTTGTGATGCCGCATAGGCTTAGGTCCCCATCCGATGCAGGTACTCATGGGCCGATGACCGATGCTACGTAAGAGAGGACCAACCCGATCCTTGGATGAATCGGATTATCTGCCTCGGTGATGTCTCGCATAGCTCTGCGAGATCCACAAGGGTGGGGAAGCCCAGGTACTGCAGTCTTCGTCTGCTTAGGGCCGGACAGTGGCAGAGGAGGTGGAGGACGGTCTCCTCTTCCTCCTCATCCCTACATCTTCTACAGAAGTCATTATGGTGCACCGACAGCCAGTGACCAGTAAGAGCCCTAACGGCCAGGGCGCAGCTTTCCCTGCTTAGTGACACTAGCTCCTTTGAGCGTTTCGCTGAACGGCGTGGCCAGATCATTCTAGAGTTGCGGCAGGTGATGAGGTTTTCCCATTTCCTGTCCGCGAGGAGGTGGAAGTACTCCATACAGAGTAGTCTGCGAGTGGCCAAGGGCATGTCAACTGACTCCCTCTCCGGCTGAAGAGGGGAGGTTGTACCCTGCCGGGCCAGCTCATCGGCAGCGCAGTTGCCCTCGATGTCCCTATGTCCTGGGACCCAGATGAGGTGGAGGTCGTACTGCTCCGCCATCTCGTGGAGAGATCTGCGGCAGTCGTTGATGGTCTTCGAGTTGGAAGAAATAGATTCGAGTGACTTCAGGGCGGACTGACTGTCAGAGAAAATGCATAAGGGAGCTCTGCCCCTAGTTGGGGGGAGCTGATCAAGGGCTTCTTTGATGGCGTAAACTTCCGCCTGAAAGACGCTGCAGTGGTCGGGTAGCCTAAACGAGACGTTTAATCCCAGGTGTTCAGAGTATATACGTCCTCCCACCGGCCGTCCAGTTTTGAGTCATACGTGTAGATGTGAAGGGACCCTAGGGGTCCAGGGGGTCCTAGGTTCCATTCCGTTCTGTCGGCAATGTAGTGCTGCCTGATCGTGCCCCAGGTATGCAGAGCATATCCGGAGGGAACCGTTTGGTCCCTCTAGACATGCAAGCAAGAAAAGAGTTAAGTCTCTCTTTGCGAGTATGCAGGCTCGCGATTTACCTGTTGTGGGGGCTGCGTATAGCCTATAGCCGGCTGCCCTCAACCCTTGGATTCTGTCGCCACAGATCCAGGGCTCCTAGATGAGGACAGCGTCAGTGCCACCTTCTGTCAGGTGGATGAGTAGAGCAGCGGAGGCTGCTTTACTGTGGTGGAGGTTTATCTGCAGGAACGTCAAAGACATTCTGCACTTTCACCTCCACCACAGTAGTGTCGGCGTCCGAGAGTGGCTCATCCTCTTCCTCGGACATTCCGACCTTGCGAAGGCCCCTCGCCAGTTCGCTCTCTTCGGAGGCGTAGTCCTCCAGAATGTCCTCGTCGTCGGACAACCCTGGCGCCTCCTCGATCTGAGGCTCCTCTTCCTTTTGGCCCGCCTTAGCGTCGGCCTTATAAACGCGCACGGCCACGCTGTCGAAGCCGTACCGGAGAAGCCCCCCGTTATTCCTCAGCACCTCGACTTTCCCCTCATTTAGAGTCAGGACACGCACGCGAAGACACGGCCAACAACACATTACCAACAACACAGGAAGAGGTATTGGAGTCGGACAAATCTTTTTCATTAATAGGTTTACTAGATACCATAGAAACCATAATGACCGACTCAGCGGCCCAACGGGTATATATCAAAGATATATCAAGCGCCATACCTGAATTCAACGGTGAAAAATTAAATCTGGCAAGATTTTTAACAGCCGTTAGATTGGTCAATTTAACAAAAGGACCATTTGAAGAATTAGCGGTAGAGGTCATTAAGTCCAAAATAATCGGATCAACCTTGTACAAGGTTAAAAATGAGACCACTATCTCTTCGATAATTGCCATATTAGAAGCCAATATTGTCGGCGAATCGTCCGATGTAGTAAAAGCTAAAATGGCTAGAACGATGCAGAAAGGTAAAACTGCAGAAAAATGTACCAATGACATTAACCACCTTAGGAAACTCCTTGAAGCATCATATATTGATGAAGGTTTATCGGCTGAACATGCCGAAAAGTTCAGCACCAAGGAGGCCATAACCACAATGACTAAATATTGTGAACATGGCAGGCTAAAAACCATACTGGAAGCCGGTAATTATAATACAATGAATGAAGCCGTTACGAAGTACATGCAATGCAGTACTGAAATGACAGGCAATGCAAATTCAGTATTATTCGCACGCGGTGGACAGGCCTATCGTGGTAATTTTCGTGGTAGAGGCCGTGATAACTTTCAGTATAACGCGCACTGCCAAAGTAATGGTTACTATAGAAACAACGGATACAACGAAAATTATAATAACCAGACCAATAACTATAATAGAGGTCGTGGAAATTATAGAAAAAGGAATAACAGTAATAACGGTAACCAAAACCGAAACAATGTGAGAGTAACTCAAAACTCGGGAAACTCTCAAACCTCTTCAGATGTGTAATACCAAATAAAAAAATCTATACCATCAATCTTAGTAACAACACTTTCGTATCTTTTTATAATACGGAAACAAATAAAAAACTTGTGTTCCTAGTGGACACGGGTGCAGACATATCAATATTAAAGGAAATTCCATGATTCTACCAGCAAGATCTCAAGTGGTCCGAAAGATTCACATATCATCAAATGAAGATAGTGTACTAATTCCCAACCAGGAAATTCAAAGTGGTATTTATGTTGCAAACACAGTTGCAACTGTCAAAAACGCATTTGTCCGATTGTTGAATACAACCAACGTTGATAAAATAATATATATTAATGATTTAAAATATGAAACACTTTCGAACTACGAAATAGTTCAAACTAATCCCAAAGTAAGAGAAAAAACTGTCTTATCTCAACTAACAAAAAACTTCCCCCCCCAATTCAAAACAAAATTAACAGAAATATGCACCAACTATAGTGATATATTCGGACTCGAAACCGAATCAATAACAACAAATAATTTCTATAAACAAAAACTAAGATTGACGGATGACGAACCGGTATACATAAAAAATTACAGAAATCCTCATAGTCAAAAAGACGAAATACAGGTACAGGTACAAAAGCTAATCGATAATAAAATAGTCGAACCATCGTATCACCAAATGGAGACTAGTAATCGACTATCGTCAAATTAATAAAAAACTGTTGTCGGATAAATTTCCGCTACCCAGAATTGATGATATTTTAGATCAACTAGGAAGAGCGAAATACTTCTCATGTCTAGACTTAATGTCTGGATTCCATCAAATCGAACTCGAAGAAAATTCAAGGGACGTAACATCTTTCTCGACGAACAATGGTTCATATCGTTTCACGCGATTACCATTCGGTTTAAAAATAGCGCCAAAATCATTCCAGAGAATGATGACTATAGCATTCTCCGGATTAGAACCTTCTCAAGCTTTCCTTTACATGGATGATCTAATAGTCATAGGTTGTTCCGAAAAACATATGCTTAAAAACTTAACTGATTTTTTTGAGAAATGTAGGACATACAATCTCCATGTTCTCCATGATAAATCCAAGCTCAAAGCTAACGCGAATGAGGCTTGAACTTAAGGAATATAACTTTACAGTCCAATATCTGAAGGGCAAGGACAATTACTTAGCAGATGCATTATCCAGAATAACAATATCAGATTTTAAGAAAATGCAAAATAAAAATTCCATTCTGAAAGTCACTACCAGAAACCAAAGTAAACAGAAAAATTCCTGCGCAGGAAAAGAACAAGTAGATTTCCCTTGGCAAACTCGAAACAAAGCTTCTCAGCCCAACGTATACGAAGTCATAGTAAATGACGAGGTACGAAAAGTAGTGACCTTGCGAATAACGAATTCACTATGTTTACCAAAACATGGAAAAAAAGTTATAGCAAGAATGGATGTTAGCGATATGTACACCAATGAAATTCTCGACTTAGGTCAGTTCTTTCAAAGGCTTGAAAAAGAAGCCGGTATACTTAATATCCGCCAACTCAAAGTGGCACCGAGCGAAAAGATCTTTGACACCATCTCAATAGAATCTTTTAAAATTATGGACAATAAAACATTACAATCTCTAAGAGTAGCACTACTCAAGCCGGTGACCCTATTATCAAATAATGAAAAAGAGAAAGAAGCAATACTGTTTACATTCCATAATGATCCGATACAAGGAGGTCATACAGGCATAGCTAGAACATTAGCTAAAATAAAAAGGAGTTATTACTGGAAAAATATGACCCGATACATATAAAATTATGTAAAAACATGCCCTAAATGCCAAAAGTCAAAAACGACAAGGTATACAAAGACCCCATTGACTATAACAGAAACGCCACAAATGGCTTTTGACAGGGTAATTGTGGATACGATCGGTCCACTACCCAAATCTGAAAAAGGAAATGAATACGCAGTAACATTAATCTGCGAATTAACAAAATACCTCGTAACAATACCCATCACAAACAAAAGTGCAAAAACAGTAGCAAAAGCTATATTTGAAGATTTTATTCTGAAGTACGGTCCAATGAAGACGTTCATTACGGACATGGGAACAGAATATAAAAATTCAATAATTGAAGATTTATGTAAAAATTTGAATATAAAAAACATAACTTCTACTGCACACCATCATCAGACTTTAGGAACCGTAGAAAGAAGTCATAGAACACTAAATGAATTCATCCGGTCCTATATCTCACTAGACAAAACCGATTGGGACAATTGGATCCCATATTTCACGTATTGTTTTAACACTACGCCCTCAATGGTACATGACTATTGTCCATATGAGCTAGTATTCGGTAAAGCATCGAATTTGCCGATACATTTTAATAGCATAGATAGAATAGAACCACTATACAATGTGGATGATTACGCTAAAGAATCTAAGTATAGGTTAGAAGTAGCCTATAAAAGAGCTAGATTAATGATAGAAGATAAACTTAAAAATAAAGAATTGTGAGGGACCATATCGGTGCCCTCACAAATTTTTGTAAATATAAGTAGGTTAGGATTTGTATATATATAGGTAGGTTAGGATTTTTTAAATATAAGTAGGTTAGAGTTTTGTAGACATGTAGGTAGGTAAGAGTTTTGTAGACATGTAGGTAGGTTAGAGTTTTGTAGACATGTAGGTTTTTTTTTTTTTTTTTAATGCTTTGCTTTTATTTATTGAATCTTCTCATTTACGAGACTAACAATAAGTGTATCAAATCTTATACTATAACCTAACTAGGAGTCATGTAGACTGAGACAGTGGCCCTGACAAGTTATGGCTGGGTTGGAAGGTCTGTACGTTTCAGGCGGGTTCGGCTGGAGACCCGAGTCAAGACCCTTGCTAGAGGATTTGGGTGGACAGAGAGTTTTTCATTGTAGGACGCTTTTTGCTTGTCTATTTCATCTTTTACTGCGAAAATGCCGAGGTCCCTGTGGATGTTTTGGTTACGAATATACCACTGGTGCCCCAGTGATAGTTCTCAGGATCTTTGATTGAGCTCGCTGTATGATGTCTATGTTGGTTCTGCTCGCGTTCCCCCACAGCTGGGAGCCATACGTCCAGATTGGCTTAAGAGTGGAGTTGTAGAGCAGGACCTTGTAGTCCAGACACAAGGGCGATCGTGAGTTAATAATCCAGTGGAGGCTGCTGGCTTTCAGTTTTAGGTGCAGTTTCTTGCATTCGATATGTCTACGCCATGTTAGACGTCTGTCGAGGTGGATGCCGAGATACGTTACTTCATTAACTTGGGGGATCTGCGTGCTATTCATGCAGAGCGGAGGGCAAGTTTGTCTGTTAAGAGTAAACGTTATGTGTTTACACTTTTGTTTGTTTATTTTAATACGCCAGTCAGATAGCCACTTCTCGACTGCCACGAGGTGGTTGGCGAGTTGGGTTGTTGCACGGATTGGGCATCTGGAGCGGCTAAGGATCGCAGTGTCGTCGGCGAAGGTGGATGTTGTTAGTCGGTCACTCGTGGGAATATCTGCTGTGTAAAGGACGAATAAAGTTGGCCCAAGTGCGCTTCCTTGTGGGACCCCAGCTTCGATAGTGTAGCTGTCGGAAATTGTTGTGTTACATCTTACTGCGAAGGCTCTATTGTAGAGGTAGGATTCAAGGAGTTTTTGAGTGTACCCGGGCAAGTGTGTTTTAATTTTATGCATGAGACCTTTGAGCCAGACGCGGTCGAATGCTTGAGATACGTCGAGGAATATCGCGCTGCAATATTCCCTATGTTCAAAGGCTGTGCGAATTTCTGATGTTATTCTGTTTACTTGCTCTATAGTTCCGTGTTTTTCTCTGAAGCCAAATTGATGGGCTGGGATAATGTTGTGGGCTCCCATATATGGTATTATACGCGTTAGAAGGCATTTTTCGAATAATTTGGACAGGCATGATAATAAACTTATTGGTCTGTAGGATGACGGAATCGTGTGATCTTTTCCGGGCTTCGGTATCATTTTAATAATTGATTTTTTCCATTTCCTTGGATAGTAGCCGAGACTTATGATTCCATTGAAGAGTTTACAGATGACCTCAATAGCACAGTACGGAAGTTCCATTATCATTTTTGTAGTTATTAGGTCACCGCCTGGAGCCTTTTTTGGTTTTAGCTCCCTGATGACTTTTGTGATCTCGTTCGGCTGAAATGTAGTTGGCGTGGATTCACTTTCGAGGTGGATTTGCGGAGGAACATAATCATTAGCTGCGGGGTTCGGCTGGAAGACGCTTTTGAGATGTAAGGCAAATGATTTGGCTCTATCTTTGTCGCTGCGGGCCCAGCACCCTGAAGAATTCCTTATAGGGGTGACGGTTTGAATTGGAGAGCTTAGATTTGGGTGAGCCCTCCACAAGGGATGCTTTGTACTAGTTGGCGAGAGTTTTCCAATATATTTAAGTTGTTTTCAGCATTTTCAGCTTCTTGCTTCAGGGCCCGGTTTAGATTGCGGGTGGCTTCAGTAAGACGTTGCTTTGAGCATGGCGATCTGCTGGTTTGCCGCGCTCGTCGCAGACGCCTCTTTTCCTGAACCAGTTGTTCGATTTGCCGGTTGGTTTTGAACTTCTTAAATTCCCCATCTTTCCGTATAGGGGTTGAGATCCTGGCTGCTGTGACGAGTACCTCTTCCAGGGCGGAGGAGGAGCAGTCGATGTCCGCTTCGATATTTAATTGGGGAGTTAGCTCGATGTGGGAACTCACATACTTTCTGTATTTCATCCAGTTAGTGTTGTGCGACGTCAGCCTGTAGGGGTGGTCCGTAATTTCTGGGCTTTGAAGAAGGCTTATCAACAAAGGCGAGTGGTCAGATGAGAGATCCGGTAGTGCTATGGCGCTTATTAGATTGCGTGGGATGTTTTTTGTCACCGCGAAATCAATTAGATCTGGGATCTTTTTTGGGTCTGCAGGCCAATATGTGGGGCTACCAGGAGAAACGTAGTCCAGTTTATTGCTCACCTTTATAAGTGCATTATACAGTTGCCTTCCCTTGGGAGTCATGAGGCGTGATCCCCAGTGCGTGTGTTTGGCGTTGTAGTCTCCTGCGGCTATGAAGCGATCCCCCAGAGTGTTGTAGAAGTCCATGAATTGACCTTCAGAGATAGTAAATCGAGGTGGGCAGTAGACAGCGGCAATACAAAGGGTGCCGTTTCCTGAGTGCACTTTTATGGACGTGGCTTGCAGGTAATTTGTTGCAAACCGTTGATGAAAGTGGTGTTTGATGCGTTCTCTGATTAAGATGCCCGTTCCGCCGTGGGCCTTGCCATCCGGATGATCTGTGCGGTAAAAGGTATAACCTCTTATATGGAAGTTATATCTCCCTGTGAGGTGCGTTTCAACCAGCAGCATGGCGTCGATGTGATTTACGTTTAGGAATTGAGTTATTTCAAGTTTATGCCGTGAAATGCCGTTGGCATTCCACATGGATATACGTAGGTTAGTCATTTATTATTTGGACTGTTGTGCTACAAGCAACTGAATTACCATGTTCTGGTTCTGAACAAGGGTTTGCATGGTTGTTTTCATGAATGACATAAGTTCCATCATACTTCTTTGCATGGTGAACATCATAGATTCCAATTTGCTTTGCGGCTGCCCTGGAACCTGCTGAGCATTTTCTGAGTGAGGCTGGGGTGGATTTTCCATGCCTGTTCTTAGTGCTTCGGCGTAGGAGATTCCCTTGGTTGTATTTAGCTGCCCAAATGATGATCTGGCTGCCTTGGCGAAAAATACGTCTGGCGTACTTTTTGAGTTGTAATACACATTTTGTGTATGTTGTTGGTGCGTAGCTGTCACTCGTCGCATGCGACTCTTCAACTCCTTGTAGACCGCACAGCCTCTGTAGTTTGCCGTATGGTTTCCTCCACAGTTGCCACATTTTTTCATTTGGGGGTCTTCTTTGTTTGCGGGGCAGTTTACGGAGTTGTGGAAGTCTCCGCAGACTACGCAGACCGTCCGAAGTGTGCAGTATGTCTTGGTGTGTCCATACTCTTGGCAGTTTGTGCATTGAACAGGGCCGTTCCGTTTGTGGGGTTCTTCCACGGTGATTCTTCGATGCAGTAAGAGCAGCTGCAGCTTGTAGATCGGGTGCACTTCGTTTTTCTTTAAGGCTTTGCTATCTGGTTCGAGCTCGACCTTGAAAAGCGGTTGCGGTTTTTTGTTTCTGTTAACAATGTTGCTAACATTTTTGGCACAGAAGCCCTTGGCCTTAAGGGCTTCTTGAATTTCAGAGGGGGTGACGTCAGGTTCTATACCTTTTAGCACAACTTGCAGTCCCTTGCTGCTTTTTAGTTGATAGGTGTAAAAGTTCTTTTTGGTGTCTTCCAGGTACTTAGACACAGCTCGGAAGTGTTCGTCGGACTTCGTTTGAACCTTTGATTCGTGTATGTTCCCTTTAATAAGCGGAACAACATGGAAATTCTCGTCCCCGACCAGCGCAACAATTTTGTTAACCAGGGCGCTTGAACTTTTTTCCCTTATGTAAATAGGTGGGGGCTTAGGTTTCCTTTGGGTCTCTTGCCCCAACTCTGGTTGGTTGTTGTCCGCCTCTGCTAAGATGAAGAAACGGTTTTCATTGGAGTTCCTCGTTTGGCCGGTGGTTTTGTTGGTTCGGTTGATCTTTGGTTTGTTACCAACCGTGTTGAGTGGACTAAGCTTGCGCTTAATCTGGATGTTGCGGTCCATACCGGTCTGTATAGCCGGGACCGCATGTTGCTTATCGAAGCTAACGGTTTTTGTTGCCATTATATTTTGTTGTGGAGCCGTTGGGACCGAACTCGCAATATTGGTAGTTGGTTTAATTATTGGTGGTGATTTTGCTGCGACTGCAGAAATTGTAGCACTGCTTGTTGTTGGAGCTTCATTCAGCGAAGCCGGCGGTGGTGGGGTTTGGCATTGGTAACTCCAAGATGCGGGAGTTGGGGTGAGCAGAGAGGCTGAGCAAGAGCTGGCTCTGCTGTCGACGGTTAGTAGAGTCGAGTTGCTCTTTGTCGACTTCTGATTTTGATCTATATCGCGAGTTGAGAAATAAGAGTAGCAAGCATTTCTTGGGTTGACGGAGCTTCTACGCTCATTCTTTTGATCGTTGCTCATTTTTCGAGCTTGTTATGCGTGGCACTTATTTGTTTAAGTTAAATAAGCACTTGTATTAATCATATCACTCGTTATGATTATATTTTTCTTTGTTTTTTAATTGTTAGCGTCTTTTCGCACTGTTTGGACTGCTCCAGTATAATATTCTTTAAGTTTTCACTATTTCATCCACTATTTTAAATTGTTTTCCCGGAGCTCGCGCGAGACCACGTCCGCTCTATGCGGGAGTAGAACGGTAGGTAGGTTAGAGTTTTGTAGACATGTAGGTAGGATAGGACTTAGTGTAGGGAATTAGGTATAGGTAGTTAGAATAGTTTGTAGCCAAGTAGGTAGTTGTACGTAGTAATAGTAAGTTAGAATAGGATCATTGTTTTAATTTGTAGAAATTAGGGAAAAGAAAAACCCCAGAAGGGGCATCTTTATATACATAGGGGTTAAACCCCCTTACACATACACACACCCTGGCAGAGCCCATAACAGCGGCAGAGACAATATTAGCGGCAGAGCCAAGACACTCGACAGAGCCCATGGCGGCAGAGCCAAGACACTTGGCAGAGCCCATAACAGCGCCAAAGCCAGCCTATCGCGGCAGAGCCCTTCGCGGCAGAGCCCATTGCGGCAGAGCCCTAGCGGCAGAGCCAACCAACCCGGCAGAGCCCACCTCGGCAGAGCCGAAGCTCATCGACAGCAAGGCGAGCCGAAGCTCGACGCCGTCACGTAAGCAGGCAAGGCTTCGTGTCGGCCGAAGGCGATAACGCTCGGCCAGCAGATCGTTTGCCGGACGCAACGCTGTCCGCCAAGCCGGACAGAGCCAACACACGGCGGCAGAGTCGATACATCTCGGCAGAGCCCACCTCGGCAGAGCCGAAGCCCGACGCCGTCACGTAAGCAACCGATGCTTACTAGCGGCCGAAGGCGATAACGCTCGGGCAGCAGATCGGCGGCAGAGGAGGTTTCTTGGACGCAACGCTGACCGTCGATCGAGGAGAAGCTGGAAAGGAGGAAGACCGACCAGAAGTGCCGAGAACGAAGAAGAACGACGACGACGCCCAGGAACCGGAGTCCAACCTGGAGGATTCCGACGGTGGAAGGAGGACTGCGATCTCGGCGGTGGTCACCGCGCGGGATTATCGGGCCATCGCCATGAAGGAGTAGTCGGGTGAGCCGGGCCTCGGGCCAAAACCTCCTGCCGGAGGCTGGAAAGGAGGAAGACCGACCAGAAGTGCCGAGAACGAAGAAGAACGACGACGACGCCCAGGAACCGGAGTCCTACCTGGAGGATTCCGACGGTGGAAGGAGGACTGCGATCTCGGCGGTGGTTACCGCGCGGGATTATCGGGCCATCGCCATGAAGGAGTAGTCGGGTGAGCCGGGCCTCGGGCCAAAACCTCCTGCCGGAGGGAAAACCATGCGTGGATAGGGACGACAAGTAGGATTTAGCACGAACTGAAATAAAACAATGAACAAAGACAACAAGACTTGGCATTTCCTTCAACCCCACTAACCTTCCTCCTAAATCCCGCATTGGGGCTGCCCCGCGATTACGCAGCCGCCTCCCATACCGGGAATTCTCCTCCTGACCCTCGCCTTGGAACGGCCCCGCGATCACGCCGTCTCCCTGGCAGGTAATCCTTCTTCCTGATTCTCGCCTGGGAAGCGGCCCCGCGATTACGCAGCCGTCTCCCTGGTGGGAATACTTCCTCCTAAATCCCGCATTGGGGGCGGCCCCGCGATTACGCAGCCGTCTCCCTGGCAGGTAATCCTTCTTCCTGATTCTCGCCTGGGAAGCGGCCCCGCGATTACGCAGCCGTCTCCCTGGTGGGAATACTTCCTCCTTAATCCCGCATTGAGGGCGGCCCCGCGATTACGCAACCGCCTCCCATGCCGGGAATCCTCCTCCTGACCCTCGCCTTGGAACGGCCCCGCGATTACGCAGCCGTCTCCCTGGCAGGTAATCCTTCTTCCTGATTCTCGCCTGGGAAGCGGCCCCGCGATTACGCAACCGGCTCCCATGCCGGGAATCCTCCTCCTGACCCTCGCCTTGGAACGGCCCCGCGATTACGCAGCCGTCTCCCTGGCAGGTAATCCTTCTTCCTGATTCTCGCCTGGGAAGCGGCCCCGCGATTACGCAGCCGTCTCCCTGGTGGGAATACTTCCTCCTAAATCCCGCATTGAGGGCGGCCCCGCGATTACGCAGCCGCCTCCCATACCGGGAATTCTCCTCCTGACCCTCGCCTTGGAACGGCCCCGCGATCACGCCGTCTCCCTGGCAGGTAATCCTTCTTCCTGATTCTCGCCTGGGAAGCGGCCCCGCGATTACGCAGCCGTCTCCCTGGTGGGAATACTTCCTCCTAATTCCCGCATTGGGGGCGGCCCCGCGATTACGCAGCCGCCTCCCATACCGGGAATCCTCCGCCCCTGATCCTTGCCATTGGAAGCGGCCCCGCGATTACGCAGCCGTCTCTTTTTGACAAGGATCCCGCCTGGATACGAGACAAGCACTGCAGCCATTCTCCTGCCCCTACAGATTCCCAGATCCTTACTTTCCAAATCCTGGCCAGTAGGCCCCTTTTATTCTACCTGTCTCACAAATAAATATTTTCTGTGGAGGATCCTGGCCTGGCTGAGTATTTATCCTGGCCCGTTATTAGCATCTTTACAGAATGGCGCCCGAACAGGGACCAGGCAGGATAAAAGGACATTTAACACCTATCGTGGATTAAAGCCCCACAAGTAGGAAAATATGGACGGTAAATTGTAGGTTAGGGACAACGATCTCTGGGAAGCACATGACCACAGAGGTCACATTTTGGACGGGAATTTTTGCTTAGCAACAGCAAGAACCACATGGATTTGTCGGCCACGATACGAAACATGGGTAAACAGAGTTCGGGAATTGACGAAGCCCAAAAGGTACGGTAAGGCATAGGCACGAACCACAGGGACTTGTCGCCCACGACACGAAACTTGGGTAAACATAGTACAAGAGAACACGATGGGCAAAACATACGATTACGCGCTCGACGTGATTAGCATGACAGAGATTAGGGCAGAGCCTTCGAGGCAGACAGCAACGTCTACGACGGCGCCGCAGCCGGCGTCGCCGCCCTTAGCAAGCAGAGTTTCCTCGTCCCTTTCACACGCAATGGTTCCCCGCTTGGGAGGGAGGCCCGAGGCCGGCCGAGCCGGTATTTAAGTACGACGCCGACTGATATTGGGACAGTCGATCACAAACCCACAAAATATACTCAAGGATCACCCGCAGAGCTCCCATCGCCTACTCCCAACAGGGTAGTGGATAATATTTAAAGAGTTTTGTGCACTGCTAACACCAGGGTTTACTGGGCCCAACAGGATACCTCCAAGGAAAACCAATAATCAACCTAGCAAGGACACAGGTCCCAACCCTTCCAGAAAAGAACATTCACAGACCTATAGTCTGAATACCAGTCTTCAACCGCGGCGGAACTTATAAAGGAAGACCAACCACGTTGACAGTGACATGGGGGTCACGTGGATATCGTATCGCAAGAAGCACGAACTGGAAGCTATCCTCCTGGAGTTTGGCCTAGCCATTAGCGGTACGGTCGAGAAGCAACGAGCCCGACTCTACGCGTTCGCTCGTCAACCTGGGCTTTACGACGCCCTCCAGACACGCCTCGCTGAGATGGAGACCAAATACGGTAACTCCCCGTCGGGAGAGAGCAAGCCGTCGTCACCAATACCGCCCGACACTAAAGCAGCAACAGGTGCACCGGGCCCAAGTTCCGTCTTGCCGAGCACTAGCCACACTTTGGTGGTACCGCGCAGCACCTCGCCCGGGGGGCGAGGAAGATCCGAGGGAACACCACGCGCTAACACACCCCAGCCCGACGCAAGCACGGGTCACCTTCAGCTCGACAAGGTGACTAAATGGGGTCTTTCTTTTGATGGCTCAACCGACCCACTTAGCTTTGTGGAACACGTCGAGGAACGGGCAGTTACCCACCGGCTTGACCGGAAGAATCTGGCCTTTGCCCTTCTCTTGACCGGCCGAGCCGAGAACTGGTTCCGTACCAGCGGTCTGCAAGGAAAATCCTGGCCCGAAGTTCGCCAAGAATTCTTAGAATTCTTCCTACCGCCCCGATACTACCAACGCCTGGACGACGAAATCCGGGCTCACTACCAAAAGGCCCAAGAACCCTTCAAAGAATACCTAATCGATCTACGACTAAAAATGCGACGTGCCGGATTTTCACCGGCACAAGAACTGGAGCGCATATACGAAAACATGCTGCCAGAGTACCAAATGTTTACTCGACGACAGGACTTCCAAACCTTATCCAAGCTCACCCAGCTCGTAGCCGCGGGGGCCGAGCCGAAATGGAAATCGTCGCGGGTAATCAGACTACACGGAACCGAGGGCACGCGCCACCCGTCGTAACACAGCCTCCAAGACCCCGGAGCACCGGCACCGATAACATCCGCCGTTATCCGAGCGGGAGTCAGTGCCAGGAGCCTCCCGCCCGACAAGCCGACAAGACCCAGGCAACGCTTGCCGAAATTGTGGCCAGACCGGTCATTTCGCTGCAGAATGTCGCAACCCGCGGACTCTGTTCTGCTGGGACTGTGGCAGGCAGGGCGTACGGTCTATCGACTGTTGTCGGACCCCGGCTCAGGGAAACGATCTAGGGCCTCCAGCATCCGGGAACTGCCCGAGGACCCCTCAAAACCCCCAGAGGAACTAAGAACTGCTATCCAGCAGGACCACCACCGTATCTGCGCCTGGGTTACGGTCGAGGGACGACTCCTCCCCGCTACCCTGGATACGGGGGCCTCGAACAGCTTCATGAGCGAGCGCCTGGCGAAACAATTAAAAGACGGAAAGAATCTACGAGCCGTCAAGTCCCAGGTCACACTGGCAGACGGATCCGACCGGGAAGTAACACAAGCGCTCCGAGTAACAGTTCAGCTGGGCGAAGCACGAGTCAATCTCTCCGTCCTCATAATGACGGAGGTGTTGGACGAACTTCTCCTGGGGATTTTCGCCCAAAAGCTGAGGTTGTCTGCTCCCAAAATCCCTCTGTCCGCCCACCACTCCGGAAGTCAGAGACGGCCGCAAATGGCAATCCCCTCAGCCTTGCTGCAAAGAGGCGTGTCCTACTCACAAGCTTTAAGGACACAGGCAGTCTCTTCTCCAGGCCTCCAAAGCAGAGCACCGCCTTCCTCCAGGACTTCACAGAGGACCTCCCTCTTAGAGGAAGAGGACTTTCCCGCCCTTGGTTCTAGAAGACCTAGACTCTCCAACAATCTGAGACAGGCTGCGACCGAAGATCCCTGGGATATCACAAGGATCACGAACATGCTAATAGACCTCAAAAGCGCTGTGGACGAACTGGCCTCGTCCATGGCCACTATCTCTTTGGTTGTGAGGGACCTCCAAAGAGAGAGCAATGCAAGGTCACAACAACGCTATTACAGAAATGACTAATCTTAAAATAGTCATTTGGAATGCCAGGAGTCTTCTTGCCAAGCGGGAGGAGCTCCTGGTGTTTCTCAGCTGTAACCAAATAGATATTCTACTAGCCACGGAGACTTTCCTACACACTGGCATCTACTTCCAGCTCCCAGGTTACAACATTTATAGAGCTGATTACCCCGGAAATTTTGTTAGAGGAGGAGCTGCAGTATTTGTCAGAAGCAATCTCGTACATTATCACCATCAACCAGTTCGCCTCGGAGTGGCCCAGCTCGCAAAGGTAACCATCTCAACAACGCTTGGAGAAATCAATATTGCTGCTGCGTACCTCCCTCCTAATCTGTCCTGGTCCCGTGCGAACTTTGAAGCCCTTATAGAAGTGTGCGGGGATCGCTTCTTTCTGGGAGGTGACTTTAATGCCAAACATCAATCCTGGGGTAGCAGCAGAGCGGACTCAAGAGGAATTTTTCTCAAGGAAGCGATCGACACCACAGGAGTTCAGGTACTAGCCACAGGACGACCCACCTGCTTCCCGAGCGGAGGACGTACCCCGTCATCTCTAGATTTCGCTCTATTTAAAGACCTACACAGCAGGAGGTTGAGCATAGTGGAGTCCTTTGATCTGAGCTCTGATCACCTCCCGCTGATTGCTCAGCTCCGGACAGTGGGCTTCTGTACGCCTGTGAGAAAGGCCTTACTCCCTCCTGGTTCGAACATAAGCGCTTTCAGAAGAAGTCTTGAAGATTCCTTACAGCTACATATGGAGCTATGCTCTGCTGAAGATGTGGAGGATGCTGCACGTGTCATAAACAACAAAATCCTCGACGCTGCTTCTGAGGCCTCCCCAAGCAGCAACGCTATCTCTCCCGCCCGGATGGATGTCATCCCCCGAGACATCCTGCAGCTAATCCAGCTGAAGCACAGGCTCAAAAAGGAATACACCAGGACTCTAAACAGGGACGTGCACAGAATCCATAGCAGACTGGCTAACCGCATAAGGAAGCTTCTGGTTCGGCACTGCCAGAGCATTCTGGATAAGGAGCTGGAGGAAGCCACACCCAACCTCGACACCAATTTTGCCCTTTGGAGACTCACGAGGAGGTCCAAGAGGCAGGTAGCCCCGAAGTTCCCGATCCAAAAAGCCGATTCCACTTGGGCTCGCACGCCGTTGGATCGAGCTGAAGTGTTTGCCGACAAGCTTCAAGAGAGGTTCACACCATTTGGAACTTCCTCGATAGGGAGAGTTGACAAGGTCAAGAACATTTTGGAAGCTCCTCATCAAATGTCCTTGCCTGCACCCCCCATTCTCTTTTCTGAAGTAAAAATGAGGATTCATGCGATGAAAAACCGAAAAGCTCCAGGGCCAGATGGGATCACGTCCCAGGTGTGCAGGCTGCTTCCGGATCGGGCCATTTTGTTTCTGGTTTTAATCTTCAATGCTGCGCTTAGATTGGGACACTTTCCGAAGATCTGGAAGAATGCAAACGTTGTGATGATCCACAAGCGAGGAAAGCCGCCCAACGATGTTGATAGTTACCGACCTATAAGCCTCCTTTCCACGTTCGGCAAGATTTTGGAACGGTGCATTCTTGATCGCTTTCTGAAGACACCTGAAGTCCAGAACGCGATGCCCAATCACCAATTTGGCTTCAGGCAAAATCATGGCACTCCCGAGCAGCTTCACAGAGTTGCCGACTTCATCATGGATGGTTTCCAAAAGAGGCAATATACGGTAGCTGCATACCTGGATATCCAACAAGCCTTTGACAGAGTTTGGCACCCTGGACTGCTGGCCAAGCTCAGGGGTCTTCTTCCTCACCAGCTTTTCGAGCTTGTCGTTAGCTTCCTGAAGGACAGATCCTTCCAGGTTGTTCAGGATGGAATATCCTCCTCGACCAGACCCATTCTTGCCGGAGTTCCTCAAGGAAGTGTGTTGGGTCCTACCTTGTACACTCTCTTCACTCAATGCCCACCTATGCAGATGACACTGCCATTTTGTCTAGATCTGATTGTGTCTACGAGGCAACTGACCAACTCCAGATAATCCTCAAACGTTTTGAAAATTGGTCTTGTAGGTGGAACATTGCCATTAACCCTGACAAGTGTGCTACGGTCACCTACACTCTGCGCAAGGATTCCAGCCCGGGTGTCTTCCTGCACGATCAACTGCTTCCTCAGCACAAGGAGCACCGTTACCTGGGCCTGATCCTTGATCGCAGGCTCACATTTGCCTCTCACATCAAGCAGACAAGGGGGAAATTGGAGAACGCTGCGAGGAGGCTATATTGGCTAACTCATGCTAACTCTAAGCGGGTTTACCTATCTATCTTAGCACCAATTTGGAAGTATGGACTTCCCATTTACGGCATCGCTTCTAAGTCCAATCTAAAGAAGATAAGTTCATTCCAAGCTAAATTTCTTAGGCGCATTAGTGGGGCAGAGTGGTATATCCGCAACACTGACATTCACCAAGATCTCCATGTCCCGCTGGTTGGTGACACAATCAACGATTTCGCCAGGAGACACTGTTCCAGACCTCGAGTCCACCCCAACCCGCAAGCAAGGGCTGCAGCAACTGCGCGGACCAGACGCAGGCTCAAGAAGGTCAACTAGGTCAACTGCCGAGCCGTAAAATCCTTTAAACCTTATCATCTTGCTTTTCCCAATCGAAATAGCTAACAATTCGGGCAGCTGTTTGCTCTGAAGCATACAAATTGACACTTTAAATTAAGTGTAAAGAACATATTACAAAAAAAAAAAAAAAAAACGGAGCAGCGACACTCCAGTGCGGGGGAATTAATTTCACCCTCCAGCCACCCATTAAAAAAAAAAAAGA
The DNA here is from genome assembly GCA_018151655.1 of Drosophila bocqueti. NCBI lineage: Eukaryota > Metazoa > Arthropoda > Insecta > Diptera > Drosophilidae > Drosophila > Drosophila bocqueti. The sequence goes on along the minus strand of JAECXF010000298.1, from coordinate 285,407 downwards.
TATAAACGAAAAGCCACCTCTCTGGCGCCTCCTGGGCACGACCCCGACTCATCCCCGATCACATCACCACCAGCCGCGCCACGGATTCAACCACCATACGACGGTCCGGACACGGCCACATCAACGGGTATATCAGTCCGGGTCACCTACGAGGGTGAGCCCGGCACTTCAAGCTGGGTCAAGGCATTGCCCTCCTTGGACGCAACGGCTGTTCAGTGTAATCCTTTTCGCCGAGAAGTGAAACGGGTCCGATTTCAGGACCAAGAAACATCAACACCAACACACAGCCCCTCTTGCGGAACGGCCACCGCCGAGTACGACTCGGCGGAAGAACCATCGCCCAACGTTCCACTGGAAGGTGATGCCCTTCGGTTTACACTCGGCCCCGGCAACCTTCCAGAGGGCCCTGGACACCGTCATTGGCCCAGACATGGAACCGCATGCCTTTGCCTATCTTGATGACATCATCGTGATCGGGGCTAAGCTGCAGGAACACGTACGGAACCTACGAGAGGTGTTCCGACGACTGAGGGAAGCCAACCTTCGTCTCAATAGGGACAAGTGTCAGTTCTTCCAACGAAGCATACGCTATCTGGGACATGTAATCAGCGAAGCAGGGATTCATATGGACCCGGAAAAGGTCGCTGCCATACGGGAACTAATACCGCCAACGAATCTTAAGGAACTTCGCCGCTGCCTCGGCATAGCGTCTTGGTATCGACGTTTCGGGCCGAACTTCGCCGACGTGGTCGAGCCAATGACCGCGCTCCTCAAGAAGGGTCGGAGATGGGACTGGACGACAAAGCAGGAGCAAGCTTTTCGATCCTTGAAAGATCTCCTGACCGAAGCACCAATCCTCGCTTGTCCCGATTTCGGGGAAAAATTCGTGCTACAGACGGACGCCAGCGATTATGGTATTAGGGCTGTGCTCACCTAAACCATACAGCAACAGGAACGGGTTATCGCATACGCCAGCCGCCGGCTAAATACCGCCGAACGAACTTATTCAGTAACGGAAAAGGAATGTCTCGCAATAGTTTGGGCAGTGCGCAAAATGCGCTGCTACCTAGAGGGCTATAGATTTGAAGTCCTCACGGACTACCACTCGCTCAAGTGGTTAAACTCCATAGATAACCCAACGGGCCGGATAGCTCGGTGGGCACTGGAATTACAACAATTCCAATACGACATAAACTATCGGCGCGGGACGCAAAATTTGATCGCCGACGCGCTATCGCGCCATCCGCTCGCCACCACCCAGCAGGCACAGGTGCGGGAAAATTCCTGCAAATGGATTACCAAGATGTTGGGGAAAATCCACCAGGAACCGACGAAATATCCGGATTACAGGGAGGAAAACGGGCAACTGTATAGGCGCTTAGGACTGCGCCCGGAGGAGGAGGATTACACTCCGTGGAAACTGTGCGTGGGCACCAACTTTCGAGGACGTGTACTACAGGAATGCCATGATCATCCCACTGCTGGGCACCTGGGAGTGCGCAAAACATGCACGAGGGTGGCCCAGAAATACTACTGGCCCGGGCTATTTCGGGAGGTAGCGATCTACGTCCGGCGATGCCCCAGTTGCCAGAGATTCAAAGCAAGCTAGGAGAAACCAGCCGGGAAAATGGTCACTCGCCAAGTGGACGAGCCCTTTCAGATACTCTGCGCTGACTTCGTGGGGCCATACATTTAGAACGAGCCTTTTGGGAGCGAATTCTCAGCCGGTTCGGAGTCCCAAAAACCCTGGTGTGCGACAATGGGACGCAATTTACGAGCCGAGGATTCCAGGCGTTTTGCAAATCCCTGGAGATGGAGTTGCAACACACGGCGCCATACACGCCGCAGCAAAACCCCACGGAACGGGCAAACCGGACCGTAAAAACCATGATAGCCAATATATTGGCGATACGCCACAGAATACTTGGGACCAGCTACTCCCGGAGATATCGCTAGCTGTCAGTAGTAGCGTATCGGACACGACCGGATTCAGCCCCGCCTTCCTTGTCCAAGGAAGGCAGCCACGCTTGCCCAACGCACTCTACGATGAGGTAACCCCAGGACGAGGGACAGCCTTGATTCCGCCGGAAGAAAAGAGCCAGCGGCTCCACAACATTTTTCAAATCGCCCGCGACAACGCCGAACGGGCCTCCGCTGAGCAAGGCCGACACTACAATCTCCGGCGGCGGGAATGGAGACCAGCACTGGGTTCTTCAGTTCTCGTGCGCCGGCACGCACTCTCCAACGCGGCCAAAGGATTCGCCGCTAAACTGGCGGCAAGATACGATGGGCCCTATCGGGTCGCCTCTCGCCTCTCGCCGAACGTAGTTAGGTTACAGGACACCAGAAGCCGCCGACGCCGTACGACTGGCCTCCATGACCTAAAGCCCTATCACCAGGACAGCGATGACGCCCACACCGAGGACCAGGAGACCAACACAGACACAGAACACGTGGGAACCTACGGAGCCGACGAGACTATAGCCAACGAAGACCAGGAGCAGATCCCGCTCACCGACAAGACCATCGCGAGCGAGGGTCATCGTGATCGCCGAGCTCACGTTCTGGTCGAGGAGACCAGAGTGTCAGGGGGCCACTTGATGCTGGGTGCGCTCAGCCAACGTCCCCACCCCCCGCTGGGGGGAAAAATACACTCGCCTGGTGCTTCTCGGACCAGCGGCAGGAGTAAACCCCCGCTGGGGAAAAATACACTCGCTTGGTGTTTCCCGGATCGGCGAAATAATTAAACATCTCCAGGCCGCCAGATGATCACCAATTGCACGTAAAAGATTGGCAAGCTTTCACAGCTTCCGCCACTGTCGCAGCTTTCAAAGCTCGATACAAGAAGTTCAAGCGACGGATTATTGGCACATTAATAAATGCCGCAGCGCCCTTGAGGCTCCACCGATATAGTCGGTGAAAGTTCAAAATTCCGTAGGGAAGCGACCTCTTTCTTAAAATCGTTTACAACCTCATAAGAAATATGCCAAAAACGGGCGTAGGTTGGCCAGCGGCCGTAGCCGGCAAAAGCTCACACACCGAGTGGCCAGATCGGCAGAAAACAAAGGGGTCGATGACCGCGTTTCATGGCAATTGACCGATCGAATATACGACGCCCACAGCTTTCACCGCGTTCGCAGCTTTCAAAGCTCGCACACCGAGTGGCCAGATCGGTAGGAAACAAAGGGGTCGATGACCGCGTTTCGCGGCAATCGACCGATCGAATAAAGGATAACACGATAACACAAACTGCGCAATAGCCAAAGAACACACCTGCGAGCGGAAAACGGAAAAATTTCGAAAGTTAACGGACGGAATCAAAATGGAAAGGGATCCGCGCCTAAATCGGACACAATCCTCCCCACCACCGCTGGTCCCCATCTCGCACCAGCATCCGCCGGAGGAGCCGCCGTTGGTTAGGCTACCATCGCCACCGCCCCTCTTCACAGCCGGCTCTCCCCCGCTCAGCCCCTCCTGGTGCGAGGGGTTGACCTTGGACGACGTCCTAGATATCTGTTTGGAGGAGGACGTCCCCATGGAGGCTCGTTTTGGTGAGTTCCACGCGGAACTCACACCTCCGCGTCCAAGAGCAGGGGCCACCTCCTGCAAGCCCAACGAAAACCCGCTGTACGAGGACATCTCCGAGGACGAGGCCACCACTGGCAACGACCCCTCCATCGTCCTCATATCGGACGAAGAAGGCTCCCCGAGCAGAGCAGGACGCAGTATGCCCTCCTTGGAGGAGGAACCGGCAGCGGTCCAGGGAAGCGAGGTGCGGGATCTGGCGCCGTCCAGCCGGCGGCACTCCCTGGCACTTATGGCCTCGCCCGACGGGCCAACTACGTCGGCAGCCGCCAAACAGCGAGCCCTAACTCGGGCCCAAATCAGCGGGCGAACGGCGCCCAACCACTCGGGCTCCCCGTCTCGCCGGCCGCTGGACATCGCCACCACGGCGCCCCCCCTCCAGACGCCACAGACGCCCCATCCCCGCCAGGACACGTCATCCTCGGCCGCACCGTGGTCAACCGTCCCGTGGCCAAGGTTCGGCCCATGCCAGCCACAGACGCTTGGCGGTGGCGGTTTCGAGGAGGAGTCGCGCCCCCTCTGCTCGTTCCGTCCGGGCGCGTCCCGTGCCTACGGAACCAACTACGTCGGCCGGCGCCTGGCCCGCAGCTGAGGCTCCATCACCGAGCACCACCTCCGACGAAGACGAGGACGACGTCGACGAAATATACATCCTCGACGAGGAGGAGGACGACGTGGAGATCGTCGAGGGCAACGGCGACGACGGCAGCGACGGCGACAACGACGACGACGACGACGACGAGGAGGACGACGAGGTCCCACCGCCCCTGGTCCGAGCCCCCGCCGGGTGGACCACGCCGGGAGGCTGGCTCCCCGCCGCCCTCGTCAACCGGGTGCAGGAGAGGGCACGGCAGAACTCAGGGCGAAGCCTGCGTTACCTAGACGAGGTGGGGGCACAGAGGTACCAGGTGCAGTTATTCCGAAATGGCCACCACGTTCGGATCACCCTGCCACCCCGAGGAAGGGATGGGGTGTGAGGGACCATATCGGTGCCCTCAAAAATTTTTGTAAATATAAGTAGGTTAGGATTTGTAAATATATAGGTAGGTTAGTATTTTGTAAATATAAGTAGGTTAGAGTTTTGTAGACATGTAGGTAGGTTAGAGTTTTGTAGACATGTAGGTAGGATAGGACTTAGTGTAGGGAATTAGGTATAGGTAGTTAGAATAGTTTGTAGCCAAGTAGGTAGTTGTACGTAGTAATAGTAAGTTAGAATAGGATCATAGTTTTAATTTGTAGAAATTAGGGAAAAGAAAAACCCCAGAAGGGGCATCTTTGTGTACATAGGGGTTAAACCCCCTTACACATACACAGCGGCAGAGCCAACATGTCACGGCAGAGCCCATATTAGCGGCAGAGCCAAGACACTCGGCAGAGCCCATAGCGGCAGAGCCAAGACACTCGACAGAGCCCATGGCGGCAGAGCCAAGACACTTGGCAGAGCCCATAACAGCGCCAAAGCCATCCTATCGCGGCAGAGCCCTTCGCGGCAGAGCCCATTGCGGCAGAGCCCTAGCGGCAGAGCCGAAGCTCATCGACAGCAAGGCGAGCCGAAGCTCGACGCCGCCACGTAAGCAGGCAAGGCTTCGTGTCGGCCGAAGGCGATAACGCTCGGCCAGCAGATCGTTTGCCGGACGCAACGCTGTCCGCCAAGCCGGACAGAGCCAACACACGGCGCCAGAGCCGATACATCTCGGCAGAGCCCACCTCGGCAGAGCCGAAGCCCGACGCCGTCACGTAAGCAACCGATGCTTACTAGCGGCCGAAGGCGATAACGCTCGGGCAGCAGATCGGCGGCAGAGGAGGTTTCTTGGACGCAACGCTGACCGTCGATCGAGGAGAAGCTGGAAAGGAGGAAGACCGACCAGAAGTGCCGAGAACGAAGAAGAACGACGACGACGCCCAGGAACCGGAGTCCAACCTGGAGGATTCCGACGGTGGAAGGAGGACTGCGATCTCGGCGGTGGTCACCGCGCGGGATTATCGGGCCATCGCCATGAAGGAGTAGTCGGGTGAGCCGGGCCTCGGGCCAAAACCTCCTGCCGGAGGCTGGAAAGGAGGAAGACCGACCAGAAGTGCCGAGAACGAAGAAGAACGACGACGACGCCCAGGAACCGGAGTCCTACCTGGAGGATTCCGACGGTGGAAGGAGGACTGCGATCTCGGCGGTGGTTACCGCGCGGGATTATCGGGCCATCGCCATGAATGAGTAGTCGGGTGAGCCGGGCCTCGGGCCAAAACCTCCTGCCGGAGGGGAAAAACATGCGTGGATAGGGACGACAAGTAGGATTTAGCACGAACTGAAATAAAACAATGAACAAAGACAACAAGACTTGGCATTTCCTTCAACCCCACTAACCTTCCTCCTAAATCCCGCATTGGGGCTGCCCCGTGATTACGCAGCCGCCTCCCATACCGGGAATTCTCCTCCTGACCCTCGCCTTGGAACGGCCCCGCGATCACGCCGTCTCCCTGGCAGGTAATCCTTCTTCCTGATTTTCGCCTGGGAAGCGGCCCCGCGATTACGCAGCCGTCTCCCTGGTGGGAATACTTCCTCCTAATTCCCGCATTGGGGGCGGCCCCGCGATTACGCAGCCGCCTCCCGTACCGGGAATCCTCCGCCCCTGATCCTTGCTATTGGAAGCGGCCCCGCGATTACGCAGCCGTCTCTTTTTGACAAGGATCCCGCCTGGATACGAGACAAGCACTGCAGCCATTCTCCTGCCCCTACAGATTCCCAGATCCTTACTTTCCAAATCCTGGCCAGTAGGCCCCTTTTATTCTGCCTGTCTCACAAATATATATTTTCTGTGGAGGATCCTGGCCTGGCTGAGTATTTATCCTGGCCCGTGATTAGCATCTTTACGGAATTATATGATAGGAAAGTTAAAGATATCCAACTAGAAATAGGAGACCAGGTTTTGTTAAAAAACGAAAATGGACATAAGTTAGATTTTAATTATACTGGACCATATAAGGTAGAAAGTATAGAGGAAAACGAAAATATTATAATTTCAAATAATAAAAATAAGAAACAAAAAGTACATCAAGATAGATTAAAAATTTGTATTTCTTAATCAACATATGTATATTTTTTTTACTAAATTAATTAATTTTCAATTGAAAAAAAAAATATATATTTATATATATAATAATAATAATAATAATATTAATAAATACACAAAAAAAAAAAAAACAAACAAACAAAATATACTCTAGAATCTGTTTTTTAATTAAAAATTAAATACACTTTTTAATAATAAGTAAATACAAAAATATATAATAATTAGAAAATAACTCCATTAGATTACGTTATTTTTCAAAAGAAGAGAGATGTAGTATGTTCACATAGCGAATGCACACTGTACTCAGTGTTATGCATAAATAAATACAATAAATACAAATATATTAATGCACTTATTTTATAAGTCAAAGACCCTTGCAATGGGCTATCTAAGTGCTGAGTCCGCATTTCATACATGCGCGACATACGTGAACATAATACCTCCTCTACCTCAGCGACCCTTTGCCGTCGCTTACTTATATGTACAGGGTCCGCCACGTAACATTTTTTTTTTTAAATGCAATAAAACAAAAACGGTTCATCCGATCATCAAAATTTTTTTTCATATTAAAGTACAATCCCTCCGGTTACTTATGGAATACAAGTTCGTTCAAATGGCTGCCTCGGCTGGCCTTGCAGTACGCCATACGGCCGACCCGATTTTTGAGGACATTTCCGGCCGTATTTCGGCAACGGCGACGCGCCATGTTATCGGATTGGTTCTTCCCGGAAATCGAAGAGGAGGACTTGGACAACATTTGGTTCCAGCAAGACGGCGCTCCGTGCCACACAGCCAACGCTACGATCGATCTTGTGCGCACTGTTTTCGGAGACCGAATTATCAGCCGAAACTCTGATGTTGTTTGGAGCTGTGATTTGACACCGTTGGATTATTATTTGTGGGGCGCCGTCAAAGACAAGTGTTATGTGGACAAGCCAGCGACAATTCAAGCTTTGAAGGACAACATTCGCGTCGCCGTTGCCGAAATACGGCCGCAAACAATCGGAAATGTCCTCAAAAATTGGGTCGGCCGTATGGCGTACTACAAGGCCAGCCGAGGCAGCCATTTGAACGAACTTGTATTCCATAAGTAACCGGAAGGATTGTACTTAAATATGAAAAAAAAATTTTGATGATCGGATGAACCGTTTTTGTTTTATTGCATTTAAAAAAAAAATGTTACGTGGCGGACCCTGTATATGCATATAAGCGTCGCAGCGCTGCAGCCTACGCCGGCAGCGCTGCTACCTGAATTAGGCCAAGAAACCTTTTGTATGAATAATTTAAGATATTAACAAATCTACATTCATTGCTTCAATAATAAAAACAAAATCTATTAAATTGAAACCAAGAAAAGTGTTTTCTTCTGCATGGCGATCCTGCCAGGAGCTAGTGAAAAAGCGCTGGTATACGACATACGGGTGTTCTCGGCCCGTGATGCCGGGATGAGTATACGTTGAGTGGGTTACAGCTGGGTGGTCTCGGTGGAAACGACGATGGCCAGAGTCGCGGGGCGAATTGACTAATGAAGGATTCCATGGCGTAGGGTTCTTTATATGTCTCTACTTGCTGCTGAATTGGCGAACGAAGGCTGTTGACTGCTTGCAAATCGTCGAGCACTACACACTGCTTGGGTGTTTCCCCGGGATTTTGTGAATATCGTAGTAGATTGTTAAACTTTTCGGTGGGGCTTAAATTAAAATGTTGGTTTGGTTGAAACATGAACTATATTTTGATTTAAGTTTAAGTAATTGGCGCAAAATTTTGAACACAATCATACATAGAAGGCATTTGAATTATATTTTTTGTAGTTTCAATCAAAATATACTTTATTATATAAAATCTGTTATGTGTATCTCGTCGAATTCGAATCGGCCAAATGAATGAATTATGTATTTTACAATATAATACGATTATGTAAATAGCTAGTGTTAAATTTAATTCAGTTGTTTTATTACATACCTAATTTAGATAAAAGTAACAAAGTTTATTTATTTGGATCAGTTAAATTTTAACCTTACTTTCACTATTTCAAATCCGTCGTCTAGTGCGAGTGGAGAGTTACCAAAGTGTTTCAAATCTTTATTATACAATTAAAAATTATAAGGGTATACAAACTTAGGCGTTCATAAGATGTTTATTATTATTATTGTATTGTTTTATTATTCTTGTATTTTTTTCTTTATACCTTTAGATCAAAGCGTTAGCAGCATTAAAAATATATTTTTTTTTTATATTGATCACAGCTCAGGCTGTAATATATTTATTACAGCATCAAAAACACCAAATATTTGTTAACAAAAATGTTACGTATTAATTATTTGTTATAAACTTTTGCTATGACAGAATAAGCGTTTCTTCGCTTTTTATACATTTGCAGGGTAGTGAAGGAGAAACGATTGTTAAATGTAGAAAAAATGCATAACTGTGAATGTAAAACTGTAACTGTAAAACTGTATGTAAATACAATACGGTAAACGTTAAAACCGAATTTTTGGTATGTAGCATTGTTTTATATTATTCCTGTTAGTTTTTCTTTTCATTGGATCAAATTTGATTAATTCATAATGATTGAATTGTAAGCTTCAAGTGTATACAAACTTCGGAGTGCCGAAGTAAGCTTCCTATCTTGTTTATACTAAAAAGCTGAAAGCTAAGCTTACATATATTATTAGCGCCTATAAAGGCGCAACATTATAAATAAGATACATTATTTTACTTCGCTTACGTTTAGTTCACCCTTATTTTTAATCACTTTTTTTTAATCATAAGAAGTAATTCCCTCATATCGTTATTACCTTCATATAGGGGATGAAAACTGACTGCTCTTTCTGCCCACTTAAATCTGCCAAGTCTTTATCAGAATAAATTACTTAAGCTTACGTAATCATTCAAGTGAAAACAAAGACCCTGCTGAGATCACAAAAATTAATTTCATACATCCGGCTTGATGTGAACATTTTTGTAGTAGTTGATATATGTCCTTGTTAAAGCCAACAAAAGATACATATATGCCCAGAACCACCCAATAACATTGTCGTAGTTAAAATAATAATCCCATAATGTGTATGCAAACCAGAATAAAATTTATCCATTTAAGTGTATGTATACAATCGTAATTACATTCTTACATTGAGGTCTGTGCGATTGATAATAAGCTCTCAGCTTAAAAAATCAAATTAAGCTCCTTTAATTATGTAAGATACCTACAGGTGGTGATCAGCGTCCGAATGCCATAAATATGATCGGGAAATTAATATATAACATTTTTTAATTTGCCTCTTTGCATTTATTTTATGAAGTTGGAACAATAGCAAATATCTGTCATTGAAATGCCATTACCTCTGACCGAATAAGGAGGAATTTTTCAATGATATGCTTCAACTCACATCAGGTAGGCTGAACAAGTATAGGTGTCTTAAAACAATTAGAGTGTTAAGCACACTTCAACATGTAACAAAATGAATAATTCATTATAAAAAGGTGACCATACACACGAAAAATATTCGAGAATATAACGCACAATTGAGGCATAAAGGTGAAAGGATCATCAAACTCCTTAGACCAACGGTTGACAAAGGCAAGAACACCATTAGCTTTACCTACAATTAAGCTAATGTGGATGGTGAAATTTAAATTGTGAGTAAAAAGAAACCCAAGATCTGGGACAGACGGTGTTCAAGATGACTTGTCCCTATCAAATAATTAGCACAGAAAAAATTTTTAAGAAAAAATTACATAAATTTTCATTTAGAGTTGTTGAGAAAATTGTAAATGCACCAGGTCTACATGTTGTTTAAGTCAGTTTGAATTCGTCAGTGGAAAACATACATAGTGTTCACGCCAGAAGGGCGTTTATTTTCCGGCGGCAGTGTGATCCCCTACACTCGCTCTCTCTCTCCCTCTTCCACTGCACTTTCGTGCAGAGAGCTTCTAATCCGCTCATCCCAAGCTAGTTTTAAGCCTTCTTCAGTTGAGAACTAATTTCCATACGATTCAATAAAGACCTCCAACGCACGTCGCGTAATACCCCGAAGTTATTCCGTGTTTTAATTATCGAGTGTTCCAGCTTAAAGCCATCCCCCTCCGAACATTTGGTCCAACAGAGCCGGATAATTCTATCTCCAGCAGTTCCGGTGGCTTTAACACCGCACAAGATAAGTAAACATTTTACTTTGGTGTCGGTCATTTTTATGATTTTTGTCTAAATCCGAGTCCGATTGATCCGACACTACGGCAGCTTCCAATTCCGAATCCGATTTGTAGAATCCTATTGTCGCAATTAATTTATATTAATTTTTACGCGAATTAAACATTCAAAAAGTGTATGTTTAAATATATGCCATAAGCCACAGTGAAACTTCGAATTTCTCTTCGTTCACTGTGATCCGCTTGCATTTATTTCCACTTCTACACCTACATATGTCCAATACAGTCCACTCCACTTATCTACAATCGGCACCAACAATTTACGCAATAAATATTCCTATCCTGGATAATAATAGTAAATAAACATTCCAAATTCCACAAGTGAAAATTTAAATATATGTACGCATGCTATAAGCCACAGTGAAACTTCTGGTTTCGAAATTCTCTTCGTTCACTGTGTTCCGCTTGCATTTACATATTTACACTCTCCGACATACAATACAGTCCACTCCACTGCTCTACGATCGCCACCAGCAATTCATAAAATTAAATATAATATATACCTACACTTACAAATATTTCGCCACGGGTATTTTAATAATTTAAATAATTTTATCCACAACTTAAAATAAATTTATGGATAATAATTCCTAAACTTTAAACTACAAAATACTACAAATACAGTCCACTGCTTCTACAAATATATACTCGTATACAAAATATATCCAAGAACCCACGGCACAGAAACGCCGACCTAATTTGTGCATTTATTTATTTACTCTCTCGTGCTCTATCCTGAGCTGAGCTAAATTCAAATAAACATATACACATTGCAATTACATACGTAATCGTCTGCAAGTCGACGCTCCGATTTTTGGCAATTTTTTCCGCCTCCGTTGTCTCCGCTATTCTGCATTGGCAACGGCTAATGCACAAACAGATTCACACGCACGCCTTATCTCCAAGAACAGTACCGCGGCAAATACAGCAGCGGGCAACTGAATATGTCCAGGCACACAAAATAATTTGTAAATTTGTAAATAATTTGTAAAATTCCAACTAACTAAATAAGTTTGAAATTTATTTGCGCTTCCATATCCTCAATAGTGTGACCGTTTCTATTTTCTGCTGAGTGAATGTTATTCATTTAAAGTCGAACCTTCCGCATTTAAAAAATAAAATTAATAAATTATCCAGCGTCCCAAAAATATAAGTTGTTTTTCGATCTTTCAACTGGTTGAACGCTTTATCCAGCGTCCCAAATATAAATTGTTTTTCGATCTTTCAACTGGTTGTATGCTTTATCCAGCGTCCCGAAAATATAAGTTAATTCGATCCAAAATAAAACCATAAAGAAACAATCCAGTTTGTTCTTTAAATATCCAGAATGACTGCTTCCATTTTAAATAAATTTATATCTGTGACCGTCTAAGTCACTTCGATTCCAAAATCTGCAATCCAACAGCAACTAGTCCATCCAAATATACGTGTCAAATTCATCTCGACCAAGTCAGAGCGCTATGGGACAAGGTCGAGAAAGAGTACGAAGCTTGTACAGAGCTAATTTCAGTTGGCTTAGAGGGCGCGGCGGACACCTTACCCACTCTTAAGGCAAAATACGAGTATGCCTTTTTTTTTTACGAAAGGTGTGACGCCCAGCTCATGGAACAGATCAAGACGATCGCTTCTAAAACAGCTAAAATCCAACCCGTTCTGCCCCAAAACTCCTATCCGTCTGGCTGTCAGCTTCCTTCGTGCGATACGGAAGTTTTCTCGGGCGATTATATTCGCTGGCCGACTTTCCGAGACCTCTTCACAGCGGTCTATGTAGACAATCCTGCGCTGACCCCTGTTGAAAAGTTGTTCTATCTTAATGCCAAGACTAGTCTGGAAAAACCTATCTGAGCGTTTCGAAAACAAACGAGCGCTGGTGAACAGCCAACTGAAGAAATTACTAAATATGCAGTCCATTGCACACGAATCTTCGGCAGCCTTGAAAGAGCTACAAAATACGATCCAAAACTGCCTCACATCCCTAAATGCTCTCATTATGGGAGCAGTCCTTAACAAATAAAACCGAAATTCCTACGTGGCAAGAACTTGATTCATTCCTGACTGAGCGCCATAGAACTCTGGAGTCTACAGATTCTATTTAACCTCCTAAGTTACGCCTCAATCCGTCCGAACCGACACATTCCGACGTGTCGCCACGAATACTAAAATCCTTCAGTACAAGGATCGTTCCGATACCCAAAGGATGCGATATATGTTCCAAAGAGAACCATCCAGTGCGTATATGTCCACGCTTCCTCCAGATGACGACAGAGGATCGTACATCTTATATCCATAAAAAGCACTTGTGCTTGAATTGCTTTGCAAGCGGTCATCAACTCCGTAGTTGCACAAGCGCCCACAAATGTCTCATGTCTCACGGTCGGCATCATACTTTGTTGCATCCAAGCAACTGCTCCTCCAGTGTACCGATTCCTCCTGATAGTGTATCCGATCCGATCCAAAGAATTTCTTCATTCTCCACACGAGTGACAACTGCTCCTGATTCTTCCAATTACTCGGTTCCGTACCACGAGATGAAATGCAGACGTTCCCGAGGTATTTTATCCTACCCATGCCGAGTCTGCCAAGAGAACCATCCTCTTCGGAAGTGCCACCGTTTTCTTCGGCTTAGCGCGGAGAAACGGCTCCAAGCAGTCATCGAGAAGAAATACTGAGTCAATTGCCTCGCCCATCATCATTCCACTGGATCTTGCCGCAGTGACGAACGATGCCAGTCGGGTGGCCAGGATCACCACAAACTTCTCCATGTCCACGAGCGCTCAGCGTATCCAACGCTTTCCCGAGCAAAGGCCTCCGCTACTATTCCTACAGCGTATCCTCGCTAAGGGGGCCTCGAAGGTCTTCTTATAATTTTGCTGCGTATCCTCGCAAAGGGGGGGGGGGGTTGAATGTTCACGCCAGAAGGGCGGTCATTTTCCGGCGGCAGTGTGATCCCCTACACTCGCTCTCTCTCTTTCTCTTCCACTGCACTTTCATGCAGTGATCTTCTAATCCGCTCTTCCCAATGTAGTTTTAAGCCTTCTTCAGTTTAGTAGGGGAAAGGTGGCAGTTGTGGACATAGTTTTGTTTTTCGCTGATATCTTTTTAACTGGAGCATATTATGCGGACATGTGCATATCAATGGAAAGCTAGAGACCTTAGCTAACTAGTTTTTGAATAATTACAGTGATATCTATCACTGAAAGAAAAATTTTAAAGTTTTTGTAAAATAGTCATTTTTGCCAATTTCAGATTTTGGGGGGGGGTTGTGGACACCTTTATAGAATGTGCTAAAATTATAAAAGTATCAAGTTAAACGTAATCAAATGAAGTTAAAATGGAAGTTTATTCATTTGTAAAGCAAAAAAAAATACTACGCCTGACATCATTCTCAATCAGAATCACAATTCGCGCATGTGAAATAGCTGGCACGCATGTCAGCACACTTCAAGTGCACTGGCCGATCACAATCATTGCAGTGAACGAAGTTTTGGGCGGTCAATTTTTTTGGCAACAAACATCGAAGAAAAGAATATATACACCATTAAAATATATTTACTTATATATCTATACTTATAATTCGATCAACGGCGATATTTTAAGATTTGTCAAACAAAAAATTGGGTGTCCACAACCCCCTACATTTAAGTGTTCACAACTGCCTCAAGCAGTCGTTTTAAAATCATATGAAAAAAATTTTTATTGTGAAAATTTTGTCCAAACTCGGACTGGAATCTTTAACATAACTAAATTTCACGTCAAAAAATCGATTGCACTCACCTTCTTAATTAACACACTTCACACGGTGACAATTTTAAAAACGTGCAATAAAACTTTTGTGATTTTTTTCACGGTGAAAAAATTCATTTTTCCGCCACACAAAGCAGACGCGTCCGTTCCGTTTGGTATAAGGCACAAAACAATCGAGCTTCAATAGTGCACACATGACATTTGACAGATCCATATATCTGTCCTGTGTCAAAAGTTACACCGGGGTGTCCACAACCCCCCCCCCCTGTCCACTGCTGCCACCTTTACCCTACTAATTTCCATACGAATTAAAGACCTCCAACGCACGTCGCGTAATACCCCGAAGTTATTCCGTGTTTTAGTTATCGAGTGTTCCAGCTTAAAGCCATCCCCCTCCGAACACATAGTTTTACGTCGTCAGCGTACATCATCATTTGGGAATACAGAACAACATTAGGCAAGTCACTTTTGACAAGAAAGGAAGCTAACTTCGGCACGGCGAAGCTTGTATGCCCTTGCAGCTTACAATTGGATCATTCTGAATTTACTAAATTTGACGAACGGACAGACGGATGCTGATCAAGAATATATACTTTATAGAGTCGGAAATGTCTCCATCACTGCGTTGCCTATTTCTGACTAACAATTTAATACCCTGCAAGGGTATAAACATGACAAGCAAAAGTGGTCCGATGTGACTCCCTTGTAGAACACCCGAAGTTACGCTGACACTGCCAGAAAATGAGCACTTGAAAGCTACTCTTTGAGTTCGGTTCGAATTGCAGGTGGCGATCCAATTGGTCAACAAAACAGGGAATCGCAAGAGTATACATTTTTTTTTAGCAGGAGCTGGTGTTTCACGGAATCAAATGCTTTTTGACTTATTTATTAATAATCTTTTTTTTTTTTCTTCAATAATAGGTTAGGTTAAGTCGGAAGGCCCTCGAGGGGGGGCCACGCATAGGCCAATATGGCCCTTAGCTGTCCGAAAGTTTCCGAGTGGACCTAGAGAATATTTACGCGGTTTTCAAAATCTTTAAGGATCGAAGTGCTTTTCGCGAAGGCAAGTAGTTCGCTTGGCTTCTTCCTGGAGGCATCTTCTAGCGATGCCAGAACCGGAGCGCCTAGGTATTTTATTCTTGCCCTTGCTAGGGCCGGGCATTTGCAAATGAGATGCTCCAAGGTTTCAGTTGCCTCGAAATCGCATTTCCGGCATTTGGCGTTTTCGGTGATGCCCAGCTTGACTGCATGTGCAGCAGCTAGGCAGTGACCTGTGAGAATTCCCACTTTCCTTGGAAGATGCAGCACGTAGTGGCTGAGTTTTGCGTTGCGCTCTTTGCATATGATCTTTGATGTTTTACAGGTTGTGGAATTTCTCCTCCACCTGCTGTTAGCTCGTGTGTCGGCCTGGCTCTCTAGCTCTCTTTGGAGCGTTCTAAGGGAGACAGGAACGTTTACTATTCTTTCAATCGGCAGTCCTACGCCTTCCTTTGCAAGTTCGTCGGCCGTCTCGTTGCCATCGATGCCCTGGTGGCTGGGAACCCAGTAGATCCGCACTGACGTAGTCGTGCTGAGGATATCTATTGCCTCCCTGCTTGCCAGTACATTTTTGGAACTGACCGCCGAAGATTGCATGTATCTTATCGCCGCTTGACTGTCTACGAACAAATTGACCGCTCCATATGGGCGGTCTATGCTCTGCGCAAGCTCTGCCGCTTTCCCTATGGCGAATACTTCCGCCTGGAAGATGCTGCATTGGCTTGGTAGCTTATACGACAGCCTCATTTCAGGGTCTGTGCAGTATATGCCCGCTCCAACTCCTCCTTCCATCTTGGAGCCGTCGGTGTATATGTTGAGGTGTTGAGCATGGTCCTGACCTGTTTTCCAGTCGTCTGGTCCCATGAATGTAGTTGTTTTTACATCCGGGCACGTTCTGGTGACCATGTAGTCAGATATACTGCTCATGTCTCGACCAATTAAACTATGCCCGAATCCCTGTAGGGACATATTCCCTGATGCAACTAGGCGTTGTGCCGCCTTTCCTGCAATCAGTTGCGCGTGGATGTCTAGGGGATCGACTCCTATTATAGTTTCGAGTGCTTTTGTGGGGGTTGATCTCAGCGCCCCTGTTATGCAGAGCAGTGCCTGCCGCTGAGTCCGCTCCATGAGCTTGTTATACGTCTTCTTTTCCATGGCCTGCCACCACACTAAGACTCCATACATCAGAGTTGGACGCACCACCGAGATGTAAATCCAGTGCATTAGAGCGGGTGAGAGGCCCCATGTGCTGCTAAGCATCTTCTTGGATGCATAAAGCGCTATGGTGGCCTTCTTTATCCTCTCTAGTACATTGGGCCTCCATGCCAGCTTGCTGTCTAATACAACTCCGAGGTACTTGACTTGTGTCTTCGGGGTTAGCCTGGTCGAGTTAATTTTCGGGGGACCCACAGCGGCACCTTGTATCTCTTGGTGAAGAGAATGAGGTCCGTCTTGTCCGCGTTGATACTGAGTCCTACCTTCTTCGCCCACTCACATATCTCCCTGAGTGTTGATTCCATAATCGAGCTGAGGGTCGATGGGCAGAATTATGCTTATGTCGTCCGCATAGGCTGTTATCTTTGGGGCCTTCCTCTCGAATCTCTTGATCAGGTCGTCTACCACCAGATTCCACAAGAGAGGCGACAGGACCCCGCCTTGCGGCGTGCCCCTGTGTGCTCCTTTCACCGTGGAGGCGGTGCCCCAATCGGATTGTACCCGCCTACAGCTTAGTAGATTTCTTATCCACAAACTGATGGCAGGGGGCGTGTTGGCCGCTTCTAGGCGGTCCATTACAGCGTCTGTGGTCACGTTGTTGAATGCTCCGGATATATCCACAAACACTCCTAGAGCATATTCTTTGTTATACAGGGCTCTCTCAATGGTGGCTACTAACGAGTGTAGCGCCGTCTCCACTGATTTCCCTTTCGTGTAAGCGTGCTGGTTGGATGACAGCAGTCGTCCCACATCGTTTCTGATGTATATGTCCAGCAGCTTTTCTAGCGTCTTAAGTAAGAATGAGGTGAGGCTAATCGGCCTGTAATCCTTGGGGCTCACATGGCTGCACTTGCCTGCTTTTGGCAGGAAGACAATCCTAGAGGTCCTCCATTGGATAGGGATATAGCCCGTGCTTAGGCAAGCTGTGAATATAGCGTGTAGCCATGGGGTGATCACTTCTTTGGTCACCTGTAGCATGGCTGGGAATATTCCATCTAGTCCTGGTGCTTTAATTCCCGCGAAGGAATCTATAGCCCATTGGATTCTTCTAGAGGATATTAGGTTTGTTGGGAGACTCTCTTCTCCAAGTGCGAGGTCCTGATGCTTGATGGCATCGGATATCTCAGTGCATCCTGGGAAGTGAGCATGCATTAGTGCTGTTAGGGCCTCCTCGCTGCCCTCAGTCCACTGTCCGTCGTCGCGTTTGAGCTGACTCTGTATGGTGGGTTGCTGCGATAGCAACTTCCGGAGTCTAGCCGTTTCTGGGGCCGTCTCAATATTGGAGCAGAAGTTTCTACACGAGCTTCGTTGTGCCCTGCGTATTTCCTTCTTGTAATCCCTGATTAGGGTCTTGTATTCCTCGTCGATCATATCCTCTTTCGCCTCTTTGGCGATTTTGAAGAATTCTCTGAGGTTATTGCGTAGGAGCGAAAGATTGCTATTCCACCAGGGTGGCTTGGTCCTCTTTCTAGCTCTAGATGTCGGGCATGCTGCGCGTTGCGCATCTAGTAATTCCCTGGAGAGGGTCTCTAGGGACTTTTCTATGTCTTCAGCGGATTTTACAGGCCCGGGCCAGTCGTGAGTCGTGTAGAGATCGTCTTCCTAAACTTTCCCCAGTTGGTGTTCCGGGGGTTCCTAAAGACAGTTGGTTTGGGAGAGTGGTAGAAATCGTATTGGAATTGAATGTACTTATGATCTGAGAAGGATGGTCTCTCAAGGACTCTCCATTCTGATACCATTGTACATTGTCCCCTTACGAGTGTTATGTCTAACACGTTTGAGGAGGTGGGACCTACGAAGGTATGTTCTTCTCCTACGTTAGCTATGCATAGGTTAGTGGGTAATAAAAAGTCTAAGAGTGACTCACCTCTGTCGTTGATGTCGGGGCTCCCCCACACGCAGTGATGTGCGTTGGCGTCTGCACCCACGAACAGTTGCTGGTCGTTCGGGCTGGCTTCCACCATGCTCCTGAGTTCCTCCGGAGGGGCCGTTCTATCGTGTGTCATGTAGCAGGGAGCTACCATCAGGTGCTTCTCGCTCTCCAGCATCACAACGGTTAGGTCATCCGTGCTGTAATGAGACATAAGGTTAGCATGCAGACCCTTCCGTACAAGTACAGCGGTTCTATTTCTGCTTACCGATGGTGTGTAGAACAGGTTGTAATTTGAGGACTTTAGTCCGGCGACGGCATTGCCCGAGGCAATCCATGGCTCCTGGACTAAAGCTATGTCGGCGGACCCTTGCTCCAGGGCTATGAGGAGTTCCGCCGACGCGATTTTACTCTTATGGAGATTGAGCTGCAGCACCCTGAGTGGCATGGGTACTGGGCTCATCTCCATTCGACGGGTTGACTGTTAGCGTCAGGTCACCGTCCTCCACGTCCTCGTCCAGTGAGAGTCCCTGGGCGGCGTCCACGATGGTTTCCAGACCTAAGTCCTTCTCCACCTCGCCTGCCTTCAGGGTGTGAGCATCCTTATCCCCGGGTAGGCGTTTTTTGAGGCGCAGGTACACGCTCCCCATGCCCCACGCCATCTTCCCGTATCTCGGATAAAGGATGTCCTCTGCCTCTTTGTTAATCTGGAGGACTGCACTCTGGCCCCCCTCCTTGGGGGGTCGCAAGGTGCAGAACCTTCCAGTCCGCGGTTGGGATGTCCGGATTCTGTCGCTGCAGCAGCTTCAGCGCCCGGTCCCCTTGGATTGCGATGGGGAAAAGAACCTTCGCCTTAGGAATGGACGGGATTAGCTCCCTGTCCACCACCTCCAGCTGGGCCCCCTCCCACAACGCCTCCAATTGGCAGACCGTTTGCGTCAGCCACTTTCTCGTCGGGTCATCGTTGCATTTCAGGATTTTTACCCCGTTCAGCCACCCGGCACCATCAAATGTGGGCATGGGGGCCTCGGGGTCTTCCTCCATCCGTGCAAACAATGACTCAACGAGTCGCGCATGCACCAACTTCCACCGCGGCTCGGTCATCTTGCCGGCTTCATCGCTTTTGTCAATGAGTGCCACGATCAAGTGTTGTTTGGTCACCTCACTGACTTTAAGCTTCGTTCTCGTCTCGGGCTTCTTCGCTTTCTGGGGGGGAGCGCCTGCCTCCTTCGGCCCGCGTCGCCGCTTGCTCCCCGGTGCGTCCTTGTTGGCGCAACTGACATGACCTGCTCCCGTCAAATCAGAGGTGTGACCTCTGGCGACACGCAGAGGGGATTGCTCCCCCCCGTGCCCGCCGATGGTAGCAGTCACGCCACAGTGCCCATTGCCCAGCCGGCACCCTCTTGGAGGGTTCAGATGGAGGATTTTCGCCAACCTTTTTTTTCAATAATGAAAGGTTTATTAAAGCGGCTGTTAACGCTAATTCACTACAACTATCATTAAAAAAACAATTTGTCTGCAATGGTGCTGGTGTTAAACATGAATAAGTTTTAAGTATTTTCAGGCTAACAGCTGCCCAGAGAATGGAATAAAGGTGAGGTTATGGGATAAAAAGGTGTTAGGGTGAAAAGCGTACAGGTATAGAAATTGGTAAGTGCTAAGGTATCCTCCGACGAGCCAGCTGAGCTAGAGTGGTCCTCTTGAGTCTTCTTCTGGAAAGTGGTATAGTAGTGTCCCTTGCCAGAGGATTCGGGTGAGTCAGAAGCCTTTCCCAGTGTTTTATTGCCGCCTCGTTTATGAAATCCCCAATTAAAGGAACTTTAAGAACGCGATGAATGTCTCGGTTCCGGATGTACCAGTCTGATCCATAAATGCATCTTAGGAATTTAGATTGGAAGACCGACATTTTTTTAAGGTTTGATTTTGATGCTGCACCATAGATGGGAAGACCATATTTCCGAATAGGAGCAAGAATACTAAGATAATTTATCTTCCTCTTGTTGGACAAACTTAACTTGCTGGCAGCGCGAGTAAACCAATGCAGCCGCCGAGCAGCAGTCTCCAGTTTACCCTTTGTCTTTTTAATATGGGACAAAAAATTTAGCCTTCTGTCAAGGACCAGACCCAGATAGGGGTATTCCTTAAGCTGAAGGAGAAGATGACCGTGGATGAAAACGCCTGGGCTGGAGTCCCTGCGCAAGGTGTAGGTCACGACTGCACACTTATCAGGGCTTATGGAAATATTCTACCTACAACACCAATTTTCAAATTTTTTAAGCATAAGTTGCAGTCGATCAGTCGCGTCATAGACGCAATCCGCTCTGGCTAGTACTGCTGTGTCATCAGCATAGGTAGCAATGCACATGCCATTGCTTCGCCTTCGAGCTCGCAGTGGAGCATCATGTGTATTATTATTACAAGGGCCTTGTTGCACTGCGACCAGATATTAGGTCTTTTGTGCCGGCCTGTAGGATTGGGGTAAAGCCCCTATACCTAGGCTTCTAATAAAAGAAAGCACTTTGGTAGGGTCTATTTGTTCCCAAATCCTGTAGGGGGGAATAAGTTCACCTCCTAGATGTTGAAGTCGACGTCTGATTAGCGAGGGGCACTCACATAGGATGTGTTCCGATGTTTCTTGCTCCATCTCGCAGAATCTGCAGGTGTCGATTTCTGAAAGTTTTAATTTCTTAAGGTGATACCTAAGGTTGCAGTGACTCGTTAGGTAACCCGTTAGAGTTCGAATTTCGCTCTTTGGTAGGTTGATGATGCGTTTTGATCGCGTCATCTGGGGTACGATAAATTGTTTGGCTTGTCTCAGCCCTGCACTGTCGGTCCAGTGACAGTTTATCTCCGCTTTCTCCCATTTCCTGAGTAGTTCTCTTTTGTGTCCTTTCGATAGTCCACAGAACGGCTCAGGACCGATAAAAGGTGTCATCGCCCCGCGTTTAGCTAGGGAGTCTGCCACCTCGTTTCCTATATGGCGTTCATGCCCTGGTACCCAGCCCACCGTTAGGGTGTTTTTGGAGGCAAGGGCATTCAGCTGTTGGAAACAGGTCTCTACAAGTCCGGACGAGATCGTAAAGGAACTCAGCGCTATGAGCGCTGCCTGACTGTCCGAGAAGATGTAAATCCGTGCGCCTTGCATTTTCCTGCGAAGGCATTCACGTGCACATTCACGTGTATCTCTGCTTGGAAAATGGTGGGCGATTTTCCCATGGCTATGGATTTGTTGAACCTTGGTCCGAAAATACCAGCCCCGGTGTCACCGTTTTCCAGTTTTGACCCATCAGTGTACCATGTTTGTGATCCACTGGGTAGAGATATTGATTTTGTTTTCCATTCCTCCCTAGTATATAGGACTACAGAGAAGTTTTTGTGGAGAACAAGCCTTGGTTTCTGATCGTCAGTTACGCGCAGAATGGGATCATTTATTAGGGGTTCAAGGACCCTAAGATGCCCGGTAAGATCACCAGTTTTGATATTGGTGATGTTTTGAAGGCAAAGTGCCCCAGGCAGGCTTAATTTTTCAATGTAATTGGTAAAGGGGGTATGCCAGTTATGACTCCTAGTGCTGCAGTGGGACATGTCCGTATGGCTCCAGTGATGCCTATGCAGACCAGTCGTTGTAATTTGGTAAGTGCAGCCGCAGCTGTCCTGTGGGTAGATTTCGTCCACCAAGCAAGAGATGCATAGGTTAAGATCGGTTTTACCACAGTGTTAAAAGACCAGTAGATCATTTTGGGACTTAGGCCCCATGTTCTGCCGTAGAGCCTGTTACACGCAAAGTGTGCTCGAATGGCTTGGTTTATGGTCTTTTCCAGGTGTGCATTCCAGTTGAGCTTGGCGTCAAGTGTAACTCCTAAGTAGTTGGCCTCAACCGAAAAGTCAATGAAATACCCATTTAGGGATGGTCTTTTTAGGGAGAGAGACCTTTTCCTAGTGAATGGAACTATAACTGTTTTTGATGGGTTTATGGACAGTCCTTTGTCCTGGCACCATCTGTTGGCTATATCAAGGGCTTGCTGCATGCGGTCCGAGATGGTTTGCTCATGCCAGCCCACTATATAGATGACTAGATCATCAGCGTAGCCTTGAGTGGGGAAACCTAAATTGTTGAGCTCATAAAGTAACTCGTCGATGACCAGAGTCCACAAGAGGGGAGAGAGTACTCCCCCTTGAGAACACCCCCTTGTGGCTGTGATTGAGATCATAGTTCCTCCAAGGTCTACAGTTATGATTCTGGACTTAAGCATTTCCAAAATCCACCTAAAAATAGGTGTGGAGACATTCTTGCGTACAAGAGACGCACGTATAGCCTCATATGACGTGTTGTCGAAAGCTCCTGAGATGTCTAAGAAGGCACCTAGTGCTATAGTGCCAATGTCCTTTTAATGGTTGTTGTAAGGCAATGTATGGCGGTCTCAGTTGATTTACCAGCTTGATACGCATATTGGTGCTTGTTTAGGGGATGTTGCTGGAGATTTACCTCCCTGATGTGCTGGTCGATTATCTTCTCCATAGTTTTGAGGAAGAAGGAGCTAAGGCTAATCGGTCTATATGATTTAGGAAATTGGGAGTCTTTCTTCCCTGCCTTTGGGATAAACACGACTTTTACTTTAGCCCAGTTGCTTGGTATGTGTCCAAGCAGGAGACTGGCTCGAAATAGACGGACCAGGGGGAGTGCGATTAGGTGCAGTCCCCGCTGCAACAGGCATGGATAGATCCCATTTGGTCCAGGTGATTTGTATGGGCTGAAATTTTGTAATGCCCATTTTACGCTATTTTGATGAAACAGTCTATGTTTCCAACACGTTCTGAGCGATAGGGGGGTTCCCCTCTCTCAGCCCCATTAGAGTCTGCCACCATAGTCACGTGCAGGTGCGGGCACTCTCCAGTCTCAGAGAGGTAGGTTGGTGCCTCACACTCTGAGATGGGTTGCTCCACAGCCACACACCCAGGAAAGTGAGTAGCCAGGAATAGGCTGCTCGTCTCTTTTGGGTTGTTTGTGTGTGTTCCATCCGGCTTTTTCAGCGTGCAGGTGCCGTTTGAGTGGTCTTTGGAAAGGGCTTTTTGCAGCCTAACAGCTTCCGGGAGAGATGAGATCTGCCCGCAGTGTTGACGCCACGTAGCCCGTTTTGACCTTCTCAGCTCCTTTTATTTTATTTGTTTTTTTTTTTTTTGCGCGCGAGTCCCACGCCCACCACCCGCCCAACAGACCGAGGGGCGCAGCCGTGTGACGTACGGCATGATCGCGTTCTAGATAGACGCGTGAGAAGGAAAATATAGGAAAGAACGAGGAAAGTTAGGTTTAGGTTCATGCAACATTACGAGCTAATTCTACTAGCAATACAGTTTTAAGGCGAGGGAGCACTGAGATAGTTAGAAAAGACAGTTTTAGGACGAGTAAGTTTATATTTATTTTAAAGCCTAGACTTAACATTTTTTAGACGTGTCAGCTCATTATTAAACCAAGGTGGTTTACTAGAGACCGACGGATAGGTTAACGGAACACAGGATAAAAAGAACGAGTTCATGGCACTGTAAAAAATGTCCACGGCGGCTGCCATGTCAGTACACATGTACAGATTTGACCAATCAAATTCAGATATAAGATTTTTTAGATTATGAAAGTAAGCTTTACGAAAACAGCGAACCTTATTGGCTAAACAATCTGATTCGTTTCTTACAACCGTCCCCGTATCGATAGTCACTTCGAAAGTTGGATGGTAAGGATCTTCAGGTAGCGTCAATGGAGGAACTCTAACTAAGTCAACACCTAGAGGATCAGAGACGAAACAAAGATCCAATAAGCGGTTTAAGGAATTCAGGACATGGCTAACTTGAGACAAGGATATGTCAAGCAGGCCATCAATAAGGTCATGCTGTGCCATAGTCTGAAGGACATTTGACACCCCATCAGATGACCAACGAGCTCCAGGTATATTGAAGTCCCCTAGCGCTACGAGTTGGTCTCGATCTAAAAGCCTGTTGGAAACGGCCTGAATTGCTGCAAGGTGTTTCAAATAAATGGGCTCCTCAGCCGATGGTGGAACATAGGAGCAAGTTATGTAAATAAGACTACCTGGAAATGAAAGTTTAACACAAATAAATTCGATATCGGTGATATCGTCAAGGGCAACAAGTTCTGAGATGAGGGAGGAGTCTACGGCAATTAAAACTCCACCTCCACGCTGGACCAGTCGGTCAACCCTGTAAGTTGTATATTTACCCGGGAAAATCTCAGAGCTAAGGATATCTGGCTTTAATCAGGTCTCGGTAAATACAATTACCTGGGATGCGAAGGAAAAACTGTCAGAATACAATTTCGAGAGCTTGCTTTGTAAGCCTCTAGTATTCTGATAGGAAAATTGGAAGGAAGTGGTTAGTTTTTTGGGACTGAAGGTGTTGAGGTGGTCTTAGAGGTGGTACTTGCGGTTTGTGGCGGTATAGGAAGGCGTACTCCCACTGGCCGCTTTTTCTTTGTTTTAGCCTCGAATTCTTTAACTACAACGTGCTCGGGCTAGAAGTCACCAGAGCAAATTGAGTCAAAGATATTCGGATAGACGCTAATCTTGAAAGACGAGATGTCTCTGACATACGAAAAATTAAACTTTTCCACTTTTACATTTTCGGCTTGGGTTTTGACTTGAATATAGGCAAGAACATCTTCCGATGCGAGGTCAGGGGCAAGCCGCGAAACAAATATTGTTTTCGATGGTGGAACAGCTGTTAGGGTCTTTGGTAACACTAAGTTACCGACAGCCGGTAGTCCGGATGTTTTTTCGCCCTGGGCAGTCTGCGGAGTCCGAGTTTGGGACACCGCAGCGGACACAACGGAAATTACTGGCGGACCTGTTGCCTTTTCCACCCCTGTACATTCGGTTACCGAATCTAGTACCGCTCCCGATCTCAAGACCATTGGGCTTGGTATCGGGGTCGGTGGCTGTGCCGAAGGGGTGATCCCGATGGTAGGTTGCTGGGATTCGCACAGTTGCTGACGACCAGCAACAGATTTTTTGCGCTTTGGCGACTCGTTTAATAGCTTCAGACTATTAAACTGAGCGTCTAACGCTGTGAACAGATCAAAATTGACCGTGAGCTCACTAAATCCGTTTCTGGTCTGCCGCATGAAGGATTTCATTTCCTTCTCAACCTCTCGACAGGACTGGCAACAATAATGTATTCCCATTTTACTGGAAATTGCATCCGCAATACGGCCCGACAACTCGACACACTTAGCGTGTACGACTGTATCACAAAGCCAGAAATATACTCTTGGTTGGTCTGCCAAAACAGTTTTTTGGCAGTTTTTAATTCCACAGACAATATTAAAAGACATTTCCACAAACCTTAGACCACTGTGCAAAGAGAAGATCCGTCAACGCGAGTGAGCGGGAGAGTGAGAGCGATAAGGAAATAGCGAGGGCGAGAGAGCTTAGAACCGTTTAGCTGCAGCTAAACACCAACGGAACGTAAGCGGGGAGAAGAGGGATAGGCACAAAAGAGAATGCAGAAAACCGTCTTAGCACAAAAACTAAAAGTGTAATTAAATACAAATTAAACACGAAAAAAGCTCATGCCCACGCGGAAGCAAACGGCTGAAGTTAAGTGAGAAGTTTTGTGATGATTTTAATAAAACCCCGGTGGTTTAAAAAGCAAAACAACACAATATTCGGAGCGCAAAACAAAAACACGACCGTTCACTATGAAGAGAAAGTCGTTTTGGTAAGTCTTTAAAATTTCCGCAATTGTCTGTTTCGCTAAAACCTGTAAAAGGCAATTACTGCAAACGATCTTACAGTCGGCTGCTGGCTGTGCGACAACATTGTGCATGCCAAGTGCATTGGTGTTGTTGCTCGGACGGTGGACGATGTAAGAAGAAACATCGGTCTGCGTTGCTGCTGCGAGGCCTGTCGCGAGATTGAAAAGAAAATGATGTCTTTTATGCGGCAGACCAAGGGCGGTTTTAAAGACATATTATCGAGTTTTCGTAAAACTCAAGATATGCTCTTGGCGCTGGACACATTAAATGACTTTTCTAGGCGCAAAAAAACCGCAACTGGTCTGCAGCATGTAGGCGGATCTCAACAACCAGCGGCGGACTCCCAACAGCAGCCTCTCTCGACGCGGCCTTCGACCTCAGAATCAATTCAAAGAGTTTTGAGGTCGAGTGGCAAGAAAGATTCGGCATCCGAATGTGTTGCGGGAGTGATAGTACCCCCGGTGATATCCGTTTTGTCCCCTGGGGGGTTCCATATATCTACCCCTCAGAGCCCCGCTATTTTATCTGCCCAGGGTGTCAGGCCCGGACTACCGGCCAATATGGGCAATGCAGATGAACAGTCTACATCGCCGAAAGCCCTTGAGTAATTCCACCTACGAAATACATATTTGTTTCTCAGCTCTCCCCTACTCAGACATCGGAAGATGTCATCGCCTTTATCCAAGGCAAAACAAGAGCCGATAAAATAAAAATTAAGGTGGAAAAATTAAAATTTTCTTATGCAAGGGCTAATTACGCATCCTTCCTCGCTTTCGTTTAAAAATACAACCGTAAAAAACGATCGGGCTATTGCCGATCTGTTTGCGCAGTTTTTTCAAACCACTTACTCAACTTCTACTGACTGTAATCAGACTTATTCCTACATCATGCTCAAATCGAACTTTTTTTTCAGTCCTACTTTAGACGAAAGCACTATTATTTCAGATCTTCATCGCGTTAAGCCCATTTATTCGCCAGGTCCCGACGGTATACCTGGCTGTGTGCTTAGGTATTGTGCCGAAGCCCTGTGCAATCCCCTTCTAAAATTGTTTATCTTGTCCCTAGAAACCTTCCACCTTCCCCTTATTTGGAAGGAATCATTTGTTATTCCTCTCCACAAAAATCGGATGCCAGCAACTATAGAGGAATCTCTAAGTTGTCGGCCATTCCAAAACTTTTCGAGAAAATCATTTCTCCACATTTGCAGCACCTGTGCAGATCAATTATTTCTCCATGTCAGCATGGATTTTTAAAGCGTAGATCAACGACAACCAATCTTTTACAGTTCACTTCCTTCTTAGTTAGGGGCTTCCATAAGGGCTTTCAGACAGACGTAATCTCTACTGATTTCAGTAAAGCATTTGATTCTGTTAACCATTCTCTTGTTCGGAAACTCGATCTAAATGGATTTCCGGTTGATCTTCTTAGTTGGATCTCAAGTTATCTGAATGGCAGAACGCAAAAGGTCCTCTTTAAAAATTCTTTATCTAATGTTCTCAGGGTTACTTCTGGCGTCCCGCAAGGGAGCCATTTGGGTCCCCTGTTGTTTACATTATTTATCAACGACCTGCCCAAAGTTTTGACTAACTACAGAGTACTTATGTAGGCGGATTACGTCAAACTTTGCGTGCAATATAAGAACGATTCCTGCCAGTCTGATTTACAAACAGATCGCAATAACTTCCAAACATGGTGCCGCATAAACTTATTGAACCTAAACGGCTCTAAATGCAAGCTAATGATTTTCTCTCGTGTCGCTCCCAAGCTCGCGACTTACACGCTAAACTGCTGCTCTTTGGAAAGAATTAATATAGTCGATGATTTGGGTGTCCGGCTGGACCCTAATCTTGACTTTATCGATCATATTTCGTGCATGGTGAATAAAGCCAGAGGTGTGCTTGGTTTCATTAAACGGTGGTCGAAGAAATTCTATGACCCTTATGTTACAAAATCCCTATTTATTTCTTTAGTTCGTCCTATCTTAAATATGGATCTTGCGTCTGGAGCCCTCAGAATGGGGTTCACAGTAAACGCATTGAGTCAGTTCAGAAGAACTTTTTGCTTTTCGCTTTACTGGGACTGAACTGGGATCCAAACCAGAGGTTACCCTCGTACTCTCGAAGACTTCTTCTGCTGGGTCAGCTTAACATTCACGTACCGAGTAGAAATACTAGATCCTATATTCCTTTAGTTTTGCACCACTGTAGAACGTCTTTTGAATTGCATGAACCCTTTAGAGTCTTATGTGCAAATTATAACGATTTTTACATGATAATATCTGTTCACGCCAGAAGGGCGTTTATTTTCCGGAGGCAGTGTGATCCCGTACACTCGCTCTCTCTCTCCCTCTTCCACTGCACTTTCGTGCATAGAGCTGCTAATCCGCTCTCCCCAAGCTAGATTTAAGCCTTCTTCTTGTTAGTACTAATTTACGATTCCATCAATAAAGACCTCAAACGCACGTCGCGTAATACCCCGAAGTTCTACCGTGTTTTTCTTATCGAGTGCCTTCCAGGTTAAAGCCATCCCCCTCCGAACATTTGGTCCTTCGAGCCGGATAATTCCATTCCAGCAGCTCCGGTGGCTTTAACACCGCACAAGATAAGTGAACATTCTATTAATGCTGCCGGTCATTTCCATGATATTGTCTAAATCCGAGTCCGATTGATCCGACACCACGGCAGCTTCCGATTCCGATTATTATAATCAAATTGTGCAATTAATTTCTGCCAGTTCCTAAATTAAAAAGTGTGTATTTAAATAAATGCCATAAGCCACAGTGGAACTTCCAATTCGAATTTTCTCTTCGTTCACTGTGTTCCGCTTGCATTTATTTACACTCTCCTATATACATATGTACAATACAGTCCACTCCACTGCTCGACGATCGCTACTAGCAATTTACATAAAATTAAATAAATATATACCTACACTTACAAATATTCCTGCACGGGAATTTTAAGAATTTAAATAATTTACTCCACAACATAAAATAAATATATTTATTATAAATCCCCAACAATTAAGAAAAGGTATTTATTCCTATCCTGGATAATAATAATAAAATACAGTCCACTGCTTCTACAAAAATATACTCGTATATAAAATATATCCAAGAACCCACGGCACAGCAACGCCGACTTTATTTGTGCATTTATTTATTTACTCTCCCGTGCTCTATCCTGAGCTGAGCTAAAGTCAAATAAACATATACACATTGCAATTACATACGTAATCGTCTGCAAGTCGACGCTCCGATTTTTTTGGCAATTTTTTCCGCCTCCGTTGTCTCCGCTATTCTGCATGGGCAACGGCTAATGCACAAACAGATTCACACTCACGCATTATTTCCGAAAACAGTACCGCGACAAATACAGCAGCGGTCAACTAAATAAGTCCATATACATAAAAATAATTTTTAAATTATTTTTCAAAATAATTCCAACTAACTAATTCAGTTAGAAATTTATTTGCGCTTCCATATCCGCATTAGTGTGACCGTATCTGTTTTCTGCTGAGTGAATATTATTCTATTAAAGTCGAACCTTCCGCATTAAAAAAATAACATTCATAAATTAAATTCCAAATATTTTTCGATTGGTTCCCAAATTCCAATTCAGCTTCGACACATAAATATTTTGGAATATACACAGATATATATACGACAGTAAATTTTCCTAAAATATATCCAGAATGACTTCCTGCAGTTTAAATAAATTTACGATGACCTGTGACCGTCTGAGTCACTTCGAGTCCAGAGTCTGCCATCCAGCAGCACCAAGTCCATCCAAGTACACGTGCCAAATTCATCTCGACCAAGTCAG
The DNA here is from genome assembly GCA_018151655.1 of Drosophila bocqueti. NCBI lineage: Eukaryota > Metazoa > Arthropoda > Insecta > Diptera > Drosophilidae > Drosophila > Drosophila bocqueti. The sequence continues at coordinate 255,095 of JAECXF010000298.1, read as the reverse complement.
AGCGCTATGGGACAAGGTCGAGAAAGAGTACGAAGCTTGTTCAGAGCTAATTTCAGTTGGCTTAGAGGGCGCGGCGGACACCTTGCCTACTGTTAAGGCAAAGTACGATTATTCTTATTTCATCTACGAACGGTGTGCCGCCCAGCTCATGGAACAGATCGATACGATCTCGTCTACCGCAGCTCCAGTCCAATCTTCTGCGCCCCAAAATTCCTATCCGTCTGGCTGTCAGCTTCCTCCGTGCGATACGGAAGTTTTCTCGGGCGATTATATTCGCTGGCCGACTTTCCGAGACCTTTTCACAGCGGTCTATATAGACAATCCTGCGCTGACTCCTGTTGAAAAGTTGTTCTATCTCAATGCCAAGACTAGTGGTGAAGCTCATTCCGTAGTTTCCAATTCGCCACTCACCAACGATGGTTTCCGCTCAGCCTGGAAAAACCTATCTGAGCGTTTCGAAAATAAGCGAGCGCTGGTGAACAGCCAACTGAAAAAGTTACTAAACATGCAGTCCGTCGTCCAAGAATCTTCGGCAGCCTTGAAAGAGCTGCAAAATACAATCCAGAACTGCCTCACATCCCTAAATTTGTCCGGCCTTCCTACGGATAGTTGGGATTGTCTCCTGGTTTATTTGTGTTCCACGAAACTTCCAAAGCTGACGCTCTCACTATGGGAGCAGTCCTTAACAAATAAAACCGAAATTCCTACGTGGCAAGAACTTGATTCATTCCTGACCGAGCGCCATAGAACTCTAGAAACTATAGATTCTATTCAACCTCCTAAGTTGCGCCTCCATCCGTCAGAAACGACACCCTCCGACGTGTCGCCACGAATACTGAAATCCTTCAGTACGAGGATCGTTCCGATACCCAAAGGATGCGATTTATGTTCCAAAGAGAACCATCCAGTACGTTTATGCCCGCGCTTTCTCCAAATGTCAGTTGACGCGCGTTCCGGCTACATCAAAAAGAAGCAGCTATGCCTAAATTGTTTCGCAAGAGGCCATCAACTGCGAGACTGCACAAGCACACACAAATGTTTCACGTGTCACGGTCGGCATCACACTTTGTTGCATCCAAGCAACTGTTCCTCCAGTGTACCGATTCCTCCTGATACTGTATCCGATCCGATCCAAAGAGTTTCCTCGTTCTCCACACGAGTGACTACTGCTCCAGATTCTTCCAGTTACTGGGTTCCATACGCCGATATGAAATGCAGACGTTCCCGAGGTATTTTATCCTACCCATGCCGAGTCTGCCAAGGGAACCATCCTCTTCGGAAATGCCACCGTTTCCTTCGGCTTAGCGCTGAGAAACGGCTCCAGGCCGTCATACAAAAGAAGTACTGCGTCAATTGCCTGGCCCACCATCATTCCACGGGATCTTGCCGCAGTGACGACCGATGCCAGTCGTGTGGCCAGGATCACCACACACTTCTACATGTCCACGAGCGCTCAGCGTATCCAACGCTTTCCCGAGCAAAGGCCTCCTATATTCCTACAGCGTATCCTCGCTAGGGGGCCTCGAAGGCCTTCTTATATTTTTTGCTGCGTATCCTCGCAAGGGGGGGGAGAATGTTCACGCCAGAAGGGCGTTTATTTTCCGGAGGCAGTGTGATCCCGTACACTCGCTCTCTCTCTCCCTCTTCCACTGCACTTTCGTGCATAGAGCTGCTAATCCGCTCTCCCCAAGCTAGATTTAAGCCTTCTTCTTGTTAGTACTAATTTACGATTCCATCAATAAAGACCTCAAACGCACGTCGCGTAATACCCCGAAGTTCTACCGTGTTTTTCTTATCGAGTGCCTTCCAGGTTAAAGCCATCCCCCTCCGAACAATATCAAATGTAGATAGCCTTCCCCAACTAAAAACCTTAATACTAACCCACTTAGTACGCATGTAGGCAAACAGTCTGGCAGCACGCCAGTAGTCACTTCCTCGTATTCCTTTTCTATACTTTCATTTGTCGCGCCTACTAACACCTAACAGGAACAGGGACGTGCTTGGTGTCAGATGGGCCACTTGAATGTACTGATCGTAGTGCATCAACGTCCAACTTATTAGTTAGCATTGAAGCATTTGTAATTCCTAATTTTGTGCTACCATCGCCAATACTACTAAGTAGAGGTGTACTTAGACTGTTGTCATTTAAGTTAGTTAGTCGCAAAACTGATATTAAAAAGTCAAGAATGGCGGTCCGAAACCGGACCCACAGGGGGTCCCCCAGGGGGGTGGCCAGCCTTTCTATGGTGGCTGCCACTACTAAGTGCGAGCCCTGATCCTCAGGCGGGAATCCGGTGGGCACACCAAGTCTCGTTTTCTCTGCTTCGAAATATCTTCCTCTCGGTTTTCTCCTCTCGAATACGTCTATTAGGTTTCTCTTCATGAATAAGATTCCTCGATCGCCTCTCTCTCTGCTGGCAGAGGCAGCCTTGGGCCGACACGAAGCTCAGCGTGCTTACGTGGCGGCGTCGAGCTTCGGCCGCCTTGCTGTATGTGTATGCCGGGTACAGCTGCGTCGGCTCTCTCTGTGGTCGGGCTCGGCTAAGAGTGCTGGCTCTGCCGATATTGACTCTGCCGGTATGGGCTCTGCCGTTGTTGGCTCTTCCGATGTGTGTGGCTCTGCCGTTGTTGGCTCTGCCGATGAGTGTGGCTATGCCGCTTTGTGTGGCTCTGCCGCTTTGTGTGGCTCTGCCGTGTGTTGGCTCTGCCGGTATGTGTGGCTCTGCCGATATTGCTACCTCTGCCGTTTATGGCTCTGCCGATGTGTGTGGTTCTGACGAGATTGCTAGCTCTACCGATGTGTGGCTCTGTCGTTGTTGGTTCTGCAAATGTGTGTGGCTATGCCGCTTTGTGTGGCTCTGCCGATATTGTTGGCTCTGCCGGAATGTGTGGCTTTTCCAGTGTTGCGGACCTTGCCGGTTGTTGCTGTCTCTGCCGTGTTGCTTGCTCCGCCGTGATGCTGTGATGAGCGGGATCTTTTTTTTTTTTTTTTTTTTTTTTTATTGTTAAAGATTATGGAAAAGATTTACAAATAAAGAGGATAGGTATATAGGTGTAGATAGGAAGAGTCCACTCCCGCGGGACTACCGCAAAGTTCTACTTCGCGAGGGTGGCAGGCGGTCAGGTTGCCGCTCATCTATCGCCTTCCGTGCGTCGGATCTGCTCCCGGCGCCTCAGCTCCCTCAGTACGGTTGCTGCCAAGTTGCTAACCGCGTCCCAGTTGGGTTGGTTCTCCAGCATGCACCCGATTATGTTGTCGGGTGTAAGGTGACAATTCGTTGCTGCCTCCAAAGCAGCTCTTTCCCCGCTGAATAGCGGGCACTCGAAGAAAGCGTGCTCCGCGTCTTCGATTGATGCTCCGCCGCAGTGGTCGCAGATTGGATCTGTCTCGTGCTTAAACCTGTGTAGGTATGCCTTAAAACATCCATGGCCCGTAATAAGCTGCGACGTGTAGAAGTCCACCTGCCCGTGGCGTCGGTGTACCCAGGGATCCAGTACGGGGATAAGCCGATGAGTCCAGCGTCCGGTGCTCGCGTTATCCCATCTGGCTTGCCACCGTGTAATCGTGCTGCTTCGCTGTGTTCTGCTACCAGAGTTTCCAGTCCTCCGCTCCTCAGCCAGCAGGTCGATAGGGATGGATCCGGCTACCACCAGTGCAGCCTCTTCCGAAACAGTGCAGAAGCAGCTGGATATGCGCAGTGCGCAGCGTCTATATACCGACTTGCACTGTCGGCTATAGCTCGCAGTCAGCATGGCTTCTGCCCATATCGGCGCGGCATACAGTATGGTGGAGGTCACCACTGTCGCTATGAGTCGTCTGCTGTGTTGTCTAGGGCCGCGCGTGTTGGCCATCATCCGCGAGATGGCGGCCGTGGCCTTGGATGCCTTGGCCGCAGCATACTCCAGGTGGCTTTTGTAGTTCAGTCGGTGGTCGATCTGAACTCCAAGGTACTTGACCGTGGGGCTAGACTCGATGGTGGTCGAGCCGACCCGGAAGCTCACCTTCTCCACGGCCTTCCTGCTGCTTATAAGCACTGCTTCCGTCTTGTGCTCGGCAAGCGTGAGCCCATTATCCGCAAGCCAGGACATCAGCAGGTCGATCGCATGACTGCATTTGCCTGAAACGTCGGCCAGTTGCTTCTCAACCGTAACCAATGCGATATCGTCTGCGAAGCCAACCACGGAGCATCCTTCAGGCAGAGTCAGTCTCAGTATACCATCGTACATTACGTTCCAGAGGATTGGCCCAAGAACGGAGCCCTGGGGTACACCACCTGTCACTTGGTATTCTTGATTACCGGCGTCTGAACTGTACAGCAAGACTCGGTCCTTGAAGTAGTCGGCTATCAGCTGTATCAGGTACCCTGATATACCGCCCCGCTGGAGTGCTTGCAACACTAAGCTCCAGTTTGCAGAATTAAAAGCGTTTTTTACGTCCAGGGTACATACCAGACAGTATTCCTTGGTGCCGCCCCGCCATCGTTCTCCTTCGATGGCATTAGCTGCCAGTTGCGTTACCTCTCGGATCGCGTCGAGTGTGCTTCGCTTCTTCCGGAATCCATGCTGGTGGTTTGATAGAACTCCGCGCTCATCGATTTCGCTTTGCAGCTTCATGCTTATTATGCGCTCGAATATTTTCCCCAATGTGTTCAGCATGCAAAGGGGCCGGTATGAGGACGGGTCGTCGTTGAGCTTGCCTGGCTTCGGGATGAGCACGAGTCTTTGGTGCTTCCAAGCTCGTGGGAAACGCCGTTCGACGATGCACCTGTTGTACAGCTGCGTGAATAGGCCAGGATAGGCGTTCACTATGGCATGCAGAGCTGCATTGGGAATGCCATCCGGTCCAGGTGCCTTGGAGGCTTTGCAGCTGGCCAACGCGGTCAGAACTTCCTCCTCGCAGGTGGGCATCGAGTCGCCCGCAACCACGCTGGGTAGGCTTAGAGGCAGCTGGGCTGGGAAGAGCGTGGAGACTATTGCTTCCAGCTGCTCCTGTGAGCTCGGAATCGGCGGTCTGGTGAGCTTACCCATAACCATTTTGTAGGCTGATCCAAACGGTTCGTGGTCAGCCGCATCGCAGAGGTCCTGGAAGCATTTGTTTTTGCTTGCCCGGATGGCCACCTTGAGGGCCTTTTTCCTCGCCCTGTAGAGGGACTCGTGGAGCTCTTGTGTGGGGCGCCCCCTGCTTCGCTGGCATCTCCGCCTAGCGGCGAGGCAGTTGCTTCTGGCTGTAGCTATATCCTGATTCAACCAAGGGACTGGCCGCCTTCCGTCTCTTCTAGTGGAGCTTTCCATTCCCGCATCGCAGGCAGCCTTGATCCTGGCGGATATCGTGTCCGCGCAGATGTCCGCCTCGCCTGTGATGGTGCTGGTATCCATGGAGCTTAGCAGTGCCTCGGTATTCAGGGTGTTTGTTCTGTACACTGTCTCCCGAGTTAACGGGCGTGGCGGGCTGTGCCTCGAGTTGAAGACAATTGCAGCATGGTCGCTGAAGGTGAACAGGTCAGTGACCTCCCAGCAGCTGTTCCTTGTAAGCACCGGGCTGGCGAAAGTCAGGTCAATGACTGACTCCCCACCTGCCTTGCTGTACGTGCACTTGTTTCCGTCGTTTAATAGGCAGACGTCTAGGGTGGCCAGGGCATCAAGAAGGATGGTTCCCCGCTCCGTCGTTCTCTTGCTCCCCCAGGCGGTGGACCACGCGTTGAAGTCGCCAGCTATTAGCACCGGGGACCGTCCTCGAGCATCTTGGGCGATCTCCTGCACTATGTCCTTAAACTCGCCTATGCGCATGCTGGGTTCTAAGTAGCAACTGTATATGGTAGTCGCTTGAACCTTAGCCCTGGCGTAGCCGCGTCTCGACGCCCTCTGCGCTAGGTGGCCCGGGGGCTGCCCACAGCTCCATATGGCAGCGCCGCCATCGGCGCTTTGCTGCCATACGCCTTCTGCTTGTGCCTTATAGGGCTCGCTCAATATAGCAATGTCGATTTTCTGCTCGCTTGCCGTCTGGGACAACAGATCTTGGGCTGCTCTGCAATGGTTAAGGTTAAGTTGCAGAAACTTAACCATTGTTCAAGGTTTTGACTGCTTTCTGGTACTCGGGGCAGCTCCTACTCAGGGTTGCATGTTCTGCGTCCCTCGCGGTCTTGCCACCTCTCGTGCATAAGATGCACTTGGGCTTGCCTCTGCACGTATTGTGCTTGTGGCCGGTGCCTCCACACTTGAAGCACGACTCCTGGGTGGCTTTGGCCGTTGCGTCGGAGGCGCGGCATCTTGCCGAGGTGTGCCCGAAGCCCATGCACTTGTAGCAGCGCCTCGGCTCCGTCTTCTCCCTGATGCGGCACACGACCCATCCAATACGGATTTTGCCCTTGTCGAGCAGCCTCCGTGCATGTTCAGGTCTTAAGTTGACCGTCGCGGTTTGCGTTCCTCCGAACGATTTCCGCATCCTGGGAGCGGCGTCGCTTGGGATGTCGCTATCTTCTCCCGCGAATAGGGCCATTGTGACCTCATCCACACTGGTCAGGTCGTCCAGGTCACGGATCTCAACCTGGACCGTCTCCTGCATAACAGCCACCTCCGCCTTGCCAGAGATGGCTGTCTTTAGTGCCGCTTGTAGTTGCTGCGTGGAAGGGTCGAGGGGCTTCTGCATCCTCAGAAGGAGACCCCCATTGGCTGTCCTTCGCAGGCCTTGGACGCTGTCCTTGAGTCCCTGGAGTGAGGGTTCCGTTTTGACGATCCTCAGCATGTCTGCGTAGGATCCTTCACTGCATTTGATCAGTATTGCGTCTGATCGCTGCTTCCTGGGCATCGTATTGCGAGGGGCACGCTCCCCTTTGTGTACGCTACTCTCAGTTCTGGGTTGGGATGGCTTGGGCTTCGGTCTAGCCTTGACCTGCTGCCAGGCCGTATTTCCAGTCCCGCTTTCGGCAGGGCCTCTAGGGATCGTGGCAGCCAGCGAGGGCGTGGTCTGCTGGCTCGTGCAGGCTGTGGGACCATTGGTGTGGCCGTTAGTGTGGCCGGTGGCCAGCGCAGCACTGATTCCGAGCTGCAGCTCCTTCATGGCTATCAGTGAATCGATCGTCACCTGGGTGACGTGGCGGACCACCTTCTTGTTATTGCTCTTTGTGCTGGTGAATGTTGCCGCTAGAGCTGGAGCATCTGCTTCGGGATCTTGCCGGGGCGTGGGTGTGTGTGCTGGTAATACTTAACCATAACTATGTACAGGTGCCCTTCTTGGTTCCTGTCCTTTCTCCTACTCTAGATTATATACCTACGTATACTAATGACTTAATAAATAGGCATTGCTTTGCGTGCGTGGTCACCCCCAATCCGTCTGCTCCTTCCGCCTTCTCTCCAGGGCCCTGAGAGTCTTTAAGACGTGTGCGGCAAAAGTGGCTGCCGCATTCAGTGCTGATAGTGCATCCTGCTACTTCTTCAAGCTCCTGGCTCTCGGAGATTCCAATAGTTGATTTGAGATTTCCGATTTTTTCCATATTAATTTCCATCCGAAGATTGCAATAGTTGATTTAAGAGGCAGTGAACACTCAATATGCACGCATACTACACTACGCTAAGTTACGTTATTTTTCAAAAGGAGTGAGATGTGGTATGCGTGCATATTGAGTGTTCACTGTACTCAGTACAATGTCTTAACTTCAAGTGCAAGTGTAATATGATCGGCCACTTATGAGCCAAACTGCATAAATGCATGGGCAGCATTCCCACGCTAACCAAATGCTTACATAAACACAATGCGCGCATATAGCATACTCTTTTCATATATACTTCGAATTCCCTTTGACAATTATTTATTTATTTGACAAAATTAAATCTAGTATATAATACTAAACCTAGTAAATTTATTGAGTACTAGCTTCGACTCGAAACTTTTGGGTTATTACTTATATAATAAGATTAGCTTTTTGGATAAATTTGTAAATTTCTTTGATATTTTCAAATGTGGGGTTATTTAAACAATTTGAGGGACTATGTGTACCAAATAATTGATATCTAATTGTGTGCAATCGACTGCAGGCGTCCAGAATGTGGTCGACGGTGAGCTCATCCCCGCATAGTTGGCATGTTGGTCGCGCCGTTCCCGTCAGTATGTGTTGATGTGTGGAATGGGTGTGCCCGATGCTTGGGCGGATGAAGGTCACGCATTCCCGTTTATGTACGTTCGGTGGTGGCTTGAACATGTTGCAATTTGGGTTTATAATCTGTGCATGAAGAGTGCCCATTCGGACAGTTCCTTTTCTTTAAGGTATAGCTGAATTCGTCTTTGTATATCTTTGCAGTTTAACGGAGTGAAAAGGATTGATGGTGTATGTCTCATGTCATGGGCGGCTTTGTCAGCGAGCTCATTTCCTTGGATTCCTTGATGACTGGGAACCAAGAGTAAGGTGACTTTTGTTGGATGAGAAATTAGCATGTGGGGTCACAGTTATTGCAGTCTTGTATAGCGGAAAGAGAGGAGAGCCTGTCTGTGCAGATAAAAGATTTTCCGGCGTTTTTGGCGGCGAATTGGCATGCTTTGAGAATGGCGAAGGATTCGGCTGTGAAAATGGTGTTGTACGACGGGAGCCTCCCTCCAGCAATTATTTTGCGGTTGCCGTCAATGACCGCAAACGTGGTTGAGTCGGTGACTTTAGAAGCATCGGTGTAAATCCAGGTTTTCTCACCAAGATCTTCTTGTGCACTCAAAACACGTTTTTGATATTCTAAACGGCATGTGTCCTTTTTAGCAGCATTGTAGATCTGGAGGTTTATATTTGGCTTTTTGGAAACCCAGTGTGCTGGGGATTTGAAGGATCTCCAGGGCTTGGGCAGAGGGAGGTCAAGTAGCTTGATATAGTCGGCGCATCGTCTTAAAGTTGATGTGCATTTGTATTTTCGCTTTTGCTTGAAAATGGTGGAATAATCTTTCCACAAAAAAAGGTTGTCTGTTGAATGTAGCTTGGGAATTAGCTGCATGGTCATTCCTTCTCTCCGAGAAAGAATGCTCGGTAGGCCAGACTCGGCTAATATGCATGCGGTGGGAGAGGTGGGAAAGGCGTTTATAGCACGTCGCGCCATGGTATGGAGCCTGCAGCTTACCCAGTAATTGGAAGAATCTGGAGCAGTAGTCACTCGTGTGAAGAACGAGGAAACTCTTTGGATCGGATCGGATAAAGTATCGGATACAGTATCAAGAAAGTGTGATGCCGACCGTGACACGTGAAACATTTGTGTGTGCTTGTGCAGTCTCGAAGTTGATGGCCTCTTGCGAAACAATTTAGGCATAGCTGCATCAACTGACATTTGGAGAAAGCGCGGGCATAAACGCACTGGATGGTTCTCTTTGGAACATAAATCCCATCCTTTGGGTATCGGAACGATCCTCGTACTGAAGGATTTCAGTATTCGTGGCGACACGTAGGAGGGTGTCGTTTCTGACGGATGGAGGCGCAACTTAGGAGGTTGGATAGAATCTATAGTTTCTAAAGTTCTATGGCGCTCAGTCAGGAATGAATCAAATTCTTGCCACGTAGGAATTTCGGTTTTATTTATTAAGGACTGCTCCTATAATGAGAGCGTCAGCTTTGGAAGCTTCGTGGAACACAAATAAACCAGGAGACAATCCCAATTATCCGTAGGAAGGGCGGACAAATTTAGGGATGTGAGGCAATTCTGGATTGTATTTTGCAGCTCCTTCAAGGCTGCCGAAGATTCTTGTGCGACGGACTGCATGTTTAATAACTTTTTCAGTTGGCTGTTCACCAGCGCTCGCTTGTTTTCGAAACGTTCAGATAGGTTTTTCCAGGCTGAGCGGAAACCATCGTTGGTGAGTGGCGAATTGGAAACTACGGAATGAGCTTCACCACTAGTCTTGGCATTTAGATGGAACAACTTTTCAACATGGGTCAGCGCAGGATTGTCTATATAGACCGCTGTGAAAAGGTCTCGGAAAGTCGGCCAGCGAATGTAATCGCCCGAGAAAACTTGTGTTTCGCACGGAGGAAGCTGACAGCCAGACGGATAGGAATTTTGGGGCGTAGCTGGTTGGATTTGAGCTGTTGTTGAAGCGATCGTCTCGATCTGTTCCATGAGCTTTGCGGCACACCTTTCGTAAATAAAATAGGCATACTCGTGTTTTACCTTTGGAGTAGGTAAGGTGTCCGCCGTGCCCTCTAATCCAACTGAAATGTGCTCTGAACAAGCTTCATATTCTTTCTCGACCTTATCCCATAGCGCTCGGACTTGACACGTATATTTGGATGGACTGGGTGCTGCTGGATTGCAGATTTTGGAATCGAAGTGACTTAGGCGGTCACAAATCAAAACAAATTTATTTAAAATGGATGAAGTCATGCTGGGTTGGCTGTGTTGGCTGATTCCAGATGGTCGCGTATTGTTTATTGTTGTTTGTATTGTTCCCATAGAAAGAGAAGAAAAAACTTGAAGTCTAGTGTAAGTTAGTTTAGGGCGAAGGCGGGAGCATAATAAAGCTCTCTCTCGCTCTTTGCGAATTCGGCCCGCCTTCGCCAACCTCTGTTAAGCTAGGCCTAAGTACATATGAAAAAATAGAAGTTATGTCGAAAATTGAATCTAACCCGAGCACACGCATCTTCTTCTCGCTTTCGTCGTTCGCCTATTAAACTCAAATTATTCTTGCCCCCAAAGTTCGGTTTTATTATTTTTAATGAACTAATTAAAAACTTCATGGCGCCCCCGGGTGGACAAGAATTAGTTTAAACAAAAGGCAACATCTAATAAAAGTGACAGTGACACATATATATAAAATACATATATATTCTACATACATAAATACCTAACCATAAAAGTGCAATCAAAAATTGTTCTTTTTTTTTTGAGTGCTTGTGTGCCAACAAATAAATACATATTGTTGCCCGCGACGCGCTGTTGTGTTTAAATAAAAATATTATTAAACATATTCGTGTCGGTCGCGAAATACCCTGCTGACGAGAATTGCCGCCACCACCGAGGGAACTTTCAAGGAAAGTGGCCGCTAAATTTAGCATTCGGAAATCAGAGGTATTTGTGCAAAAAATTGAAAGCTAGAGTTATAGACAAATTTAATGTTTATTGTCTTGTGCTGGAATATTGCACCTCGCTTTCAGTTCTTGGCACATATGTACACACGTATCAATATAGTAGAGCTAGATTGCATGCAAATTATCCAATTTATTTGTTGATAAAATACATACACATACATACATATATTGAACCGCTTTTGGACGCAACATTGATTTATTATTTGTACTGTATTATTGCAATCACTGTCGCCCCCTTCCCCCTCTCATTGAAACTCGCATTAATAGTTGGGAAGTTAATCCAAGCTTGCGCACTAATACACAGACAGCCTTATATACTAGCAGCTGCAGCGGTGATTTTTTCGTTTTCGCTTCGCTTTTGCACCGCTACCTGCGTTGTTGTTGTTTGGCCCTTTTCGTTGGCGCGCTGAGATTAGCGGACCGCCAAGTGACGCGCTACCCTGTATTCTGCGGGTATACTCTTTTCGGCGTCATTTCGCACCCACTATTATTTGATACTTCGTGACTTGAATTTCAATTGTAAAATAATTTGTTTTCGTTGTTCTCATCAGAAAAAATATTTAATATACATTTCGAACAATAATTTAATAATTTATTAAATTGAAAATAACCTATTTTTTGGTTATAAATTTCTAAGTATTGATTCGAAGGTTATTAAATTATATTGTCGGTCTGATTGAGATAATTTGTTTCGGCCATTTATTTATTTAATTTTGAAATAATATTTAATTTAATTAATTAAAATATTTAATTGAAAATGAGCCTAGAAATCAAAAATAAATCGGTCCTGGAAGACCTGAAAAGCAAGCTTCAAAGTCGGGTCAGAACAATTCGCCGATTAAATGAGCGATTAGAAACGGGATCGATTCCGATATTAGAGGAAGAATTGAAATGTCGATTAGAAAACTTAAATGCTTCAATTAGTAAGGCAAGTCAATTACAAGAACAGATAGAAGAAATAGATTGTGGCGATGAATTTGGCGACGAGTTGGAAGAACTTTGTATAGTAACCAAAGCAAAAATAATGTCCCTGTTGTCTGCTTTGAAGGTAGCAAGCATCAGCGAAGCTCCGGGACCAGCTGCTGTAGCTCCAACTCGTGCGCGACTTCCGAATTTGGCATTGCCAAAATTCAGTGGAGATTATTCGGAGTTCAAAAATTTCATCAGCCTTTTCGAAACTTTGGTTCATAAAGACGCCAGCATTCCAGTTATCGAAAAATTTAACCATTTAATTTCATGTCTCTCTGGTGAAGCTTTAGGAACAATTAAAGCTTACCAAGTCACCGAGAGCAATTACGAAAAGGCACTAGCCAGTTTAAAAAAGGTTTACGATAACGAATGCCTCATCTTTATGAATAATATATCAACATTGTTTAGTCTTCCAAAAATATCGCATCAGTCCGCTTCCTCCTTGAGAAACCTTATCGATACTGTTTCGTCGATTTATGGTTCTCTGTTATCGATAGGAGATGATACAAAAATTTCGAATGCAATGTTGATATATTTGGTATTGAATAGAGTCGACCCAGTGACCAAACAAAAATGGGAGGAACAGCTCGATTATGAGACTTTGCCGCTTTGGGCCGATTTTGAAAAAATGTTAAATCGCCGATATCAGCATTTATCAGCTGAAGAATCGACAAAGCCGAAGCAAGACAAAATTGTGTCGAGCAGGCCACATAATCGTAGCTCATTTTCGTGTTCCTCCTCCAACAGCAAGCCTCAGCAAACTTGTAGCTATTGCAATGCAGCAGATCATTTGCTACAGAATTGTAGCCCGTTTGGGCGTCTCTCTGTGATGCAAAGGTTCGAGTTTGTTAAGTCTGCCTCCTTATGTATTAATTGTCTGCGAAAAGGCCATACTGTTTCGAAATGCAAAGGCAAAAAGTGTCGAGCTTGTGACCGCTCACACCATATTCTACTTCATAGATATACAGTGCCTGAGAACAGTTTAGCATTGCCACCCCCGCCAGAGACTATGTCTCCTCCTTTTAACCAAGATCAGCCTTCCACGTCACATGTTATGCATGCTACGTCCTTGGACAGGGTGATTTTGGCTACGTCAATCGTAAGCGTCCGTACGAAAAACGGAGAATACGTTTTAGCCCGAGCTCTGCTGGACTCTGGGTCTCAAACGAATTTTATAACAGAAGAACTGGCGAGCCGCTTACAGATTCGTAGAGAGGAGTCGTGTATCAACTTACTTGGTATTGGCGAGTCCAATTCTCAAGTCAAGAAAAAGGTACACACAGTGGTGAAGTCGCGAATAAATGGTAGTGAGTTCTCGTTCGATTTCTGGATCTTAAAATCGATCTCCGGTTACCATCCTGATCAGTCGGTGAACGTCAGTGACTGGAAGATCCCGAAGAACCTAACATTAGCAGACCCATATTTCTACAAGTCACAAAAAATTGATATGTTGATAGGAGCAGAGTCATTTTTCGAATTGCTAGCTGTTGGTCAAATTAGACAAGGTCCTGACTATCCAACTCTACAAAAGACCCTTCTTGGTTGGGTTGTTTCGGGCAGATACAAGTCTGCAGTCCCGCAACAAGTTGTGAATAGTTTCAGTTGTAGTGAAGAACCGTTAGTATCGATTGACAGCACACTACAGAAATTTTGGTCGCTGGAGGAAATGCCAAATCCAAAGAAAATTCTGTCGCCTGAGCACAAGTTATGTGAAGACCATTACAGGAAGACTTCTCAGGTATTGCCATCAGGTCGGTTTGAAGTAAGGCTGCCGTTTAAATCTGATCCAAATGGATTAGGCAACTCCTTTGAGGTTGCAAAACGGCTGTTTTTGTCGCTTGAGCGAAGGTTGTCTCGAGATCCTAACACGAAGACCATGTATTTGGAATTCATGGAAGAATATCTCGCCCTAGGTCATATGTCGCCTACAGACAACAAAATCCCTTCCACTCCACATTATGTCATTCCCCATCAATGCGTGTTAAGGCCCCAGAGTACATCAACAAAGCTGCGCGTCGTGTTCGATGCGTCGTGCAAAACATCGTCTCAGGTGGCCTTAAACGACATCCTGATGGTGGGGCCGACAATTCAAGAAGAGTTGTACTCCACTCTACTCCGCTTCCGGCTGCACAGGTATGCCCTGACTGCCGATGTAAAAAGATGTATCGCCAAGTAATGGTTAATGAAGCGGATAGGAAGTTTCAACTCATAGTGTGGAGGAGAGACCCCTCTGAATCCTTGAGATTATACCAGCTCAACACCGTCACATATGGTACTGGACCAGCCCCATTTCTGGCTATTCGGTGTTTAAAAAGGTTGAGTGAATCTGCGAAATTATCATTCCCTAGAGCTGCCGACGTAATTGGATCCGATTTTTACGTCGATGACATGTTAACTGGTGCTGCATGCGTAGAGGAGCTGAAGACAATTAAGTCTGAAGTGTCTCAGGTTCTTCAAGCAGCAGGTTTTGAATTGACAAAGTGGTTTTCAAACTCACCTGAGGTCACTGCATCTGAGAGCACAGTTAAGTCGATACCTATCTCGGATTCAGAGTCAACTAAGGCGTTAGGAATATCGTGGTTGCCTAGCGAAGATGCCTTCAAGTTCAAGATTGACACTTCTGTCATGGGTCTCCGAGCGACAAAACGGAACATCCTATCGGTGACATCAAAGCTGTTTGACCCCCTCGGCTTGTTAAGTCCCATTGTGATTAAAGGGAAGATCCTATTGCAGGAACTCTGGCGTAATAAGTTAGACTGGGATGAGTCAATTCCGATGCATTTGGAAACAGCTTGGGATATGCTAAAAAGCACTCTGTCTCAACTGGATGAGATATCGATTCCTCGGTTCGTGCATACCGACCCATTGTCACCGGTACAGCTACATGCCTTTGCCGACGCCTCCATGAGAGCTTATGGAGCTTGCGTCTACATTCGTAGCAAAACTGCCGAAGGTTTTAAATTATCGTTGTTGACTTCAAAGTCGAAAGTAGCGCCGCTCAAGACCGAAACGCTCCCAAGGCTTGAGTTATGTGCCGCTCACCTTCTCGCAGATCTCTGCCATAGAATCAAACACTTATTAAAAGTCCCTATCGAACGAATTGTATACTGGTCGGACTCTGAAGTTACTCTTCATTGGATTCGATCTCATCCATCTACAGGAGAAGCTACATGGCGGCATGTTCCCACAAAGCAGAACCCAGCAGATATCGTTTCGAGAGGTTGTGACGTCGACGAATGAGGGCAGTCGATATGGTTCACTGGCCCGTCATTTCTGAAGGACGAGGAAGAAAACTGGCCCAAGAATGCTCATTTCGAGCCGGATGAGGAAGTCTTGCGTCAGGAAGCGAGGAAGACTGTGGTCGGACTGACCGCGGCGGTGCAAACTTCCGATTTGCTGGATGTCATCGAGGGATTCTCGTCACACCTCAAACTGCTTAGAGTGTTCGCTTATATGTTCCGCTTTATAAGAAAATGCAAAGACAAGAGTATAGTTTTCGAAGAAACTTTCTCACCGACTGAATATAATGAAGCGTTTTATAAGATTGTCGAAATAGTACAAAAGCACGAGTATCAAAAAGCGGATGCGAATTTGCGTTCACACCCCCTCGGGCTCCGCACATGGGCGGACTATGGGAGGCAGGTGTGAAAACTGCAAAGCACCTACTCCTACGAGCGGTGGGCAGCGCACTCCTCAACGCCGAAGAGCTGGCGACAGTCCTCGTCGGGATCGAGGCCGCAATGAACTCGCGGCCCCTCGGAGCGCTCAGCCAGGACCCAAGCGACGGAGAGGCGCTAACACCCGGGCACCTGCTGACAGGCGGGCCGCTCATCGCAGCACCAGCACTCCGGACCCCGGACCAGGCGGGTCTCAGTTGCTTGCGGCGATGGCGGCTTGTCTCGTCAGCCAGGCAAATGTTCTGGCGGCGATGGTCCCGGGAATATGTCCTGGGCCTTCAAGTTCGGGGCAAGTGGCACGAGGAGAAGGCCAACGTCGAGGAGGGCCAACTCGTCGTCGTGGCAGAGGACAACCTGCTGCCTCAACAGTGGCTCCTGGGAAGGATAGTCGCAACGCACGCAGGAGAGGACGGCAAGGTCAGGGTCGTCGACCTTAGGAGGAGCGATGGAGCGATCTTCCGGAGGGCGATCCACAAGCTGGCGCCGCTGCCGATTTGTTGAAGCCGTGGAGGCGTTCAACGGGGCCGGTGTTGGCTGATTCCAGATGGTCGCGTATTGTTTATTGTTGTTTGTATTGTTCCCATAGAAAGAGAAGAAAAAACTTGAAGTCTAGTGTAAGTTAGTTTAGGGCGAAGGCGGGAGCATAATAAAGCTCTCTCTCGCTCTTTGCGAATTCGCCCCGCCTTCGCCAACCTCTGTTAAGCTAGGCCTAAGTACACATGAAAAAATAGAAGTTATGTCGAAAATTGAATCTAACCCGAGCACACGCATCTTCTTCTCGCTTTCGTCGTTCGCCTATTAAACTCAAATTATTCTTGCCCCCAAAGTTCGGTTTTATTATTTTTAATAAACTAATTAAAAACTTCAGGCTGTTTTATGGATTTATTTTTTGTTCGAATTAGTTATACGTGTCGAAACTGGAATTGGAATTTAGGAACCAATCGGAATATATTAGGAAATTAATTTAAATTAATTTAATATTGAAATTATTGAATAAAACTCTCTCTGCTGCAAAACGGATATGGTCACACTAATGCGGATATGGAAGCGCACTTGAATTTCTAACTGACTTATAGCCTATTTACACTATCGTGCGTTACCTATCGATATCGAAGGAAACGCCATAACGTAGAATGTGTGTTTCTATTGCGTTATTGCGTCTGTTTTTGACAGCTGTCAGCATTTACTGAAAAATTAAAAAAAAATGACGAAAATGAGCACTTTGAACAACGACGAAAGCCTGATTTTATCAGCCGTGGAGTAAAATAAAGTAGCCATGACGAAGGCCATGGATTTGTCTGCGGTGTCTTTTTCTTTGGAGAAGAGAATTGGGATTGTCTCCTACTGCTTGGGATCTTCTACGGAATACCGCACTATAGCGAGTCTCCGGCGCACCCAATAATATGCAGGATTTTGGTTGCGAGTATCCACCAGGATCCCTCACCAATAAGTGAATGACAATATCCGTTAAAGAATTTGATTATATTGGAGGCAACCTGTTCAAGAAACTTGGATAGGAAATACAAACGAAAGCGCTGAACGCATTGGGCACGCCTGAGTCTAAATATTCTTTTTGGAACCATTATTAAATAATTATTTTGTACATTCATTTTAAAATAATTTTTATTTAAAAGAAGGGTTTTTTCGCGGTTTTTTAAAACGCCATATTGCGATTCTTGAAAGAGGTCCATCCAAGCGGTCGGCTAGCATCGATCCCAATTTGAATTATATTTTATCTTTCTGTATATGTGGGAGTTCTTCAGAACTCACTGAATTCTGTCATATTCTTTGTCCACAGATCCAGAAGTGCCGACCAGAAGTCCCCAAGAGTGCACTGCTCAAACCGTCAGTTACTAGGTTTTGATTTTTATTTGGTGGTGAAACTTGTACGATAGTCCGAATATAGAGTTGTTATCGAAATACACAGGTGTTATCGACACAAACGTAACTTGAACGCAACTTGGACGCAACTTTTTCCCACCTCTAGGCCCCTATACAAAACCTATGTAAAAAAAACTACGTTTGCTCTGCGACGCAAAAACGCAAAAACGCAGCCTAGTGTAATTGGGGCCTTAGTTAGTTGGAATTTTATGAAAAATAATTTACAAATTATTTTGTGTGCCTGGACTTATTCAGTTGCCCGCTGCTGTATTTGCCGCGGTACTGTTCTTGGAGATAAGGCGTGCGTGTGAATCTGTTTGTGCATTTGCCGTTGCGAATGCAAAATAGCGGAAACAACGGAGGCGGAAAAAAATTGCCAAAAGTCGGAGCGTCGATTTGCCGACGATTACGTATATATGTAATTGCAATGTTTGCCTATGTTTGCATGCAGCTGAGCTCAGGATAGAGCAAAGGGGAGACAATAAATATATGTATGTTTATTTGGATGAAGCTCCGCTCAGGTTAGAGCAGGGAAGAGTAAATAAATACAATAAAATTAATTCGGCGTTTCTGTGCCGTGGTTTTTGGATATATTATATTTATTTGTTGGAGCAGTGGACTGTATTTGTATTGTTTTATTTTGTTTTGGAATGTTTATTTCTTATTATTATCCAGGATAGGAATATATATCAATACATTTTTTATAATTTGTTGGGTAAATTATTTACCCTATTAAAAAATACCCGTGCCGATATTTGTGTGCCCTTGTATTAATTATATTTGGTGTAAATATATTAAATATTATTTTGCGGAGAATGTATATGTCAGTTGACAGTGGAGTGGACTGTATTGTACATAGGAAGGTGTATATGTAAGTGGATATAAATGCAAGCGGAACACAGTGAACGAAAAGAAATTCGGAATAGGAAGTTTCACTGTGGTTTGGCATATATTTAAACACTTTAAAAACACGGAAATTAAGGAATTAAGGAACCATAATTCTGTATTCGGAATGGGAAATTATTAGCTGCCGTAGTGCCGGATTAATCGGACTCGGATTTGGACAAAATCATGAAAATGACCGGCAGCAATAATAAAATGTTCACTTATCTTGTGCGGTGTTAAAGCCACCGGAGCTGCTGGACTGGAATTATCTGGCTCTGATGGACCAAATGTTCGGAGGGGGGTGGCTTTATTCTGAAATGCACTCGATAAGAAAAAACACGGAAGAACTTTCGGGGTATTACGCGACGTGCGTCTTTATTTGGGTAATCGTAAATTAGTACTAACTAAGAAGAAGGCTTAAAACTAGCTTGGGGAGAGCGGATTATAAGCCATATGCACGTAAGTGCAGTGGAAGAGGGAGAGAGAGAGCGAGTGTAGAGGATCACACGCCTCCGGAAAATAAACGCCCTTCTGGCGTGAACAGTGTCCTAATATGAATCCTTGAGTATTTAGATGATAAAAATTTTATAATATTAAATCTAGTCTCGAGTTGTTTTTTTAATTTTATACAATGTTCATTGAAGAGAAGTTTCGTGTCGAAGGTTATGCCCAAAATGGTTAAACTATTTACATTTTATATTTTTTTGTTTTTGAAATCTATGTCGGGTAGGCAACATCTGTGTTTGCGACAAATATGAAGCATTTTACATTTTTCTATGGACAGAAAAGCCCCCGAAACGGCTCCCCAGGAATCTATATCGCTTAAAATATCTACAAATTTATTTTTAACTGTATTTACATTTTTTAGTTTTGTAAAAAGGATAGCGTCATCTGCATATATGGAAACATGTATATCTTTATGTCTTTTTATGATGCTAGGTTGTAGTGGTGAGGCCCCCTTCTGGAGCCTCCAAGTAGAGCTGGACTCCTTTTTGATCCACTCCCTTTGTACTCATGTTGTGGTCGTAGTTGCCCTTTAGTACCATCCTGAGTCGCTGAGAAAGCCTAGGATCGCTGAGACCTTCAGCTCTCCGATGCCTTCTAGTGACTCCAGCTGGTAGGTACTGAAGTGACGTAGTCTGATGTGATTTAGGGCCGGACAAAAGCAAAGCAGGTGCTCTGGTGTCTCTGGTTCCGTGATTTCTCTGCAGCTTCTACAGCTAGCGTTGTATGGCAGCCCCATCTTCATTGCGTGCGTTCCGAACCCCCAATGACCTGTTGCGACTGCTGTGAATCTTCTGATATCCCGCTTGCTGTTGGATAGCAGCTCTCTAGTTCGATTCTTGTCGTATGTCGGCCAACATTTCTTTGATCTCTTATGTTCACTCTTGCTTGACCATTCCTTGTTGGCTTTCTGTTTGAAGTGGTCATGGATCCTTGTAAGGACCGAGTTTAACGAGATCGGTGTCAGTACGTTGGTATCTTGCCCTTGCGAACCTGCTCGGGCTAATTCGTCCGCTTTCTCGTTCCCTGGGATGTCGCAATGACCCGGTACCCAGATGACTTGTACATCGTTTCTCTCTGCAAGTCTATTAAGGGCCTTCTTGCAATCTGCCACCATTCGTGAGTTTGTTCTCACGGCCGCTAGGGATTTTATAGCCGCCTGGCTATCAGAGTAAAACCGTACTTTGGTGTCGCTAAGTTCTCGCCGTATCGAAAGCTTGGCTGCTTCCGTTATGGCGAGTACCTCAGCCTGAAAGACCGTCGCTGAGTCTGAGAGAGTGAAGGACTCCTCGATCCCCCATTGCTCAGCGAAGATCCCAGCCCCCACGCCGCAGCTCATTTTGGAGCCATCGGTGTAGAGGGATACCTCCTCTGCCCCGGTTACTCTCTCCCTTCTCCAGTCTTCCCTTGTTGGGAATGTGGTTTTGTAGGCATTTCCGAAGTTCATCTCCGTAGTCCTGTAGTCCATTAGTGCATTTGCTTCTAGCTTAATTCCTTCCAGTATCTTGCCATGGCCTACGCCGTATTCCCTCCAGCAGTTGCTTGCTTTCAGTCTTACTGCGCTCTGCGCGGCCATGTCCTTTACGAACAGTTCTATCGGCATTATGTCTAGGATAGCATTTAGTGCTGCTGCGGGGCATGAACGCATTGCCCCCGTCACGCCAGCACACGCTGCTCTCTGTATCCTCGTTAATTTTGTGATGTTATAAGCCCAAGTTAGCGCTGGCCACCATACTAGGGCTCCGTATGTTAAAATTGGCCGAACAACCGCTGTGTAAAGCCATATTATTACCTTTGGGTGTAGTCCCCATTTATCTCCGAACATTTTCCTCCAAGAGTAGAAGGTAATACTTGCCTTCCTCACTCTTTCAGTAATATTTCCTTTCCACGAGAGCTTCGGGTCTAGTATCACACCGAGATACTTAGCCTGCTCTGATAGTTTTAGCTCTATGCCATCTATTCTGGGCATATTGTCCTTCTAGTGAAGAGCATAAGTTCTGTTTTATTTGGATTGATACCTAATCCGCAGGGTTTGCCCATATGTTTAAGCGACCCAGCGCCCCTGTCATTATCTCACTAATAACGTCAGGGTAGGGTCCGGATACTAGCAGCACCACGTCATCTGCGTAGGCTACTGCTTTGACGCCTCCCATATTGAGCTCTTCCAATATGTTATTCATGTTTATTAGCCAAAGTAGAGGCGATAGGACGCCGCCCTGAGGTGTGCCTCTCTTCACTGACCGTGTGAGGTGAGTGCCACTCTGTTCGCCAGTGATCGTCCTACTCGTTAGCATAACTCCGACCCATTCTCTGATGCCTCTCTCAATGCCCATCGAGGTGAGGGAGCTCAGGATGGATTCGGCGTTCACGTTATTGAACGCACCTTCGATGTCTAGGAAGGTGGCCTTCGTGTATTGCTTGTATTGTAATGTCTTCTCGACGTGGCCTACAACTTCGTGTAGTGCTGTTTCTGTTGACCGGCCTTTTCGGTACGCATGCTGCGCGTCCGATAGGTGGTACCTCTCGATTCTTTCTCGGATGTGAACATCTAGTAGTCTTTCTAGGGTCTTCAGGACGAAGGATGTTAGGCTTATCGGCCTATAGTCCTTCGCTAGAATGTGCCACCTTCTGCCTGGCTTTGGAATAAATATGATTTTGGCTTCCCTCCACCTTAGCGGGATGTGCCTTAGTCTTATACAAGACTTGTATATGGCTTTAAGCCATCTACAGAGGCTTCCGTTGGCAGTTTGTAGCATTGCCGGTATTATGCCGTCCGGGCCCGGGCTTTTGTATTTGTCGAAAGAATCTATTGCCCACTGGATTCTCTCCGTGGTGAAGATATCTTTCGTTTGTGTGTCTGTCTGTGTATTTGCGCCTTCATCGGGTGCCGAGTTCTCTCGTAGGTTCCCCGGGAAGTGAGTGTCGACTAGTAGCTCTAGCGACTCCTCTATTGTCATTGTGGCCGAGCCGTCTGGTCTGTTGTTAAGAGTGGGGCTAGTGTGCCCCTTGGCAAGGATTTTGCTTAATCTTGCCGTATCTTTTATGCCTTCTAATGATTCGCAATATCTCTTCCAAGATATACTCTTGGCTTCATATACTGCTTTTTTGTATGCTTTCTGTGCTTCCTTATATGGTTCCCATTTCTTGGTCCCATAGCATGTGTTAAAAGTCTTGCGCGCTCCCTTCCTGAGGTCGCTCAGTTCCTTGCTCCACCATGGTGGATACTGCTTCTTGGAGAATGAAACTTTTACATGTCTCTTTGTATGCGTTGTTAAGGATGTTTGTAAGGTCCTCTACTTCTTTGTCGAGGGCCTTAGAGGAGGATTGTACCTTTACCCTCCTGTTGCTGACTTTTGAGAGGACAATTTCACCGAATTTGTCCCAGTCTGTCCTGCGGGGGTTACGACTCGGTATCGACTTACTTACCGATGCCGATAAGTCAAAGAAGATGTATCTGTGGTCCGAAAAGGAGAGTTGGGTCGACACTCTCCAGTTCTCTTCTTTCTATTTGCCATGTTCTATTTGCAGGGTGAGATCTAACACCTCTTCCCATCCCTGAAAACCCACGGAGGGTTGGGAATATGAAGGTTGGTGTGTTGCCCTTGTTACAAATCGTAACCTTACGACTAATAATATTGTCAAAAAGAGACTCACCTCTCTCATTCGTTTCCGAGCTTCCCCAGAGCGAGAGCCTCGCGTTCGGGTCGCATCCCAGCACCAGGGTCGTCTTAGTGTCTTCGGCGCATTGCAGCAGCTTGACGACCGGTTCAGGCGAAGCCGGATCGTCGTGGGCCATGTAAGCAGAGGCGATGATAACTCCGCTCCCATCCGCTGCCACGAATCTAGCTACTGCTAGATCTGGTGTGCTGAGATTGGAACAGAGAAAAGCGTTAAAATGATTCTTAATTACTATGCATGCTCTCGACCTACCCACCGAGTTGGTGCACAGTACTGTGTATCCTGGGATCCTTAGGCCAGCAACTTGCTCGTCCCTGGTCCAAGGCTCCTGTATCAGTCCGATGTCGATATCCTTCTCACTGAGAAGGATCGTGAGATTTGCTGAAGCATGGGTGCTGCGCTTCATGTTAATCTGCACGAGTTTCGACATCGGGATTGGTTGGGGTTGTATCGGGTGACTTGTCGTCGATGACCATGTCATCCAACAGCTTGTTGGTGTCATCGACCTCCTCAAGAAGCTCGTCCGGCTCGGCAAGGAAGACCTTGATCTTGGCCTTCCGTATGCCGTACCGGACCTTGTTATCGTTGGCTTCGAGCTGCGACAGGCAGCGTTGGTTGATGAGGAGAAGGAACGGCTGGCTCGACTTCATCTCTCTCTCTGCCTTGAGTATGGTCCAGTCCTCTGTATGGACATCCGTATTCTAGGCCTTCAGACAGGCGATCACCCTTGCATGGTCGGCAACCAGATGCGGGCTCTGGGCCTCCTCGGAATCTCCCTGGCGTGGACTAGCCTAATCTTAAGGCCAGCCCAGGTGTCGCTAATCGTAGCCACACACTCCGCCAGGAAGGTCCTCGAAAACCCATCGTCGAACCTGATGACCCGGTGCCCCCTGACCACGTCTGAGGAGTCGAAGGAGGGGATAGGTCCGGTCGGCACGGCAACCAACCTGTCAGTTACCATGTCGGCCAGCTTGGCCTCTATCTCCTCCCACTTCTCCGACAGCAGACGACCGTCGTCGTGGAGCTCGTCCACCAGAGCCATAGCCAAACTGTCTCTGGCCACCTCACTAAACTTCTTCGCCTTGTTGACGAAGTTTGTCGCCCTTGGCTTGCCATGTGAGTCCTTCGCTCTCTTAGGTGCGCTCTCGCTCACCTCTTGCGAGCGATTGCGTTTTGCCTGAGAGGGCTGGAGCTCCGCCGGGTTTGCCTTTTGATACGCCTCATACTCCGCGATCTCCGCAAGGAATTGGGCCTTGTTCTCAGCGTCTCGGGGGTCTGTTTTGCCCTCAGCCTCATTCTTGGCAATCTTGCCGAGGATGAAGCGGGCTCTATTGACCCTCGCTCTTCGCTGCTGATGTGTGAGCTGTTTTAATTTGTTATCTGAGGTGGTGCCCAGCTGAGCCCCACCTTTGTGTTTGGGTTGGGGAGTGCTACTTGCTCTCCCCTCGGGTCGCGATGGAGCCGGGATGTCCTTGCTGGACATCGGCAGCTCGTCGTCATCGGTTCCCGATATTTGGTGAGTTGCCGAGACCAAACTGGGCCTCAGCAGCTCCTTCTCGTCCTCTTCCGACAAAGTTTGGGGTTTATCCTCACCCAGGAGTTCCGAAGCACGGTATTTTATTGACATTATCATTACATGATCGCCCGCGTTGCTCGACCTGGCAAGCGCGGCGGGCCAGAGGGGGTTTGGGGCATTGAAGAAGGTCGACCGCGGCTTCGCCCCAAAGCCGCGTCAAGGCATCTTACGACCCAGGGTTGCCCGGCCCTGAGAAGGCTCCGTTCAGACACAGCTGGATTAACCCCTCAGCTGCGAACCAAAAGTCAGGGGGCACGGGTCGCTTGACACCCCTGACTTGAGGGGAGGACGTTTTAAGACTTTCCCAGGTCTCGGTAGGGAGTGGGAGTCATAGGTATTAAAGGGTTGGGATACACGGGAAATTTGCCGCTCGTATTAGCCGTACCGAGGTACGTTTCCAGGAGGTACCGCGCGGAGGACCCTCTCCGAGGAGAGGGTGGTGTCTATCGGATTGATATCCACCTACGAGTCGACTTGATGCACCAGTGGCCCAAGGAATATACATCAGCAAATACTATGCTGATCTTGCCTTGGTCTGATGCACCCTTACCACCCCCTATTTATGATACAATTAATTTTATCAAAGGTAGGTAGGTAGGTGTCAGTGGTGAGGTTACTGCTTGTAACCTCCAATTAGAGCTATGCTCCGTTTTGATCCACACCCTCGTTCTGGTTGTAGTCTGCGCCTCCTATCAGTACCAGCCCGTGTCATTCAGGTAAGCTAGGATGGCACTCACTGGCTGCCTCCCCACTTCCCCTAGTGACCCGTGTTGGTGGGCTCCGAAGTGACGCGCTCTAAGCTTGTTGAAAGCCGGGCAGTGACACAGTAGATGCTCCGGTGTCTCCTGCTCGTTTGGTGCCTTGCAACTTCTGCAGTGTGGGTTATAGGGTAGGCCCATCTTACAGGCATGCGTGCCTATTGGCCAGTGGCCCGTGATGGCTGCCGTTACCCTTCTGATGTCCGTTTCACTCTTGGAGATCAGCTCTGCAGTCCGTCTCCTATTGTATTCAGGCCAGCACAGTTTCGATCTCCTGTGTTTTGCCTTCATCGACCATTCTTTGCTGGCTAGTGCTTTAAAGTGGTCGTGGATCTCGGCCTGAACCGTGTTCAGAGATACTTGAATATCTGTTGTTACTGCAATTTCTACTGACCCTTTTCTGGCCAGTTCGTCAGCTTTTTCGTTGCCGGGGATGTCATTGTGCCCGGGTACCCAGGCTATCTGCACCCTGTTGTGTTCCGCGAGTCTGTTTAGTGCCTCCTTACATTTGGCGACTAGTGTAGATGAAGTCCTTGCTGTTGCGAGAGATTTGATGGCCGCTTGGCTATCTGAGTATATCCTTACCTTGGTATTCTGGAGGTCTCGGCCCAATGAAAGTTCAGCTGCTTTCAAAATCCCGAGGACCTCCGCCTGGAACACTGTTGCTGACCCTGGGAGGTGGAAGGACTCTTCTATCCCCCAGGTTTCGGCAAAGATTCCGGCCCCTACCCCGCCGCTCATTTTTGAACCGTCGGTGTAGAGTGATACCTCATCTGGCTCGGTTACACTCCCTCTTCTCCACTCTTCTCTTGTTGGGTATTTCGTAGTATATGCATTGTCGAACCGCATCTCGGTTGTCATGTAGTCGGTGTTTACTCTTAGCCGATCGTTTATTTCGTTCAGGATCTTACAGTGCCCGGTGTGGTAGTTCTTCCAGCTCTGGCTTGCCTTCAGTCGTACCGCGCCTTGGGCTGCTGTGTTCCTTATGAAATGTTCTATCGGTAATATGTTTAGAATGGCATTCAGCGCTGCTGCGGGGCACGATCTAAGTGCTCCCGTTGCACCTGCGCATGCCGATCTTTGTATCCTTGTAAGTTTCTGGATGTTGTATGCCCTAGTTAGTGCTGGCCACCATACTAGTGCTCCGTATGTGAGTATGGGTCTTACAACCGCTGTGTAGAGCCATATTATTGTCTTGAGGTTGATGCCCCAATTTTTCCCGAACATCTTCCTACAGGAGTAGAATGCTATGCTTGCTTTCTTTACTCTTTCGTTGATGTTTTGTTTCCATGATAGCTTTGTATCCAGTATCACTCCTAGATACTTGGCTTGTTGTGACAGCTCTATCTCTGTACCGTCTATCTTCGGTTTACTGAATCTGCGGATCTTTGTTCTCTTTGTAAAGAGCATAAGTTCCGTTTTGCTTGGGTTTATGCCCAACCCACAGGCTTTTGCCCATTGGTTGAGTTTTTTCAGCGCCCTTGTCATTAGTTCGCTGATGACGTCTGGGAATGGTCCTGAAGCGAGTAGAACTACGTCGTCTGCGTATGCTACCTCTTTAACTCTTTCGCTATTGAGTTCTCTCAGTATGTCGTCCATGTTAATCAGCCACAGCAGTGGAGACAGAACTCCTTCCTGAGGTGTGCCCCTCTTCACGTATCTCGTGTGATGAGTGCCACTCAGTTTGGCTGTTATCCTTCTGCTCGTTAGCATTGCGCCGATCCATTTTCTGATGCCTGCTTCAACTCCAATCCTGTTGAGGGAGCTCAGGATAGAATCTGCGTTTACGTTATTGAAGGCGCCTTCTATGTCTAAGAAGATGGCCAATGTGTTGTTTTTTTAGACCAGTGCCTTTTCTATGTATCCCACTACTTCGTGTAGTGCTGTTTCAGTGGACTTACCTTTCCTGTATGCATGCTGTGCTTCGGAAAGGTTTTTCTCCATTCTTTCTCTGATATGGATATTTAGTATCCGTTCCATTGTTTTCATGAGGAATGAGGTCAGGCTGATCAGCCTGTAATCCTTGGCTTGGATGTGTCCTCTTCTTCCTGGTTTTGGTATAAAGACTACTCTTGCTTCCTTTCACAGAAGTGGTATGTGTGCTGTTTCAATGCATGCTTGGAAGATTGCTTGCAGTCATCTCCTTGTGCATGATTTTGTTGCCTGCAGCATTGCTGGTATGATTCCGTCCGGTCCCGGACTTTTGTACTTGTCGAAAGAGTCTACCGCCCATTAGATTCTTTCCATGGTGACGATGTCTTCGACTTTTAGCTGTTGTTCCGCCGGTTGTCTTTCCACTGTACTCGTTTCCTCTTTCTGGTTACCTGGGAAGTGTGTGTCCAGCAGGATCTCCAGTGTCTCTTCTGCTGACGTACTTCCTGTACCGTCAGGCCTGTTTATAAGAGTGGGGCTTGTATGGGCCTTGGCTAGAATTTTGCTCAACCTAGCCGTGTCTTTGATTCCTTCTAGCGATTCGCAATACCTGCTCCAGGAGTCTTTCTTGGCTGCGTATATCGCTTTATTGAATTCTTTTTCTATTTCCTTATACGGCTTCCAGTTTTTGGTGCCGTAACTTGTATTGAAGGCTTTTCTTGCCTTTTTCCTGAGCTCGCTAAGATCTTTGTTCGACACTTGCGGGTATGTCTTCTTAGAGTACGTTAGTCTGCACGACTCTTCGTATGCGTTGTTGAGAATATTCGTGAAGTCCTCGACTTCCTTGTCTATTCTTTCTGGGGTGGATCGGACCTTGATCCTCCTGTTTTTTATCTTTGACTGTACAATCTTTTCATATTTGTTCCAGTCTGTGTTACGGGCGTTGCTCTTCGGTGCCGTCTCTCTAGTCGGCATCGAGATCTCAAAGACCATAGGTCTGAAAAAGAGTTATTTGTCGAAACCCTCCACTTTTCTACCTTATAGTTACTATACTCCATTTTGAAAGTTATGTCTAGGACCTCTTCCCATCCTTGAAATTCTTCCGTACTCGGACAGATAATATGTTCGAAAAGAGACTCACCCCTTTCGTTTGTTTCCTTACTTTCCCATAGTGTGTGCCTGGCATTGGCATCGCACCCGAGGATGAGCGACGTTTTGGTCTTCTCGGCCCATTGCATCAGCTTGATGAATGCTACAGGTGGTGCTAGCTCGTCATGGGCCATGTATCCGGAGGCTATCAGTAAGGCTGTCCCGTCCGCTGCTTCAAGCCTGGCCACTGCTAGGTCTGAGTTGCTAAGATTGCGATGTAGAAGAGCGTTAAGGTTGTTTTTAATGATTATACCCGCCCTCGGCCTACCTGTCGAGTTTGAGTATAAGGTTGTGTATCATTTAATGGCCATGCCAGAGATTTGTCCGTCCCTGGTCCATGGCTCTTGTAGTAAGCCGATGTCGATGTCCTCCTCTCGGAGGAGGACTGCCAGATTCGCTGAGGCGTGCGAGCTACGCTACAGGTTGATTTGCACGACTGTCGGCATTTATTGCGGCGTGGTATTGGGGGTGTCGTCTTCGATTACCAAGTCGTCCATCAGCAGCTTGGTATCGTCGACTTCGTCCTCGAGGTTGTCATCCGGCTCGGTTAGAAAGACCTTTATCTTTGCCTTCCTGACCCTGTACCGTACCTTGCAGTCGGACTTCTCCAGCTGTGAAAGGCATTACTTGTTGATGAGGAAAAAGTACGGCTGGCTTGTCCTCATCTCTCGCTCCGCCTTCAAGATGGCCCAGTCTGCCATGTCGACATCCTGATTTAGGGCTCTCAGAGTCTTGAGCACCCTGTCATGGCTCAAGAGTCCCTTAGGCAACCAAATGCGAGCTCTGGGCCTTCTCGGGATATCCGTGGCGGGGACGAGCTTTAGGCTAAGCCCCTTCCAGGCGCCGCTAATCTTAGCGACGCACTCCGCCAGGAAGTCCTTCGAGGACTCATCGTCACACCTGATCACCCGGTGGCCTCGAACCATGTCTGAGGAGTCGAAGGATGGTGTCGGACCAACTGGCTCAGCTAGTATTTTGTCTGATACCATCTCAGACAGTCTGGTCTCGACCTCTCGTACTGCTCAAAGTCCTCGATCACGCCCTGGAATCGGGCTTTGTCTACGAGTCATAGGAATTGTGGATAGAGGATTCACGGGAGACTGCCGCTCGTATTAGCCGTACCTTGATAAGTTTCCAGGAGGTACCACGCGGTACCTCAAATTGATATTCACCTGCGAGTCGACTTGATGCACCAAATGCATCGTCATACATCGATTTGATGATGGCGATGAGATTTGCAAGTACTCCTTTTCTTGCAAGTGGTCGCCATATTGCTGCTCTTTCAACTGAGTCGAACGCCTTCTTGAAGTCGATGAACAGGAGGTAAAGCGGTCTACGCAACTCCTGTGTGGTCTGAAGCCTGCCTGTTCGTCTTGGATTGTTGGCTCAATTTTTTCCTGGAGGCGTTTGTTCAGAAGTGTTGAGCAGTGTTATCCCTCTCCAATTGTTGCAATCACTTAGGTCGCCTTTCTTGGGAATCTTCACAATGATTCCGCTTTTCCAGGAGTCTGGCACCGTCTCGCCTTCCCATATGCATGAGAGTTGTGGAAGCAACGTTTCAGCCATCAGTTGGGTGTCAACTTGGACCAGTTCGGCTGGTATGTTGTCTTCGCCAGCTGCCCTGTTGTGCTTCAGCTTCTTTATTGCATTCACAATTTCTCTTACATTCGGGGGTGCAGAGGGTATCCTGCTACTCCCACTTGGCGGCACAATACTCTTATAGTCTATAGCCACGTTTGGTGATGTGGTGTGGCTAATTCCCATGAAGTGTTGGGCCATCTTCGGATTTGTGCGTCGTCATTGGATAAGAGGTTACCTTCTAGATCTCTGACTGGTTTGTTTTGTCTGTGATGTTCTGATGTTCCTGCAATCCGTGCAATCTGCTGGTATAGCGAGTGCATGTTGTTCTCGCCGGCTGCTCGTTCTGCGTCTGTCGCAAGTCTATCCAGCTGTGCCCTTTTGTCCTTTCTGGCCGACCTTTTCACCGCTCTGCATAGTCCGCGATACTCCTCATAGGGGCTTCAGGTTGTTCCTCCTTCTAATCAGGTCCCAGGTCCCTTCAGATATCCAGTCCGATCTTCCGCGTTCTTGCGTGGTCCTTAGTTAGACAGATCTTAGTCCGGTGTTGTTGGGGCCAATTTTTGCATTAAAGTCACCCATGAGGATGTTAAGGGCAGTATAGAAGTCGTCCTTGGTGTCGTCATTAGCGTCTTCCGTCGGGCCATAGCATTGAATGATGTTTATTCTTCCGTCGGGGCATAGCATTGAATGATGTTTATGTATCTAGCTCTACATCTGAACCTGGCGGTCATGATTCTATCAGAAATGGGTTCCCAGGAAACCAGTGCCTTCTTTATGAGCTTGGACACGTCAATTCCCACTCCATATCTGCTGCCGTCACTGTTGCCACTGTGTAGGACTAGATTGCTATCTGATGTTGTTGTTTCCCCACTGCCAGCCCACCTCATCTCGCTGATTCCAGCTATTGCAATGTGGAGTTTCTCCATCTTGTCCGTTTTGAAATGCCTATGGTCGTCATCGAATTTGGGGGGCCGTTTATGTTTAATTCTCTCGTATTAGTTTCAGTAATCGTTTAAGTTTTTCGACCGATCTGGTGATGCGGCTTATCCCAGTGGTGGGGCTGCCACCTGTCGCCATCGGGGAGTGGCGTCTACGGTGTTGTGTTGTTATTCGTAGAAAAGCAAACAGTCTGGTAACGCGCTCGCCCTGCTGGGTGTTGTTGCTGTTCGCAGAAAAACACAGGATGCGCTTGGTACTATGTAGGTGCCCCCGTTTTTCTCCCATATAGCATCAGCAGGTAGTTGCGCTATCCACTACACCACGAGGCCCCACACATGCAAGTAATATGAATTCCAAATTGAGGACCAAACGCAAAAACAATATTTCAAAATAGGACGAAATAATGGACTAAAAAGAGTCTTAGTTACGTAACGGGAATCGAATTCTTTCGACCACCTTTTAAGAAATCCAAGCATGCCTTTGGCCTTGTTAACCATGCATGAAATATGTTTTGAAAACGAAAGCTTAGGATCTAGACGGACACCTAGATCGTCAACGAGAGTTATTCTTTCCAATGCACATTCATTAAGCGTATACGTTGCATACTGGAGAGTGACACGTGAAAATGTTATCAGTTTGCATTTTGAGCTGTTGAGATTTAATAAGTTAACACTACACCATGCCTGGAAGTTGTCAAGATCGGATTGTAAGTGTGACTGGCATGAGCTGTCGTTATACTGCACGCACAGTTTGACATCGTCTGCGTACATAAGTACCCTAGAGTTGGGTAGCACTAGAGGAAGGTCATTGATGAATAAGGTAAATAGCAGCGGGCCAAGATGGCTGCCTTGTGGGACGCCAGAAGTGACATTGAGGGAGCTGGAAAGAGAATTCTTGAACAGAACCTTTTGAGTCCGGTGACTCAAATAACTCTGAAGCCAATTAAGGAGATCGGTAGGAAACCCTATTAAATCGAGCTTCCTTATAAGAAGAAAATGATTAACCGAGTCAAAGGCTTTACTAAAGTCCGTATAGATGACGTCGGTCTGAGATTTACGTTGGTAAGTTCCAAAAGATTTGTAGTGGTCGATCTTCGTTTCATAAATCCATGCTGACATGGAGAAATTACGGATCTGCACAAGTGCTGCAGGTGAGGAGTAATTATATTTTCAAAGAGTTTTGGAATTGCCGACAACTTAGAGATTCCTCTGTAGTTACCAGCATCTGACTTGCTACCTTTTTTATGGAGAGGAATAATAAAAGTTTCCTTCCAAATAAGGGGAAATTCTGATGTTTCCAAAGATATGATAAATAGTTTGAGAAGGGGGTTACACAGAGCCTCGGCGCAATACCTGAGAACACAGCCCGGTATTCCATCGGGACCCGGTGCATAAACTGGCTTTACACGTTGAAGATCCAGCCGAAGAAAGCTTTCGTCTAAGATAGGACTGAAAATGAAGTTCGATTTGGGCATAGGGAAAGAATACGTCTGGTTTATCTGGTTTGAGGAAGAATAAGTAGTTTTAAAAAAGAATTTTTAAATGAAAGCGAGGAAGGGTATAGGTTTGGTTTACGCTTGGTGTTAACAAAATTATAAAACTGTTTCGGGTCCTGTGAGAACTGAACCCTACAACGATTCAGATAATTTTTATAAGACCGAGCGTTATGCACGGTAAATTTCGACCGAGCCCTGAGATAGTTAATAATAATAATAATAATTTCTAGAGGTTAAAGCACTGCGACCACTAGGGTCTATTGTGCCCTCGTCCTAGTAAATGAGCTATAGCTCCTCGAACAGTTCAATCGATCGCAGAAAAGCGATGATGTCGCCTGGTCGAAGGGCCCTCATTTCCTTTGTGGTGAGAGTAAGGCCCCCCAAGTGGGCCAACCTCAACCGACTGATAGCCGGGCACTCCTCAAGTAGGTGCTCCGGAGTCTCTTCTCCTTCCAAACAAAGTCTGCAAAGACTGTCCTCCCCTATTTTGAGATTATGCAGATGCTTGCGCAGTCTGCAGTGCCCGGTCAGGAAACCCGTGACTATTCGGAGAGATCCTTTGCTCAACTCCAAACATTCCTTGGTCCTCTTGCTGTTGTAGCTGCCTAGCAGACGTTTACTCTGCCTTGCCCCTTTCGACGACCGCCAGAAGTCATCGCAGGCAGTCATGAGATCCGCACGACTGCTCTGGCTGATGACTCCTGGCCCTAGTCCACAGAAGGGCTCCGGACCATAGAAGGGGGTGCTCGCCCCCTTTCTAGCCATTATGTCGGCCACTTCATTGCCGGGGATCCCCGCATGCCCTGGTACCCAATATATGGTTACTTTATTGTTCACACCCAACTCATTGAGTGTTCCTATACATTGCCAAACTAGTCTGGAAACAATCTTATGTGCACTGAGTGCTCTGATTGCTGCCTGACTATCTGAGAAAATGGCTATGTCTCTTCGATTGTAACCCCGCTCAATATTGAACGAGGCACATCTCTCTATCGCGTGTACCTCTGCTTGAAAGATACTGGCGAATTGCCCTAGAGGTTCGTGATATTTGAGTCGAGGTCCGCAGACCCCCGCACCCGCACCCTCCTCTGTTAGTGAGCCATCAGTGTACCACCTAATAGCATGTGGTTTCACATCGTAGGTGGTAGACATGCTGGTCCACTCTGACTTGTTGCTAAGCTCTGTTTTAAAAAGCTTATCAAAGCTAAACTTGGCCAATTGAACATCCTGCGGATATTCTACTAACAGGTCAGTTGCAGTCGCAGCCGAGTCAGCTGGTCTTGCCCCTGTTATCCTCATGGTAGATCTACGCGCACTGTGCTTGATATGCAAGTGCAGTGGTGGAAGCCCGAGCAGCACATCCAGAGCAGTGGACGGGCAAGTGCGCATAGCGCCCGAGATGCACGTGCAGGCAAGTCTCTGGAGTTTGCCCAGTTGCCTTTTGTGACATCAAGGTCAGCGCGATTCGCCCAGACCGCTGCCCCGTAGCTGACTATGGGCCTCACCATAGCAACATACATCCACAGTAGGATCTTTGGAGACACTCCCCAATTTTTCCCTGCAAGAGATCTACAGCTCATTAAGGCCATAGTGGCCTTGCGAACGGCGTGTTCCACATGTTGTCTCCACATTAGTCTTTTGTCTAGGATGACTCCCAGATATTTGACTTCAGTGGAGATCGGAATCTCTGCGCCCCCAATGGCTATGGGCCGAATGGATTTCAGCTTGTAGCGATTGGTGAAGGCGACCACTGTGGTTTTTGCTGGATTGATATTCAGCCCCACGTCTCTGCACCAGTCTAAGCTAAGTCTTAGGCCCAGTGTGATCCTGTCGCACAATGTGCTTTCAAAATTTCCTTTACATACTAGGGTGATATCATCGGCATAGCCTTGACATTCAAACCCATTTGCTGTAAGTTTAACTAGCAGTTCATCCACTACGAGGCTCCAGAGTAGTGGTGATAGGACACCCCCCTGCGGACAGCCTCTGGTGGTTTGAACTCTAACAGTCACACTGTTGACAGTGACTTCTGCTATTCTGCTATCAAGGAGTTTGCCCAGCCAGGTCGTGAGACCCGTCTCAACTCCCCGTCTACATAGTGCTCTTACCACAACGTCATGAGATGTGTTATCAAAAGCACCCTCTATGTCCATAAAGGCACAAAGGGCTACCCCTTTGGTCTTTACGGAGCGCTGTAAACTGTCAACCAGGCTCAAGAGAGCCGATTCAGTAGACTTTCCTTCTCTATAGGCATGCTGATTCGCATGCAGAGGCCTTCGCATCAAGTGCGAGTTTCTGATGTGGTTGTCCACAATCTTCTCGAGGGTTTTCAGCAGGAAGGAGGTTAGGCTGATCGGCCTGAAGGATTTGGGATGAAAGGGGTCTTTCTTCCCAACCTTCGGGATAAAGATCACCCTAGCCGTTCTCCATGCCCTAGGAATGTAACCCATTGCCAGGCTCCCCCGGAAAATACTTATGAGGAACAGCATTAGCTGTTCGACACCCTTCTGAAGGTGGACGGGTATAATTCCATCCACCCCCGGAGCCTTGTAGGGGCTGAGTGTACTCAACGCCCACCTAATCTTTTGTTCAGTTACGATCGCTGCAGCCAGGCTCCAGTTGGGTCTCCCGTTGGGGATCCTTTCGTAACTGTTGTCTATATCAGAGATGGTTCTACACATGGGGAAGTGAGTTTGCAGGAGAAGTTCCGCTTTCTCCTCCTCATCCTCGGTGAATGATCCATCCGCCCTCTTCAGACAAAGTTCAGAAAGTACTTTGCCTTTCGAAATTGCTTTGAACACTCTGGCCGCAGGTGCGGCTTGCTCTATGGTGGAGCAAAACTTCCGGAAGTGAGCACGCTTACTGTACCGGATTTCCTTGTTATATTCTGTCAGCTTTTTGGTGTAAGATTCCCAACTTGCGCTGTTCTTTTTAGCTGAGTTAAACAGCTTCCTGACTTCTGCACGAAGTAGTCCTAGTTTCTTATTCCACCAGGGATTGTCCCTGCTGGACTCTATTGCCTTTTCGGGACAGCTTGCATGATATGCATCCAAGATTGTGTCACCTATTTCGCTTGAGAGTTGCTCAAGATCCTCTGGAGACGATACTCTCCTACTATGACTCAGTCTGCTCAGATTTAATCCCAAGCAGGACTGATAGGCTGGCCAGTCAGTCCGTCGTGGATTCCTGATAACCTTGCTGAATCTAAGACTACTATGAATGTCGAACAGGATGATCCTGTGATCCGACATTGACGGTTCTGAGGAGACCTTCCAGTTGCGGATCAACCGGGAGCCCCCCTCATTTCCGAAAGTGATGTCCAGTACTTCTGCCCTGGTCCTAGTAATGAATGTGGGTTCGGCCCCCACATTGAAAATAGTGAGATCCCTAGACAAAAGATAATCTAGTAAGCACTCACCTCTACCGTTGTTGTCCGTGCTGCCCCATGCAACATTGTGCGCGTTGGCATCACACCCTAGCAATAGGGGTATCCTTTTGCTGCTGCAATGCTGCACCAGATCCTGAACCTCTGGTGGGGGGCATCCGTCACGTCTCCCGGGAAGTATGCCGACGCCACCACAATACTCCCGTGCTCGCTAGTGATCATCACCGCTACTAGATCTCTGTTGAGAAATTGAGAGAGACAAAGAAAGTTAATGTCCTTTCGCACCAAGATACAAGCTCTCGGTGATGCCTCCCTTACATCTGCAATAGTCTGCATACTCACTTTACTTAGGCCGCAGATCCTGCCTCTGACGACCCAAGGCTCCTGGATGAGCACCAGCCCCAGGTCCGACCTGGAGACCAACCTGCCGATGACAGCCGAAGCTGCCTTCGCGTGATGCAGGTTGATCTGTGCCACGCTGGTGACCCCCATCCTTAGAGCTCTTCTTCACCCTCCGAGAGCGTCAGATAGGCCTCTGACAGCATCCCGGTGGGTGTCCGCTCATCATCGGATGGCTCCTCAATGCTGGTTTGCTCCTCCTCGCCGCCCATGTGCAGGCGTGCCAGGTCCAGCCCCTGTAGCGAAACCGAGTCCAACTCGGCTTCCACTGCTGCTAAGTCCAGGGCCTCAGCTGCTTCGCCCGAGGGGCAGGAGGGTGCCTCCTTGGCTGTTGCCGTTGATGTGCCAGGCACATCGTCGGTATTCACCTTAGTGGGCACCTCCGCCCCCACAGGTTCCTGCTTCTTGTGCAGGCGGCACTTAAGCTGGCCGAACCTGTAGCTCACCAGCATTTCGCGCTTCTTAAGGAGTGTCAACGCCTCCTCATCCAGGCCGAGCATCAGCACCTTGCCGCCCTTGGACTCCAGGTGCCGGATGACCCGCCATGTCTGGGTGAGAAGGCCCCTGTTCTGCTCATTGAGCAGCCCAAGGGACTTCTCCATCGTCTCCCCTGCGGTGCGTGGCAGGTAAACTGTGACGATGTTCATCGCCGGCACATCATCCTGCAGGCAGGTGCGGAGCTGTACACCCACCTTGGTGCTGATGCTGGGGACCGTCAGCTCCAGCCACTTCTTGGCATCGCAGTCCATGCAGTCCACCAGTAGTAGACCATCACGGAACTGGATGCCGTTAAAGTTTAGAGCCGCGGTCCAGCCCTTCCTCATCTCTTCGACGAGGGCCTGTTCCACCGCCGACAGCTCGTTCCTCGTCAGGAGCCTCTTTGGGTAGTCCTCCGCCAGTATAGCAAGGTTCGTGCCCTTGGCTACACTTGCGTACGAGGCCACCTTCGGACGCTTCCCGACTAGCGAGGTCCTCGATCCCTCCAGCGCTGCGACGTTCTTGGTCCGTTTGGACTCGGTCTTGGGGAGGTCAAGCGGCGACGTGTGTTGCAGTAGCCGCTTCCTCCCCGCAACGGCCTGGCCGCCGACTCTCTCCACTGGAGACACGTTCGTCCCCGCAACGGCCTGGCCGTTCGGTGCACGGTGCTCCAGTGCTTTTTTCCGGGCCTCCTCCGGCTTCAAGCCACGCTCGAGGTACCGGAGGTACCATTTACGGCCGGCTCCGCTGAGTCCTTGCCTCAGGGGATCACCGGCTCCTCCAGGCTGCCCTGCCGCTGGGACAGGTTGCTTCGCCTGTTGCTGCCTCGACCTTACGGAAGAGGGTGTTGCAGCGTCTCTCCTGCTGGCGTCGCCCGCCTGCTGGACAGCCGCTGGGGCAGTGCCGGGCACTGCGACCCCCCCCTGCTGTCAGTACGTTTGGTGGCCTCCCTGCCGGCCACTCGAGACTTGAAGGTCTCTACACCCTTCGAGGCGCTCTGCGTCGGGGTCGAGCCCTTCAGCTTTGCAGCACTCTTCGAGGCGCTCTGCGTCAGGGCCAGGCCCTTCGGCTTTGCAGCACTCTTAGGGTGAGGGGCCAAGCCCCTACGCAGCGACAGCTTACCACCGTCGTCCAGAGCCGCCTCCTCTATCCGCTCTGCCACCTGAGTTGCGGTTAAGTCCCGCGTGTTAAAATTTTTTATCTTCTTTGAATCCATACGTTGGTCCCACGAGTGTAGGGGAAGGTATTACCAGCGTGTCATAGCCCCCATTAACACGCTGGGGCCAGGTTTACTCACCGAGGCGGCCAGGTATCGGTGAGGCTCCGTCCGAATACAGTCGGTTACCCCTGACTGCAAACCAGCCAATGGGCACGGAAACGCATGACACCCTGGCTTAGGGGGGTGAAGTGGCACCATTGCCTCAGGACGTCACCACTGCCCTTGTGAGATGTTGGGGATAGGATGTGGGTAGGAAAACGTGTAGGAGGTATGGAGTATGTAAGACTATGTATTAAAGACGGTCAGACAAGCGCCTTGTCGGTACCACAGCGGTGTGGTACCCGCTGTTGTCCGGGACTGCTTATTCACGACAAGTCGCTATTCGCAGCTAACCTCCACAGGAGGCCTTGCGCTATCCGCAACCTGCGACCCGTCCGGTGGCTTCAGCTAGCCCACCTCAGAACCATCTCACTAGTTCTTCAGTACTAGTTCTTCAGTAACTGAGATAGTTAGAAAAGACAGTTTTAGAACGAGTAAGTTTATATTTATTATAAAGCCTAGACTTAACATTTTTTAGGCGTGTCAGCTCCTTATTAAACCAAGGTGGTTTACTAGAGACCGACGGATAGGTTAACGGAACACAGGATAAGAAGAACGAGTTCATGGCACTGTAAAAAATGTTCACGGCGGCTGCCATGTCAGTGCACATGTACAGATTTGACCAATCGAATTCAGATATAAGATTATTT
Organism: Drosophila bocqueti; assembly: GCA_018151655.1. NCBI lineage: Eukaryota > Metazoa > Arthropoda > Insecta > Diptera > Drosophilidae > Drosophila > Drosophila bocqueti. The sequence continues at coordinate 216,851 of JAECXF010000298.1, read as the reverse complement.
AGCACATGCAAGTTAGCTTTACGAAAACAGCGAACCTTATTGGCTAAATAATCAGATTCGTTCTTTACAACCGTCCCCGTATCGATAGTCACTTCGAAAGTTGGATGGTAAGGATCTTCAGGTAGCGTCAATGGAGGAACTCTAACTAAGTCAACACCTAGAGGATCAGAGACGAAACAAAGATCCAATAAGCGGTTTAAGGAATTCAGGACATGGTTAACTTGAGACAAGGATATGTCAAGCAGGCCATCAATAAGGTCATGCTGTGCCATAGTCTGAAGGACATTTGACACCCCATCAGATGACCAACGAGCTCCAGGTATATTGAAGTCCCCTAGCGCTACGAGTTGGCCTCGATCTAAAAGCCTGTTGGAAACGGCCTGAATTGCTGCAAGGTGTTTCCAATAAATGGGCGCCTCAGCCGATGGTGGAACATAGGAGCAAGTTATGTAAATAAGACTACCTGGAAATGAAAGTTTAACACAAATAAATTCGATATCGGTGATATCGTCAAGGGCAACAAGTTCTGAGATGAGGGAGGAGTCTACGGCAATTAAAACTCCACCTCCACGATGGACTGGTCGGTCAACCCTGTAAGTTGTATATTTACCCGGGAGAATCTCAGAGCTAAGGATCTCTGGCTTTAACCAGGTCTCAGTAACTGTCAGTAACCAGGAAAAACTGTCAGAATACAATTTCGAGAGCTTGCTTTGTAAGCCTCTAGTATTCTGATAGGAAACTTGGAAGGAAGTGGTTAGTTTTTTGGGACTGAAGGTGTTGAGGTGGTCTTAGCGGTGGTCCTAGCGGTTTGTGGCGGTATAGGGAGGCGAACTCCGACTGGCCGCTTTTTCTTTGTTTTAGCCTCGAATTCTTTAACTACAACGTGCTCGGGCCAGAAGTCACCAGAGCAAATTGTGTCAAAGATATTCGGATTGACGCTAATCTTGAACGACGAGATGTGTCTGACATACGAAAAATTAAACTTTTCCACTTTTACATTTTCGGCTTGGGTTTTGCCTTGAATATAGGCAAGGACATCTTCCGATGCGAGGTCAGGGGCAAGCCGCGAAACAAATATTGTTTTCGATGGTGGAACAGCAGTTAGGGTCTTTGGTAACCCTAAGTTACCGACAGCCGGTAGTCCGGATGTTTTTTCGCCCTGGGCAGTCTGCGGAGGCCGAGTTTGGGACACCGCAGCGGACACAACGGAAATTACTGGCGGACCTGTTGCCATTTCCACCCCTGTACATTCGGTTACCGAATCTAGTACCGCTCCCGATCTCAAGACCATTGGGCTTGGTATCGGTGTCGGTGGCTGTGCCGAAGGGGTGATCCCGATAATAGGTTGCTGGGATTTACACAGTTGCTGACGACCAGCAACAGATTTTTTGCGCTTTGGCGACTCGTTTAATAGCTTCAGACTATTAAACTGAGCGTCTATGCTGTGAGCAGATCATTCGCTTTGCGAAAATTGACCGTGAGCTCACTAAATCCGTTTCTGGTCGTCCGCATGAAGGATTTCATTTCCTTCTCAACCTCTCGACAGGACTGGCAACAATAATGTATTCTCGTTTTACTGGAAATTGCATCCGCAATACGGCCCGACAGCTCGACACACTTAGCGTGTACGACCGTATCACAAAGCCAGCAATATACACTTGGTTGGTCTGCCAAAATGGTTTTTTGGCAGTTTTTAATTCCACAGACAATATTAAAAGACATTTCCACTAACCTTAGACCACTGTGCAAAGAGGAGAACCGCGGGTGAGCGGGAGAGTGAGAGCGATAAGGAAATAGCGAGGGTGAGAGAGCTTAGAACCGTTTAGCTGCAGCTAAACAAGAGGGATAGGCACAAAAGAGAATGCAGAAAACCGTCTTAGCACAAAGGTTTAAAAGGCAAAACAACACAATATTCGGAGCGCAAAACAAAAACACGACCGTTCACTATGAAGAGAAAAGACGTATGAGCACCCTATCATGGTTCGGGAGCCCCTTTGGCAACCAGATACGAAATTTGGGCCTTCTCGGAATGTCCGTGGCGGGGACGAGCTTTAGGCTAAGCCCCTTCCAGGCGCCGCTAATCTTAACGACGCACTCCGCCAGGAAGTCCTTCGAAGACTCATCGTCGCACCTGATCACCCGGTGCCCTCGAACCATGTCCGAGGAGTCAAAGGATGGTGTCGGACCAGCTGGCTCAGCTAGTATTTTGTCTGATACCATCTCAGACAGTCTGGTCTTGACCTCATCCCATTTCTCCGACAGCTGGCGCCCATCGTCGTTGAGCTCGTCCACCAGTGCTATGGCCAGGCTGTCTCTAGCCACCTCGCTGTATTTCTTCGCCGGTTTGACGAAGGACGTCACTCTAGGGGCTCCCTTGGCGTCCTTTGCGCTTTTCGGAGCGCTCTCACTCACTTCGTGTGAGCGATTGCGCTTCGATTGGGGTGGCTGGAACGCTTCCGGGTGCTCCCTCTCATACTTCTCAAAGTCCTCGATCACGGCCTGGAAACGGGCTTTGTTTTCGATATCGCGCCGGTCAGCTTTGCCCTCCCTCTCATCTTTGCCAAAATGAAACGGGCTTTACTGGCCTGCGCTTTCATTTGATGGTGGGAAAACGACTTTGGCTTGTCGTTTCCCCCCACCTTGGCGTGGCTCGCCTTGGTGGTTCTAGTGGTCGGTTGTGTCGTTTGGGGAGTGCTCGTCTTGGCAGTCCCCACCGAACTCGACGGAGTTAATGTCTCGTCGTCTTCGTCGATTTCGGATAGGTTGTTTTGGGGTTTTACCTCCCCCATGAGGTCCGAAGCGGATGTTTTATTGTGGTCCATGATCATAATCGCCCGCGTTGCTCTGCGAGGCGAGCGCGGCGGGCCCGAGGGGTTTGAGGCATTGAAGAGGGTCCACCGTGGCTTCGCCCCTAAGCCACGGCAAGGCCAGTTCCGACCCAGGGTTGCCCGGCCCTGGGAAGGCTCCGTTCGAACACAGCTGGATTAACCCCTCAGCTGCGAACCGAGAGTCAGAGTGCACGGGTCGCGTTACACGCCTGACTTACGGGGAGGCCGTTTAAAGACTTGCCCAGATCTCGGTAGGGAAGTGGAGTCATAGGATTTGTGGATAGAGGATTCACGAGAGACTGCCGCTCGTATTAGCCGTACCTTGGTCCGTTTCCAGGAGGTACCACGCGGAGGACCCTCTCCGAGGAGAGGGTGGTGTCTATCAAATTGATATTCACCTACGAGTCGACTTGATGCACCCGAAGCCAAGGAATATACATCAGCAAAAACTCTGGTGATCTTGCCTTGGTCTGATGCACCCTTACCACCCATATCAAAAGCTATTATAAAAAGCACTACTGAGAGTGGGGAGCCTTGTGGGATGCCATTGTAGAGGCTGTGGGTGTTGGAGGTGTAGTTGTTGACCCGATCTCGAAAGGATCGATTGGTCCTGAAGGCCTTTATAAGGTTATAAAGCCTCGGACCAACGCCCCAGCGTTCAAGCTGACAAAGCACGGCATGAATCCCCACGCGATCGAAGGCCCTTTCAAAATCCGTCGCCAATATGGAAACATGATTTTTTGATGAAAGAGCATTAGACGCGAAGTATTGAATACGCAACAAGGCGTCCATAGTACTATGTTTTCGTTTAAATGCAACTTGGTTTTATGAGATAAGGTTGTTGCGGGTTATGTACCACATAAGTCTATTGGCTATAATTTTTTCAATGGTTTTTCCTAAACAGGATAGGAGGGAGATGGGCGGAAGCTATTAAAATCGGCATTTGGTTTGTTGGGTTTGGGTATTGGGATAACATTGGCTGATCTCCAAGTGTGTGGGTATATTCCGGAGTCAAACATTTGATTGTATATGTCTAAAAGTTTAAGTTTGAGGGATTGTGGCATCTCTTTTAGCATAGTATATCCTGTCTGCACCAGGAGTTTTGCCCTTTGCCATTGTCAATGTAATTTCGATTTCGGCTAGGGTGAAATTTGCGTCTAAATTAATGCTTTGCGTTGACATTGTAGTGGGATTGTAGGATCGGGATAAATAAGCTTCTTTTTGCTGAACATATTGGGCTGAAAATTTACTATTTGCAGAATAGTTTGACCAGAGATGTCCGAACTCCTCGGCAATCTTCTGAGCACCTGTTAAGGTACCAGATTCGCATGTCAAAAATCGAAATGGTTTTGGTGGTACACCAGCCAGCCTCTTAACGTCAGACCAAATTTGTTTGACTGAGGATAGGGGGGATATCCTGGATGTAAAGTTTTCCAGAAACTCCCGTTTAGCTGAAAGAACTGATTTTTTGAAAACTGCGTTTGCTTTTTTATAATTCAACAGGTTGGTATCAGACATTCTGGCCTTGTAAACCGCGAACAACTGTTGCTTTTCATTTCTTAGTTTTTGAAGAGTGTTATTCCACCAAGGAACTACTGCTTTACGCACGACTCTTTTGGTTTGTGGTATACTGCCGTTAGCCGCAGTCCTGATCCCTTTTGTAATTCGTGCAACTTGGTGGCTTAAACAACCTGACTTCCAGTTCCCAGCTGTTTGCTCGCACTTTATTTTGTATGCGTCCCAATTAGCTAAATCTAACTTATATTTTGGTAGTGGTAGGGTAGTGTCGCAATTTAGATTTATTGAAAAGGCAATGGAGATGGGAAAGTGGTCACTTCCATGAAGATTCGCCAAGATTGCCCACCTATGCGCTATTTGTGGCGTGATCAATGAGAGGTCTACGTGGGTAAGAGAGTTGTGAGTGGATAAGTGGGTGGGAGACTCAATTTTTCTACCTCTTGTGTTGGTTTGTGGGGAGCCCCAAAGAGGACTCCACGAGTTAAGGTCCCCTGACACTATGTACGGCTGCCGTACGCTTTCCAAGATGTCAGATAAATCGGCTGTTGTAAACCTTGATTGGGAGGAATGTAAACATTGATAATCTGAAAGGCAAAGCTTAAATTTAGCTTAAAAACAGAGCACAGTATGTTGGAGATAATGATACGGTGAGTGTGTGGAATGTTCTGTTTAATAAGGACACCGATTCCTTGCTTGGCACCGATGTTGTGTGGTAAATTGTGAAAATATCTGATATAGCCCTTGGGGCATATAACATTTTGGAAGTTGAATGGCAAGTTTGTTTCTTGCAAACATAATATGTCGGGTGATTGTTCATTTATTAGAAGTCTAAGTGTATTGTAATTGTTAAAAATTCCGTTGATATTCCATTGTAATATCTTGAGTGGCATGGGCTAATTTATATAAAATATAAATAGTAGTTTGTTTGTAATGGATCAATGAAATCAATGAAAAGACTGGACAAGTGCTTCCATTGGTGAGTCTGAGTTGGATGAGAGGTTTGAGCAAGGGTCGCTAGCATAGATTGTTTCGTTTGGGTAAGGCTGAGGTTCTGGTACAATAATTTGGTTTGCTTCTTCGATGAGAGCTTTAATTGCTAAAGAGCGTGGAAGATCAGTTGACTATGTAAATGACTTCGGGTCTTGTTTGTCGGGTACCGTGGTCAGTGATGCGGGCTTTGAAATTGATAGCGAAGTGGATGGTATGTTGGTAGAAAAGGTCATGTTGATAACGTTGTCGGGCTTAGGAGTTTTAGTGTTTGTGTCGTTTTGCGTTGTTTTTGTGTTCGGAATTTTGTCGGCCGTAGAAGGCGTGTTTGTAGAGTTAGCGATAGAAGCGAAGGTAGTTTATGTGTTGTTTGTATTTTGTTGTTGTTGTTGTAAAATTTAACGGGCTTCACGGAAGCTGCATTTTTTGCTGGTTTTTATGCAGAGCAGATCTGTCTGTTCTTGGTATTTCGGGCATGTTGGAGACGAAGCCGGGTGATCCCCACTGCAGTTGGCGCAATACATACGAGTGCGTGGCACTGGAAGGTGTGGAGAGAGATTACAAGAAACGCCTGTTGCTGTGTTCTTACAATGTTTTAATATGTGGCCTAGGAGTTGACAAGACTTGCACCTCTTTGGATTAGGAAAATATTCCCTAACCTTTACGGTATGCCAAGAGATGTCGAGCTTGCTTGGTAAATGGTAGGAGTCAAAGGTGACAAGAATTTTACCGAAGGGTTTTGCTTTGCCGTCAATTATTTTGGTAAATTTATAAACGCTGTGCACATTTTGCGATTTTAGTTCTTCAACAATTTCTGTTTCGGGAACATTAATAAGGCAAGGGGCATAGATGGTGCCCTTAATGCCCGCTTAAGTTCCGTTGGTGTTTAGCTGCAACTAACCGGTTCTAAGCTTTCTCGCCCTCTCTATTTCCTTATCGCTCTTACTCTTCCGCTCACCCGCGTTGACGGTTCCCCTCTCTGCACAGTGGTCAAAGATTTGTGGAAATGTCTTTTAATATTATCTGTGGAATTAAAAACTGCCAAAAACCCGTTTTGGCAGACCAACCAAGAATTTATTGCTGGCTTTGTGATACTGTTGTACACTCTAAGTGTGTTGAATTGTCGGGCCGTATTGCGGATGTTATTTCCAGTAAAATGGATAACATTATTGTTGCCAGTCCTGTCGGGAGGTTGAGAAGGAAATGATCCTTCATGCGGCAGACCAGAAACGGATTTAGTGAGCTCACGGTAAATTTTCGCAAACCACATGAGCTGTTCACTGGGTTAGACGCTCAGTTTAATAGTCAGTTTAATAGTCTATTAAAGGAGTCGTCAAAGCGCAAAAAATCTGTTACTGGTCGTCAGCAACTGTGTGAATCCCAGCAACCTATCATCGGGATCACCCCTTAGGCACAGCCACCGACCCTGATACCAAGCCCAATGGTCTGGAAATGGCAAACTGGTCCGCCAGTAATTTGCGTTGTGTCCGCTGCGGTGTCCCAAACTCGGACTCCGCAGACTGCCTAGGGCGAAAAAACATCCGGACTTCCGGCTGTTGGTAACATAGTGTTATCAAAGACCCTTACAGCTGTTCCACCGTCGAAAACAATATTTGTTTCGCGGCTTGCCCCTGACCTCGCATCGGAAGATGTACTCGCCTATCTTCAAGGCAAAACCTAAGCCGATAATGTAAAAGTGGAAAAGTTTAATTTTTCGTATGCCAGAGACATCTCGTCTTTCAAGATTAGCGTCTACCCGAACTTCTTTGACACAATTTGCTCTGGTGACTTCTGACCCGAGCACGTTGTAGTTAAGGAATTCGAGGCTAAAACGAAGAAAAAGCGGAAAGTGGGAGTCCGCCTCCCTATACCGCCACAAAAGGCAAGGACCACCGCAAAGACCACCTCAACACCTTCAGTCCCAAAAAACTAAATTCCTCCCAACTTTCCTATCAGAATACTAGAGGCTTACGCATCAAGCTCTCGAATTTGTATTTTGACAGCTTTTCTTTTGCATCCCAGGTAATTGTGTTTACCGAGACCTGGTTATCTGGCTTTAACCTTAGCTTAATCCTTAGCTCTGAAATTTTCCCGGGTAAGTACCGTTGACTCCTCCCTTATCACCGAACTTGTTGCCCTTGACGATGTCACCGATTTCGAATTTATTTGTGTAAAACTTTCCTTTCAGGTAGTTTTATTTATATAACTTGTTCTTATGTTTCACCTTTGGCTGAGGAGCCTATTTATTGGAAACACTTCTCGGCAATCCAGGCCGTTTCCAACAGGCTTTCAGATCGAGACCAAATCGTAACTCTAGGGGACTTCAATATACTTGGAGCTCGTTGGTCATCAGATGGTGTTTCAAATGTCCTTCAGACTGTGTCACAGCATGACCTTATTGATAACCTGCTTGACATCTTTGTCTCAAGTTAACCATGTTTTAAATTCCCAATACCGCTTATTGGATCTTTGTTTCGTCTCTGATCCTCCGGGTCACGATGGAATACCGGGCTGTGTACTCAGGTATTGTGCCGAGGCTCTGTGTAACCCCCTTCTCAAACTATTTACCATATCTTTAGGAACATCAGAATTTCCCCTTATTTGGAAGGAATCATTTATTATTACTCTCCATTAAATAGGGAGCAAGTCGGATGCTGGTAACTACAGAGGAATCTCTAGGTTGACTGCAATTCCAAAACTCTTCGAGAATATAATTACTCCTCACCTGCAGGACTTGTGCAGATCCGTAATTTCCCCATGTGAGCATGGTTTTATGAGACGAAGATCGACCACTACAAATCTTTTGAAACTTACCTCATTTGTGATTAGGGGTTTCCAACGTAAATTTCAGACCGATGTGATTTACACGGACTTTAGTAAAGCCTTTGACTCGGTTAATCATTTTCTTCTTGCAAGGAAGCTCGATTTAATAGGGTTTCCTACCGATCTGCTTAATTGGCTTCAGAGTTATTTGAGTCACAAGACTCAAAAGGTTCTGTTTAAGAATGCTCTTTCCAAATCCCTCAATGTCAGTTCTGTCGTCCCAAGAGTAGAGGTTGACAAACATCGATGCGAACATCGATGTCATCGATGTTTTCGAAAAATCACAAACATCGACTTTTTTCGAGGAAACATCGATGTTTTCCAAATGCTAAATACTTCAAATAAGTCGCTATATTCTTAAACCTACTGAATCTGCATATAAAATTTCATGAGAATCGGTCGAACCGTTTCGGAGGAAATATTACACATTTTTTTTTTTTAACATCGATGTTTCATTGATGTTTTTCGGCAAAAACATCGAAAACATCGATGTCCGCAAATATCGATGATTCTCCACTTCTACCCACGAGGCAGCCATCTTGGCCCGCTGCTATTTACCTTATTTATCAACAATGTTCCGCAAGATCTACCTAACTCTAGGGTACTTATGAACGCTGACGATGTCAAACTGTGCGTGCAGTATAAGGACAGCTCATGCCAGACAGACTTACAATCCGATCTTGACAACTTCCAGGCGTGGTGTAGTGTTAACTTATTAAATCTCAACAGCTCAAAATGCAAACTGATGACATTTTCACGTGTCACTCCCCAGTATGCAACATATATGCTTAATGATTGTGCTTTGGAAAGAATTTTATTAAAAGGTGGTCGAAAGAATTCGAATCCCCTTACGTAACTAAGACTTTTTTTACATTATTAGTTCGTCCTATTGTGGAATATGGTTCTTGGAGCTTTTTTGGAATCTTCAATTTGAAATTTATATTACCCACATTAAATCTGTTCAAAAAAAATTTCTGCTTTTCGCCCTACGTGGGTTACCCTGGGATATTAATTAACCTACTTTCCCTAGCTAACTGTAGAACGATGCTTGGTGTAGTCTTTCTATACAAGCTAATTCACGGTGACGTAGAGAGCCCCTACTTCCTAGGACAGCTCAACTTCCAAGTTCCTCGACTAAAATCTAGAACCTTAATCCATTTAGCAATAAATCACTGTAGGAGAGAGTTTGAGGCACATGAACCTTGTAGGGTCTTATGTGCCGATTACAACCGACTTTTTAACTTTATAGAGGAGCCTCCCTCACCTTAAAACTGTGTTGCTAGTAGAATTAGCTCGAAATGTTGCATGAACCTAAACCTAACTTTCTTCGTACTTTCTTATATTTTCCTTTTTACGCGTTACGAACAATATAAATATATATATATATGTATATATATATAGTGACATGTCCACATCATCACATACTACCTCATGCTACCCTTAGAGTAAACCGATATGTAAGTCAACCAATATGTAAGTCAACCAATATGTAGGTCAAACACCTAATGTAATAAATGTAGTGGCGCTTGGGTAAAAAAAAATAAATTACTCTTAGCCCCAAAGTCGACACTGTAACCCAAATTATGCGGCGATCGGTGAATGACAAAACCTAAGCTTCCAGTAGCGATGCTCGGGGGATAATCGGGAATATATAGAGTCGCTCCCGATAATGGAAAGAGCTTTTACGAGCCCCAAATTTCCGCCCGACTTGAGCTATATCCGGCCGAAGCTTGGTCCATTCTTTTCAATCAGACCAGCGATCAGAACGGACGTGCTCAGGAGAGCCTATTCTAATACATATACACTTGATTCAGTGCCAGGGTAAATAATTTATTTTCGGCACACGATTGGCCGTAAAAATTAATTAAAAAAACCTTTTTATAGGATTGGCACCAAGTGCTATAATTTTTCCTCCCCAAAAATTCGGCGGCCTTTACCCTATTTTGTGGGTCCGCATCGGCAGAGACACGTGCTTGAGGCGCCACCAAACCCAAGGCATCGGGGCTCCTCAAGGCAGTGCATATGTCCAACTATCAAGCTTCACAAGCCCTTAACTCGACCCGCGAGAGCAGCGCAGCAACAGCAGCAGTGCAGTGCATAATCTATTTTGTGGTTTTTCTTGGCGGCTGCAGAGTCGTCCCTAACCCCTCGCGGAACAAAGTTACGCCCATCCATCGATAGAGACGCGTTAATCCACGTTTGAAGAAATATAAGTGCCTAATTAAGTGGCTAGAGCGATCTATTTAAAGCCGGCCGATCAAAACCTATTTTTTTATATTTTTTGCGGCCTCTGCCGACCCTAACCCCAGCGAGGCACGTGTGTTAGTGCAACAACAACAACAATCATAAGAAGTCAAATTAATTAACAACCGAGTCATGTAATCCCAACCTGAATCAGGCTCAGCGCAAATGTGGCTGAGGATCGCGGCTATATGCCTTAGTTAAGTTAGTAGTAAAAATTTAGGTTAGTTTTTGTTTTCTCCTTTAATAATTTCACTTATAAAATAGTTGGTTTTCCTTTCAAAATGTTGTTTGAAAATATATTGGCAGAGTGAAAAAATGAAATACCAAAAAACCTGCGGGAAAAATTAAAAGTGAAGTTAAACCAAAAACATAAATAAGTGAAACCCCCCCAAACTAAAATCATCAGTGCAAACCTTTAACATGAATTAAATAAAAATAAAAAGGTGCACTGAATATCAGCCAGAAATAAAACAATAACAACATCGGTAGCAAAACATAAATCCCGATAAGAGTTTATTCCAGCTGACCCGCCGTCCAAAGATCTTTCGACGTTGGAGCTGCAGCCAAAATGTAAGTGATAAACCCATGCATGCAATTTATCGTTTTTGTTTTGCTCCCGACTTTCGTGGCCTGATAAGCCTTTATCTGCGTTTAGCCTCTCTTTGATCGCGAGCTTAATCAGCGATTCAGCACACTGAGCTTTACAGAGAATTCAAATGCAGGTGCATCTTCGCTTTCGCTACACTGAGCGACGAAATTTTTGTAATTAGTGAAATTAATTATTAATAAATAAAATGAAGTATTTTATATTTAAATAATTTAATCCAGAATAATTTGTACTCGATGAGTAATTGGTATTCGAGTTTTAAAATGAATTTAATATCTCCAATTACATTTTGTATCCAGCGTTTCTGGCAGTGTATGCTTATGATTAAATTAAATATTTCCTCTCTTTCGGAAAAACTTTTAGTATGATGGCATACACTGAAAGAAATTTATTTCGGTCATATTAAATAATTGTTCTCCTTTGAATTAAAACTAACTTTCCTGATATTTCAAACATTTCTGAATAAAGAGGAAATTATCGTTAATATTATAAAAATTATTTTTGAGTATGCCCTCTTATTTTTTATTTACACTTACAATTATTTATATTATATCTACATTTACCTAACTTTCTAATTTTCACAGCAGTGTTTTTAAATATTTCTCCTCGCCAATAAATTAGCCAATTAACAGAAAAATGAATAGAATAATATTAAATAAAATTAAATAATTTTTAATTAAAAATAATAATAGAAGAAAATTATGAATAGGAAATAAAATTATAATGATGAAGTCGAGCTAAACTGTTTTTGTTATTGGAAGCCATGCTAATCCTGAAGGATGTCCCAAACCTAGGGTAGCTTTTATAAGGGATCGCCAGCCTTGGGTGTAGCAAGCGATCAAGGTAGGGTGGAGTTAATGGGTGCTAAACAACAACTCAGCATCCACAACTAGCTGCCTTCTGCCACACTCTCTTTTTTTTCGTTCTTTGGTCTGTCCCCTCTCTCTTTCTTTCTCTTTCCCTACCCCTGCACGCGAATGCATATAATTAGCAAATATAATGAATTGCTCGAGCCTCTGCGAAAGCAGCTTTTTCTTTTACGCCCACACCCATCTATCGAACTAATTTGGAGCCGGAACCAGCGCGTGCATTCCTCTGCTCTCACAATACCATCTGCTCGCTCCCAACAAACATTCGTTGTATGTTACATAAACCAAAAGTCAAAGACCTAAGTTCTAGAGAAATCATAAGCATTCATTGCATTCATTGCAACACACCATTCCCACGCTCAAAGTTCGGACTCGAAAGCGGAATATCCGATTAAAGTAAAATTAAACAGAAGCACTTGTATCCAGGTCAATTCACTTGAATACAAGGGAAATTAAAATAACAAATAATAAGAAAGCTCTATTGCAAAATTTCGAGACCGAGGTTTGATTATAGATCAATAGAAATTAATAGATGAGTTCAGTTTGAGACCTCGAATTAGACGGTCGGTGTTCTTCAACAAAACAAAAAACCCTTGTACACAAATTCGGTTAAATAAAAATAATTATTTTTAACTTACGAATAATACAAGTATTGAATTGGCGCAGTCGGTAGGATCACAACAAAGAGTCCTTTTGAAATACGGTACTAGTCAAACTAAAAGGATATGCTATACGACTAGCTATCCTAGACTGGCGAATTGAATAAAGTGACCCTAAGTTAACTGTGATCCGCAAAAGAATCTACGTGCGTGTATAATTCTATAACTGAAAAAATCCCGTGTGGTCAGAAAACGAATCTGCAAAATAATTTAAAAAATCCCGTGTGGTCAGAAAACAAATCTGCAAATTGACTTAAAAATCCCGTGCGGTCGGAAATAAAGTTTAACAAAATTTTTAATTCCGGTAATCTGGTAATCTGCTCGCTCCCAACAAACATTCGTTGTATGTTACATACTTATTTATTTTATTTAATAATTATATCTGGCGCCCAACGTAGTGGGGCCTTTTTCCGGCTGGCCCAAACCAACCGGTTAACACCAAAACGTCGTCAACTACACCAGACGATCATCCTCCTTCTCTTTCTTTTACACTCTGCTGCCTGGATTCTGCAAGACTTACCATATATAGTAGGTTAGGCTCGAAAATGGTTTGAGTCCAGATTTTTTGGAAGTTGTAGTCTTTGAGACGTTGATTTCCTGATGATGAATGAACGTGCGATAAAAGGGCATAGTGGATAGATTCTACGCTTTTATGCTGTTACAGACATCATTCCTTCGGAAAGTCAATGGAACAGTTACAATTGGAGAAAGGTTACATGTGGATAAAATCTATTGCCTTGCCATTGTAAGGAACTAGTAATGCTGTGCAAACTTCAGTTATTAGGTGGGGACTGGGTTTTTACGTGGAGGAAGTCTACGGCCTAGGTAGCTTAATAATAATGCTGGAATAGCACAGTACACTCCTTTTCTTCTTCTTTCAATTTTTTCTTTATTTTCCTGTGGCAGGTTATAGGACTGACTAGGGAAAAGTAATGGTTTCCAGTATAACAAAATACACAAATTTCTGATTTTGATTTATCGTTTTTTTAGCTTTCTCGAATTTATATTATCGCTATATTGAGATATTAGTAGATTATTATTTTGATATATTATATATTAAAGTGGAGTGGATACATTATCACAATGCTAGTGAGCCATAGTTGTGAAAATGTTAGCACTGCAGCGGCAGCTGAAAAACAGCGTTGCAATATCTGTGCTCAAATGATAGAGTTTCATGCACAGTTGTATATAACTTCGTGTAATCACGCACTTCATCGTGTGTGCTTTGCTTCACGATTAGGGAACAAAAAGATATGTCCCATATGCCAGGTAACCCTACAAGCTATGCTAGTCTTCTAGAAGAAGGGGATACAGCTGGATTTAGTGTAGTGTCAGTATAGAAGAACGGGTTCGAGCCGGAAGTGGTTCTAATACAAATAACCCGGAAACATTAGCTACAAATTTGCAGCAAGTTATCGGTGCTGCAATAGCAGGAGCACTAAGCGACCAGACTCAGCGCTTAGCGCGTATAATTGAAGACAGCTTTCAGAGGTTGACCACTCGAGCTGATGACGAGCAAGAAGTTCAACAAAGTTTTGAACAAACGCCAGCTTCAGGAAGAAGAGATTTAAGAGGTAGAAACTGTCAACGGGATATATTTTCACAGTCAGCATCTCTACCATCACAAGAGTTAAGACCCGACCGCATAGGACAAATTATCTCTAACTGGAAAATCCGCTTCTCAGGACATGCGAGTGTTCCAGTCGACGAGTTTATCTATCGAGTAGAAGCACTTACATTGCAATATCTTGATGGAAATCTCGCATTAGTAGCTCGTTACGCAAGTAACTTATTTGATGGGAGTGCTAATGAATGGTTTTGGCGCTACCACAAAACTGTAGAACAGGTTACTTGGCCAGGCTCAAAACTAGCCCTCCGTGCAAAATTTAAAGATAGCAGGAGCGACTTAGAGATCCGCGCAGCGATGACGCAAAGAAAGCAAAGGGCGAACGAACCTTTTGATAGTCTACAGGAGGCTATAACTATTCTAGCCGACAAACTAGTGCAACCGTTGTCCGAATCTTCCATATTAGAAGTACTGAGGGCAAACTTATTGCCAGAAATTCAGCATGAGATCCTGTATGTTCCGATCTCAACTGTCGCGCAGCTTCGTAAGGTAGTTCAAACTCGGGAACGATTTTTGCAAGCCTTGCAATACTAATATTGCTCGACCTTCTCCTCGTCGACAAGTCCACGAACGGGTAACATCGAATGAAACCGTTAATGAAATGGAGAAAATTAATGTAGAGGATGAAGAATTGGCAGCCATAAACTTGACTTGCTGGAACTGTGGAACTCCTGGACATAGATATCAGGAATGTATTGGGGAAAGACTAGTGTTTTGCTACGGATGTGGAAAGCCAGACACTTACAAACCCAGCTGTAGCAGTTGCAATAGTTCAAAAAACTTAGGAGGGCGTGCACTGGTGAACAATGCACGCAAACGGATGGTTTCAAAAGCAACCAACACCGAGTAACGGACTGTTGCTCAATTCATTTACTACCTGACGTTCAAAATCAACTAACTTTACCTTTGCACCAAAAGGTGCGCAAGCAAGAAAAAATTTGTCACATCCATATCGAGCCAAACCGAACTAGGGTTCGTAGAATTCGTAGAAAGGCACAAATTTAATCAATCCGCTATATTATCTTCAGTAATCGATACGTCAAAGGATTATAGGCCTTTCGCGCAGGTTACACTATTAGGCAGGACGCTAAGTGGTCTTATGGACACTGGGGCAAGCATTAACTGTATAGGAGGACAGTTTGCGAAGGACTTACCTTCCATGCAAGTAGGAATAAGTCCAGTTTATGCCAATGTTCGTACAGCAGACGGAGCTAGACAGCCAATTATAGGAAAAATTACTACCGATGTCTGTTTCCAAGGAGAAACAAGGGAGTTAAAGTTCTATGTAGTACCTTCCTTGCAGCAAGACCTTTATTTAGGCATAGAATTTTGGAGAAGCTATAATCTGTTCCCAGTGTTCCTAGCAAACCAAACTCTTAAGCCGAGTGTATCTTCAGTGTCTAGAGATGATCCTTCTTGCTTGAAATTATCTGAAGTCCAAGTCACAGAACGGGCTGAAGCGACCGAACATTATCCGTCATTTGCAAGGTCGTTAGGTAGGAACGTATCATGCAAATGATATCAAACAATGAGCTCTCCGAAGCGTTGCTCACCCTTGTGGTTTAAATGAAAACACCCCAAGTGTGAGTTTGGTGGGGGGGATTTGTAGTGGCGCTTGGGTAAGAAAAAATAAATTACTCTTAGCCCAAAAGTCGACACTGTAACCCAAATTATGCGGAGATCGCTGAATGACAAAACCTAAGCTTCCAGTAGTGATGCTCGGGAGATAATCGGAAATATATAGAGTCGCTCCCGATAATGGAAAGAGCTTTCACGAGCCCCAAATTTCCGCCCGACTTGAGCTATATCCGGCCGAAGCTTGGTCCATTCTTTTCAATCAGACCAGCGATCAGAACGGACGTGCTCAGGAGAGCCTATTCTAACACATATACACTTGATTCAGTGCCAGGGTAAATAATTTATTTTCGGCACACGATTGGCCGTAAAAATTAATTAAAAAAACCTTTTTATAGGATTGGCACCAAGTGCTATAATTTTTCCTCCCCAAAAATTCGGCGGCCTTTACCCTATTTTGTGGGTCCGCATCGGCAGAGACACGTGCTTGAGGCGCCACCAAACCCAAGGCATCGGGGCTCCTCAAGGCAGTGCATATGTCCAACTATCAAGCTTCACAAGCCCTTAACTCGACCCGCGAGAGCAGCGCAGCAACAGCAGCAGTGCAGTGCATAATCTATTTTGTGGTTTTTCTTGGCGGCTGCAGAGACGTCCCTAACCCCTCGTGGAACAAAGTTACGCCCATCCATCGATAGAGACGCGTTAATCCACGTTTGAAGAAATATAAGTGCCTAATTAAGTGGCTAGAGCGATCTATTTAAAGCCGGCCGATCAAAACCTATTTTTTTATATTTTTTGCGGCCTCTGCCGACCCTAACCCCAGCGAGGCACGTGTGTTAGTGCAACAACAACAACAATCATAAGAAGTCAAATTAATTAACAACCGAGTCATGTAATCCCAACCTGAATCAGGCTCAGCGCAAATGTGGCTGAGGATCGCGGCTATATGCCTTAGTTAAGTTAGTAGTAAAAATTTAGGTTAGTTTTTGTTTTCTCCTTTAATAATTTCACTTATAAAATAGTTGGTTTTCCTTTCAAAATGTTGTCTGAAAATATATTGCAGAGTGAAAAAATGAAATATCAAAAAACCTGCGGGAAAAATTAAAAGTGAAGTGAAACCAAAAACATAAATAAGTGAAACCCCCCCAAACTAAAATCATCAGTGCAAACCTTTAACATGAATTAAATAAAAATAAAAAGGTGCACTGAATATCAGCCAGAAATAAAACAATAACAACATCGGTAGCAAAACATAAATCCCGATAAGAGTTTATTCCAGCTGACCCGCCGTCCAAAGATCTTTCGACGTTGGAGCTGCAGCCAAAATGTAAGTGATAAACCCATGCATGCAATTTATCGTTTTTGTTTTGCTCCCGACTTTCGTGGCCTGATAAGCCTTTATCTGCGTTTAGCCTCTCTTTGATCGCGAGCTTATTCAGCGATTCAGCACACTGAGCTTTACAGAGAATTCAAATGCAGGTCCATCTTCGCTTCCTCTTCTACATAGCTTTCGCTACACTGAGCGACGAAATTTTTGAAATTAGTGAAATTAATTATTAATACAATTAAATGAATTTTTTTTATATTTAAATAATTTAATCCAGAATAATTTGTACTCGATGAGTAATTGGTATTCGAGTTTTAAAATGAATTTAATATCTCCAATTACATTTTGTATCCAGCGTTTCTGGCAGTGTATGCTTATGATTAAATTAAATATTTCCTCTCTTTCGGAAAAACTTTTAGTATGATGGCATACACTGAAAGAAATTTATTTCGGTCATATTAAATAATTGTTTTCCTTTGAATTAAAACTAACTTTCCTGATATTTCAAACATTTCTGAATAAAGAGGATATTATCGTTAATATTATAAAAATTATTTTTGAGTATGCCCTCTTATTTTTTATTTACACTTACAATTATTTATATTATATCTACATTTACCTAACTTTCTAATTTTCACAGCAGTGTTTTTAAATATTTCTCCTCGCCAATAAATTAGCCAATTAACAGAAAAATGAATAGAATAATATTAAATAAAATTAAATAATTTTTAATTAAAAATAATAATAGAAGAAAATTATGAATAGGAAATAAAATTATAATGATGAAGTCGAGCTAAACTGTTTTTGTTATTGGAAGCCATGCTAATCCTGAAGGATGTCCCAAACCTAGGGTAGCTTTTATAAGGGATCGCCAGCCTTGGGTGTAGCAAGCGATCAAGGTAGGGTGGAGTTAATGGGTGCTAAACAACAACTCAGCATCCACAACTAGCTGCCTTCTGCCACACTCTCTTTTTTTTCGTTCTTTGGTCTGTCCCCTCTCTCTTTCTTTCTCTTTCCCTACCCCTGCACGCGAATGCATATAATTAGCAAATATAATGAATTGCTCGAGCCTCTGCGAAAGCAGCTTTTTCTTTTACGCCCACACCCATCTATCGAACTAATTTGGAGCCGGAACCAGCGCGTGCATTCCTCTGCTCTCACAATACCATCTGCTCGCTCCCAACAAACATTCGTTGTATGTTACATAAACCAAAAGACCTAAGTTCTAGAGAAATCATAAGCATTCATTGCATTCATTGTAACACACCATTCCCACGCTCAAAGTTCGGACTCGAAAGCGGAATATCCGATTAAAGTAAAATTAAACGGAAGCACTTGTATCCAGGTCAATTCACTTGAATACAAGGGAAATTAAAATAACAAATAATAAGAAAGCTCTATTGCAAAATTTCGAGACCGAGGTTTGATTATAGATCAATAGAAATTAATAGATGAGTTCAGTTTGAGACCTCGAATAAGACGGTCGGCGTTCTTCAACAAAACAAAAAACCCTTGTACACAAATTCGGTTAAATAAAAATAATTTTTTTTAACTTACGAATAATACAAGTATTTAATTGGCGCAGTCGGTAGGATCACAACAAAGAGTCCTTTTGAAATACGGTACTGGTCAAACTAAAAGGATATGCTATACGACTAGCTATCCTAGACTGGCGAATTGAATAAAGTGACCCTAAGTTAACTGTGATCCGCAAAAGAATCTACGTGCGTGTATAATTCTATAACTGAAAAAATCCCGTGTGGTCAGAAAACGAATCTGCAAAATAATTTAAAAAATCCCGTGTGGTCAAAAAACAAATCTGCAAATTGACTTAAAAATCCCGTGCGGTCGGAAATAAAGTTTAACAAAATTTTTAATTCCGTGATTTAACAAAAAAAAAAAAGGAAAACAAGACCTATAAAAATTTTAATTCTGTGCACTACCAAGCAAGAATTTTAAATCAACAACATGACAGCCCCGCAACTGTCAGAAGTGAATTTGAACCAAGTGTTGGCTCAAATCAAAGAGCTGCACTACTACGATGGTACACCTGGAAAGCTGTTCGGCTTCATAAGCCGAGTTGAACAATTGCTCAACTTGTACCCAACCCAAGATGTCCGGCAAACGCACATTATATACGGAGCAATCAGGCGAGTGATTGTGGACTCGGCCCTAGAAGCAGTCATACAAGCTGGCGCAACTACCTGGAATGAGATGAGAGCCGCACAAGCAGTATCATTCAAGGATCACAGGCCGTACGTCACACTGATCAAGCAGTTGGAAGAGACGGCCTATCCAGGCAGTATTTGTAAGTTCATGGAAAACTTAGAAAATCAATATCGAAATATATTTGATAAGTTAGAGGTAGAAACTGACCATATAAAGAAAACAATCTATACTGAAATGTTGAAAAGAACAATAAAAAGAACAATTGACAGAAAACTTCCGGATAGAATGTATATGTCTTTAGCTCGTAGGGATATAGATACCATTCCGAAACTAAAACGAGCCACTATGGAACTTGGACTTTACGATGCAAATCCTGAAGAACAATACCTACAAAGATCAAGTGGACAAAATCGCAGGAACGGGGGAAATAAAAATCAAAAAAATAATCAAAGGTATTATAATAACAGACCCAATAATTACAGTTCTTATTATTATCCCACAAGCAATCTGATTAACACTCAAACTCAAAACCCAACTCAGAATACAAATATCCAATATCAATATCCAACTCGTCCTATCCCTGCTCATCAGAGGGGCAATTATAATACTTTTAGGAATGATTTAATTCACGGTAGGCAGAATAACCCTATCAATTATCTACCCTCTACTTCTAATAACGTAAGCAGTGGTGGACCGGTAAAAAGGCAAAGGGAAAGCCAGAGTGGACAGAGCAGGATGGATGTAAATTTTCATCAAACTGCCTCGGAAACTCAGGAAATTTGGGAAGACGAGTCAATCCCCATGTTAGAATAACGTATCATAATAATCTTTACAAAGGTATGATTGACACAGGGTCCTCCATTAATATCATTAAAGAAAATTTCGCAGGTTTGGAAGAGGAAGAAGAAAATTTGACAGTATATACCATAAAGGGGCCAATAAAATTAAAAAGAAGTATTATGATGAAGCCCAATCCAATATGTCCGTCCGAACAAAAATTTTTTTTTTTTTGATAATTATGATTTCCTGTTAGGTCGAAAATATCTCGAAGACACGAGGGCGAAGATCGATTATGAGAAAGAGACAGTAACCTTAGGTCCAAGGGTCTATAAATGTAGATATGAAGAAACGAAGGGCGAGACCGCACCAAAATGCCTCAACCCAAAACCAAAAATTGATTCTGCTCCAGTGGAGAAAATCAATTCAAGGAAGCAGAAGGTTAAGACCGCACCTAAGTGCCTTGAACCAAAGCTTAAACCTAAACCTAAACAACAAAAGAAAGAGACCGCATCCAAGAAATGCCTCACTTCAAAAGTTGTTAATGAAACAGTGGATGATGATGCAACACATCTCAATCCCATGTCCGTTGACACCGAAATAGTCAACTTCGCGATTAATAATGAGTTACGCGAATGCAATGAATATAGACTGGGACATTTAAATGTTGAAGAGGTCGAATGTTTAAAGAAGGTCCTATACGAATATAGAGACATTCAGTACAAAGAAGGTGAAAATTTGACTTTCACAAGTACCATTAAACATGTCATCCAGACGCAGCATGAGGATCCGGTATACCGTAAACCCTATAAGTACCCCCAAAGTGTTGACGAAGAGTCAACAAACAAATCAAAGAAATGATAGAACAAGGGATCGTGCGTAAATCGAAGTCCCCATATTGTTCTCCTATTTGGGTGGTCCCCAAGAAGGCAGACGCCTCTGGGAAACAAAAGTTTAGGTTGGTAGTTCATTACAGGAATCTCAATGAGATAACTGTTAATGATAAATTTCCCATTCCCCGAATGGATGAGATACTAGATAAATTGGGTAGATGCCAATATTTTACGACAATTGATCTAGCTAAGGGTTTTCACCAAATCCAAATGGATGAAAATTCAATTACAAAAACAGCTTTCTCAACAAAGCATGGGCATTATGAATACACACGAATGCCTTTTGGCCTGAAAAATGCTCCAGCAACTTTTCAGAAATGTATGAATAATCTCTTGGAAGACTTGATCTACAAGGATTGTTTAGTTTACTTGGATGATATAATTATTTACTCCACTTCATTGGAGGAACACATTTTATCTCTGAAGAAAGTCTTTGAGAAGCTGAGAGATGCCAATTTGAAACTGCAGCTAGACAAATGCGAATTCATGAAAAAAGAAACTGAATTCCTAGGTCACATTGTAACAACGAACGGCATAAAACCTAATCCAAACAAAACAAACGCAATTACAAATTTCCCATTACCTAAGACGCCAAAACAGATAAAATCATTTTTGGGATTATGTGGGTTCTATCGCAAGTTTATCCCTAACTTTGCCAAGGTAGTTAAACCTATGACTCTTAAATTAAAGAAAGGTGCAGTAATTGATACCAAATGCAAGGATTACGTCGAGTCATTTGAAAGACTAAAAGTTTTGATAACTTCGGATCCGATTTTAATCTATCCGGATTTCTCAAAGCCTTTTTCCCTGACAACTGACGCTAGTAATATCGCTATCGGTGCTGTGTTATCTCAGAACCACAAGCCCGTTTGTTATGCAAGCAGAACGTTAAACGAACATGAAATAAACTATGCTACTATCGAAAAAGAGTTGTTAGCTATAGTTTGGGCAACAAAGTATTTCAGATCATACCTATTTGGCAGGCCATTTGAAATAATTAGTGATCACAAACAATTAGTATGGCTGAATAATATCAAAGAGCCGAACATGAAATTACAAAGATGGAAAATTAAACTGAATGAATTTGACTACAAAATAAAATATCTCCCAGGCAAGGAAAATTATGTAAAAAAATAGAAGAAGTCATGGTTGGCGAAGTCGCAAACAGCGTAGATGCAACCATACACAGTGCTAACGAAGATAATTTAAATTACATATCCATCACTGAAAGACCAATTAATTTCTTCTGTAGACAAATTGAGATAGAAAAAGGTGATCACGACTTAACAAGTGTAAACCATTTCTTCCAGAAACTGAAGATTAAAATAATCTATAAAGAAATGACACTTGAACTAGCCAAAACTCTCATTAAGGAATATGTGATTTTCAAGAGGGCATTCACCGAAATTATAAGCCCTAACAATCTTACAAAACTATTGAGATGTACTAGGAAGCTAATTGATATATTAACATATGCCGAATTCAAGGATTTAATCCTAAAGAAGCATAAGGAAGTGTTACATCCAGGTATAGAAAAAACCATTAGTTGGTTTAAAGAAGAATACTATTACCCGGATAGTCAGAAGCTAATCCAAAATATTATCAATGAATGTGAAGTCTGTAATCTGGCAAAAACAGAACATAGAGACACAAAACTGACATACGAAACAACACCAGAAATATTAAACGCGAGGGAAAAATACGTGATCGATTTTTATCTCACAGGGAATCAAATCTTCCTATCTTGCATTGATATCTATTCGAAATTTGCATCATTAGTTGAAGTAAAAAGTAGAGATTGGCTAGAAGCAAAAAGAGCCATCATTAAAATATTCAATGACATGGGAAAACCCCAAGATATAAAAGCGGATAAAGATTCAGCTTTTATGTGCATAGCCTTGCAAAATTGGTTAAGATCTGAGGGAGTAAACATATCCGTCACCACAAGTAAAAACGGTGTGTCCGATATAGAGAGGTTTCATAAGACCGTAAATGAGAAACTGAGAATCATTGGTAGCGAGCAAAATATAGAAGATAGATGTACAAGATTCGATATCTTTTTATATGCAGGAAGTCCAGATTTCAATGTACAACAAAAGTTAACAAAATTGACAAACTTAATGAGAAAAGACATGACTTTGAAATTGACACGAAGTATAGACAAGCTCCACTTGTCAATTGAAAGGTAACCAATCCATTTAAGAAGACGGGAAGGATTGAGCAGGTGGATGATAAACATTTTGAGGAGACGAACCGCGGCAGGAAAATCGTACATTATAAATCAAAATTTAAGAAGGTTAGGTTAGGTTAGGGCGGTGAATGCCGGCTCAGAGAGCCAGACCATCCGCTTGAGCCTGAGAAAGCTCTTTGTGATGCCGCATAGGCTTAGGTCCCCGTCCGATGCAGGTACTTATGGGCCGATGACCAGTACTACGTAAGAGAGGACCAACCCGATCCTTGGATGAATCGGATTATCTGCCTCGGTGATGTCTCCCATAGCTCTGCGAGATCCACTAGGGTGGGGAAGCCCAGGTACTGCAGTCTTCGTCTGCTTAGGGCCGGACAGTGGCAGAGGAGGTGGAGGACGGTCTCCTCTTCCTCCTCATCCCTACAGCTTCTACAGAAGTCATTATGGTGCACCGACAGCCTGGACGCATGTGTTCCAAGCAGCCAGTGACCAGTAAGAACCCTAACGGCCAGGGCGCAGCTTTCCCTGCTTAGTGATAATAGCTCCTTTGAGCTATTGGAGGAGCTGTTGGAGTCGGGAGGTGCACTGCCTCGCACAGTGGGCCCAGCGGCCTTTCTAGCGGAACTTAATTAATAACTAGAGTAAAAGATGAAATATTTTGATGAAAATTTAAATATAGGATATTTAACCAATTTTTAACATATTTAAACAAAAAAAATTTTTAAGTAAAATTAAAAAAATAAATAAAAAATTAATAGTTCAAAAATTTGTAATTTTCCTTTAAATTTCCTCAATTTCTGTTTTAGAGAGGTTGTGGTTCTTAAGAACTTCACCAAAAATATATTCTTTTAATACATCAACTTTTTTTGCGGCGATATTTTCGCTAATCCAAGCGGAATACAGCATGCGCCTTGGGACCGACATTTCACCTGAAAAGTGTAACAGACTTAAGAGTTGGCCGTAGTTGGCTTTCATTTTGATTTTGTTGACACCACAAAGACTCACACGATACATAAATACAAATTTTAGATTGAATCCGAGTGAATCACGTTAGTTATACTCCAGAGATTGTTGTATTTGGCTTAAAACCGTACCTTATAAAACTACATATTTCTAACACATTTTATTTTCTACATATGAAAATACGGGACACAAACATATATTTTTTATTCAGTACATACCTTTTCTTAAAGAAAACAAAAGTTGTTGGGTCAGTTAGTTTTAATTCGTTGTAGTTTTGGGTTTACCAACAAGAGCCAATTAATAGCAGCGAATTTTTGCAGGCCACGCGGTAAAACATATTTCCAGTTTGAAAGATCACAGCTGATCAAGAAAAAATGTTAAAGCTCATATACAAGTTTTTATAAGCTCAGCCGAGTATTTACAGTTAAAAACAAGCAAAAAAATGTTGAATTTAAATATATTAAAAATCGACTTTTGTTCCGCTAGAAAAATCAGCTGGCCCACTGTGCCTCGGTGCGAAGATGCCGGATGGCACCAGGGTGGCGTGAAGGTGATCGCGTGCGAGGACACGGCCTCCGTCATCTTCTACAAGCGGGCGATCGCAGGACTGGGTGAGGTATACCCCGGTGCGAAGCTCGTCGTCGTAAACTGGGACAAGATCCCCAGCAAACCGAGAGCCAGGGCGTGGCTGTCCCACAAGCCGGCGGAGCCGGAGAAAATACTCAAGTTCTTGCAGCTGAGTAACCCCGACATCCCCTCCTCTGATTGGCGAGTCGCCAAGGTCGAAGAGGCCGTTGGTCCGAGGCGCCAGGTTGTCCTGACTCTAAATGAGGGGACAGTCGAGGTGCTGAGGAATAACGGGGGGCTTCTCCGGTACGGCTTCGACAGAGTGGCCGTGCGCGTATACAAGGCCGACGCTAAGGCAGGCCAAAAGGAAGAGGAGCTCGAAGAGCCTTAGATCGAGGAGGCGCCAGGGTTGTCCGACGACGAGGACATTCTGGAGGACTACGCCTCCGAAGAGAGCGAACTGGCGAGGGGCCTTCCCGAGGTCGGAATGTCCGAGGAAGAGGATGAGCCACTCTCGGACGCCCACACTACTGTGGTGGAGGTGAAAGTGCAGAATGTCTTTGACGTTCCTGCAGATAAACCTCCACCACAGTAAAGCAGCCTCCGCTGCTCTACTCCTCCACCTAACAGAAGGTGGCACTGACGCTGTCCTCATCCAGGAGCCCTGGATCTGTGGCGACAGAATCCAAGGGTTGAGGGCAGCCGGCTATAGGCTATACGCAGCCTCCACAACAGGTAAATCGCGAGCCTGCATACTCGCAAAGAAAGACTTAACTCTTTTCTTGCTTCCCAATTTCAGCAATGAAGACATAATAAACGCATGTCTAGAGGGACCAAACGGTTCCCTCCGGATATGCTCTGCATACCTGGGGCACGATCAGGACCCCATCCCCCCAACCCTGAAGCATGTAACCGAGGACTGGGGCTGGGCCTGGGTCTCATCATCGGGTGCGACGCGAACGCCCACCACCATCAGTGGGGCAGCACCAACACCAATGATAGGGGTGAGTCTCTTTTTGATTTTATCCTTGCATCCAACTTGCTGGTGGGAAACTTAGGTAATGAACCCACCTTTATCATCAAAAACCGAAGGAAGGTACTTGATATCATTCTTCTCTCTGAATACCTGAAGGACTCCCTTAAGTCTTGGAGAGTGCTGGAGAAGCACTCATTCTCTGATCATAGATACATCCAATTCACGCTAGGTTTCGATAGGTTCAACCCAGTCACTTTCCGGAACCCCCGGAGGACTGACTGGGGGAAATACAGATCCCAGCTGAGTAAGATCCTAAAGCCCCCTCCAGCCCCAACCCTCTCGGACTTTTGTCCAGAGGGGCTGGAGCGTCTCGTCGAAACCTTCACCGATGCTTGTAGCACGGTTCTAAATAGGTCCTGCCCCCGTAGCAAGAATGGGGGGAAGACTGGGAAGAAGCCACCATGGTGGTGTAAGGAATTAAGCTGCCTCAAGAAGACCACGAGGCAGTCCTTCAATACAGCCAAGAGCGTCAATACGGACGCATCTTGGTGTCTCTATAAATCGAACTTGTCCCTGTATACCAGGGAACTAAGAAAGGCCAAAAGAAGGGCCTGGTCCGACTTTTGTACAGGAATCCAGGACTACTCAGAGGCGTCTAGGCTAAGGAAGGTCCTCTCGTCGACGCCCTCCAACCCGGGCTTCGTCAAGTGCCCTGACGACAGCTGGACGACATCCAGTGAAGAAACCCTCGGGATTCTCTTGGATGCCCATTTCCCCGCTAGCTCTTCCCAGAGCAGCCCACCTAACCCCCCGACACGGCGGGGTCCGTCCGAAATGGCATACCTCCTTACTGATAGGAACATTAAATGGGCAATTAACAGTTTCAGCCCATATAAATCCCCTGGGGTAGACGGCATCATACCTGCACAGCTCAGCTATGCAGCCGAGCTATCCACTCTCTGGCTTCGTCTGATCTTCTCGATCATCCTCGATACAGGGGTCATTCCGAACGGTTGGCTCCGCTCAAAAGCTGTTTTCATCCCCAAGGCAGGCAAGCCATCGCATTGCACGCCTAAGGATTATAGGCCGATAAGCCTCTCCTCGTTTCTACTCAAGACGCTGGAGAGACTCATCAGTCTGCATCTTAGAACTAATATTCCCCAATCATCCTTATCAGGATCTCAACACGCGTACAGGAGGGGCAGGTCGACAGAGACAGCACTCCATTCGCTTACCACCATCATAGAAAAATCGCTCCACGAAAAGGAGTTCACACTCGTCGCCTTCTTGGATATAGAGGGCGCTTTCAACAACATCCTTCCAGGCTCAATCACATCAGCACTGACTAAGCTGGGGATTGATCAACACTCGGTGGGTCTCATTGACCGGATCTTGCGCAGCAGAACGGTGGAGGCAACACTGGGGGGTCAACCATCTCCAGACAAGTCAACAGAGGCACACCTCAGGGCGGAGTCCTCTCCCCTCTCCTATGGAATGTGGCGGTCAATGAACTGCTCCAGGGCATAGAAGAGGGCGGCTGTCGTGTCGTGGCCTACGCAGATGATGTCGCATTGGCGTTCACGGGAAAATTCCCGCAGACACTCTGTGACAGGATGAGCGAAAGCCTTCGGTTTCTGACGGACTGGACCGCAAGGTCTGGTCTGGGGGTAAACCCAGCGAAGACTGAACTAGTCCTTTTTACCAGGAAATACAAAATCCCCAAAATGATACCCCCTAAACTCTGCGGGGTACCTCTCACCCTTAAAAATCAGGCCAAGTATCTAGGTCTTATCCTAGACAGGAAGCTCGATTGGTCCCTTAACACGGACGAGAGGGCCAAAAAGGCCACAATCGCTCTCTACACCTGCCGCAAGGCTATCGGGCTAAAATGGGGAATGACCCCAAAAATAGTCCGTTGGCTGTACACGGCTATCATTCGCCCGATACTCCTCTACGGAGTGGCAATCTGGTGGCCAGCTATAAAGCGGTCTACCTGCCTGGGCAAGTTAAGAAAAATTCAGCGCATGGCTGAGATCTGTATGACAGGCAGCCTGCGCACAACTCCGGGAGACGCCTTGGACGTTCTCCTGGACATCCTCCCAATTGAACTAATGGGAGAGATGACCGCGTCACTCTCGGCATTAAGGCTGAAGGGCGCGGGTCTGTGGAGAAGACTGAGTTTCGGACACACGAACCTCGGCTCTGCTCCACACCTCACTGAGGGAAACACTGATTACTGTGTCCCCACTGAACACCCCATCACACCCTTCCAGGTTCACATCCCCGATAAAACGGAATGGAACCTAGGACCCCCTGGACCCCTAGGGTCCCTTCACATCTACACGGATGGCTCAAAACTGGACGGCCGGGTGGGAGGAGGTATATACTCTGAACACCTGGGATTAAACGTCTCGTTCAGGCTACCCGACCACTGCAGCGTCTTTCAGGCGGAAGTTTACGCCATCAATGAAGCCCTTGATCAGCTCCCCCCAACTAGGGGCAGAGCTCCCGTATGCATTTTCTCTGACAGTCAGGCCGCCCTGAAGTCACTCGAATCTATTTCTTCCAACTCGAAGACCATCAACGACTGCCGCAGATCTCTTCACGAGATGGCGGAGCAGTACGACCTCCACCTCAACTGGGTCCCAGGACATAGGGACATCGAGGGCAACTGCGCTGCCGATGAGCTGGCCCGGCAGGGTACAACCTCCCCTCTTCAGCCGGAGAGGGAGTCAGTTGACATGCCCGTGGCCACTCGCAGACTACTCTGTAGGGAGTACTTCCACCTCCTCGCGGACAGGAAATGGGAAAACCTCATCACCTGCCGCCACTCTAGAATGATCTGGCCACGCCGTTCAGCGAAGCGCTCAAAATTTAAGAAACAAAAGAAAATTAATAAGAGCAAATACGATAATTCCAGACCGTCCGAAGAAACTTAAGCAATGCCACATTCTTCCAATATTGCTTACTTGTATGATTCCCCTTATCACCATGGTCCAAGGCAGTAGCATAGAAGTAAACCCAATTAGTGCAAAAAACGGATACCTTATATTTCAAACGGGAACAATGGAAATTCCTACAAACTACGAGTACCACTATTTAAGTATAAATGTAACGAAGACAATGCTTATGTTTGAGAAACTATTAGAGGAAGCAAACGATTTTCCCAAAGTACTTCAAATACAGTATTTAGTTGAGAAACTAGAACGAGAAATTAATGGTTTGAGAATTATTAGGCGAAATAAAAGAGGTCTTTTGAATGTAGTAGGAACAGCGTATAAGTATCTATTTGGCACATTAGACCAAGATGATAGAAATGAGCTGAAAGAAAAAATTAATAACCTGTCAGCAAATTCTGTGCAAAACCATGACCTAAATATGATCATAGACGTAATTAACAGTGGAATTGACACTATTAATAAACTCAAGCAAGAGAAAGAAAAGGATAAACAAGTAGCAGTACTAATTTTTAATTTGCAACAATTTACCGAATATATAGAAGATATTGAGTTAGGAATGCAATTGACTAGGCTAGGAATTTTCAATCCAAAATTACATAAACATGATTATTTAAAGCAAGTAAATTCGGAGACAATACTAGGTTAGGTTAGGTTAGGGCGGTGATGGCCGGCTCAGAGAGCCGGACCATCCACTTGAGCCTGAGGAGGCTCTTTGTGATGCCGCATAGGCTTAGGTCCCCGTCCGATGCAGGTACACATGGGCCGATGACCAGTGCTACGTAAGAGAGGACCAACCCGATCCTTGGATGAAACGGATTATCTGCCTCGGTGATGTCTCGCATAGCTCTGCGAGATCCACAAGGGTGGGGGAGCCCAGGTACTGCAGTCTACGTCTGCTTAGGGCCGGACAGTGGCAGAGGAGGTGGAGAACGGTCTCCTCTTTCTCCTCATCCCTACAGCTTCTACAGAAGTCATTATGGTGCACCGACAGCCTGGACGCATGTGTTCCAAGCAGCCAGTGACCAGTAAGAGCCCTAGCGGCCAGGGCGCAGCTTTCCCTGCTTAGTGACACTAGCTCCTTTGAGCGTTTCGCTGAACGGCGTGGCCAGATCATTCTAGAGTGGCGGCAGGTGATGAGGTTTTCCCATTTCCTGTCCGCGAGGAGGTGGAAGTACTCCCTACAGAGTAGTCTGCGAGTGGCCACGGGCATGTCAACTGACTCCCTCTCCGGCTGGAGAGGGGAGGTTGTAACCTGCCGGGCCAGCTCATCGGCAGCGCAGTTGCCCTCGATGTCCCTATGTCCTGGGACCCAGATGAGGTGGAGGTCGTACTGCTCCGCCAACTCGTGGAGAGATCTGCGGCAGTCGTTGATGGTCTTCGAGTTGGAAGAAATAGATTCGAGTGACTTCAGGGCGGCCTGACTGTCAGAGAAAATGCATAAGGGAGCTCTGCCCCTAGTTGGGGGGAGCTGATCAAGGGCTTCTTTGATGGCGTAAACTTCCGCCTGAAAGACGCTGCAGTGGTCGGGTAGCCTAAACGAGACGTTTAATCCCAGGTGTTCAGAGTATATACCTCCTCCCACCCGGCCGTAAAGTTTTGAGCCATCCGTGTAGATGTGAAGGGACCCAAGCGGTCCAGGGGGTCCTAGGTTCCATTCCGTTCTGTCGGGGATGTGAACCTGGAAGGGAGTGATGGGGTGTTCAGTGGAGCAGAGCCGAGGTTCGTGTGTCCGAACCTCAGTCTTCTCCACAGACCCGCGCCCTTCAGCCTCAATGCCGAGAGTGACGCGGTCATCTCTCCCATTAGTTCAATTGGGAGGATATCCAGGAGAACGTCCAAGGCGTCTCCCGGAGTTGAGCGCAGGCTGCCTGTCATACAGATCTCAGCCATGCGCTGAATTTTTCTTAACTTGCCCAGGCAGGTAGACCGCTTTATAGCTGGCCACCAGATTGCCACTCCGTAGAGGAGTATCGGGCGAATGATAGCCGTGTACAGCCAACGGACAATTTTTGGGGTCATTCCCCATTTTAGCCCGATAGCCTTGCGGCAGGTGTAGAGCGCGATTGTGGCTTTTTTGGCTTTCTCGTCCGTGTTAAGGGACCAATCGAGCTTCCTGTCCAGGATAAGACCTAGATACTTGGCCTGATTTTTAAGGGTGAGAGGTACCCCGCAGAGTTTAGGGGGTATCATTTTGGGGATTTTGTATTTCCTGGTAAAAAGGACTAGTTCAGTCTTCGCTGGGTTTACCCCCAGACCAGACCTGCGGTCCAGTCCGTCAGAAACCGAAGGCTTTCGCTCATCCTGTCACAGAGTGTCTGCGGGAATTTACCCGTGAACGCCAATGCGACATCATCCGCGTAGGCCACGACACGACAGCCTCCCTCTTCTATGCCCTGGAGCAGGACTCCGCCCTGAGGTGTGCCTCTGTTGACTTGTCTGGAGATGGTTGACCCCCCCAGTGTTGCCTCCACCGTTCTGCTGCGCAAGATCCGGTCAATGAGACCCACCGAGTGTTGATCAATCCCCAGCTTAGTCAGTGCTGATGTGATTGAGCCTGGAAGTATGTTGTTGAAAGCGCCCTCTATATCCAAGAACTCCTTTTCGTGGAGCGATTTTTCTATGATGGTGGTAAGCGAATTGAGTGCTGTCTCTGTCGACTTGCCCCTCCTGTAAGCGTGTTGAGATCCTGATAAGGATGATTGGGGAATATTGGTCCTAAGATGCAGACTGATGAGTCTCTCCAGCGTCTTGAGTAGAAACGAGGAGAGGCTTATCGGCCTATATAATCCTTAGGCGTGCAATGCGATGGCTTGCCTGCCTTGGGGATGAAAACAACTTTTGAGCGGAGCCATCCGTTCGAGGATGATCGAGAAGATCAGACGAAGCCAGGGAGTGCATAGCTCGGCGGCATAGCTGAGCTGTGCAGGTATGATGCCGTCCACCCCAGGGGATTTATATGGGCTGAAGCTGTTAATTGCCCATTTAATGTTCCTATCAGTAAGGAGGTATGCCATTTCGGACGGACCCCGCCGTGTCGGGGGGTTAGGTGGGCTGCTCTGGGAAGAGCTAGCGGGGAAGTGGGCATCCAGGAGAACCCCGAGTGTTTCTTCACTGGATGTCGTCCAGCTGTCGTCAGGACACTTAACGAAGCCCGGGTTGGAGGGCGTCGACGAGAGGACCTTCCTCAGCCTAGACGCCTCAGAGTAGTCCTGGATTCCAGAGCAAAAGTCGGACCAGGCCCTTCTTTTGGCCTTTCTTAATTCCCTGTTGTACAGGGACAAGTTCGCTTTATAGAGACACCAAGATGCGTCCGTGTTGGCGCTCTTGGCTGTATTGAAGGACTGCCTCGTGGTCTTCTTGAGGCAGCTTAATTCCTTACACCACCATGGTGGCTTCTTCCCAGTCTTCCCCCCATTCTTGCTACGGGGGCAGGACCTGTCTAGAGCCGTGCTACAAGCATCGGTGAAAGTTTCGACGAGACGCTCTAGCCCCTCTGGACAGAAGTCCGGGGGTGTTGGGGCTGGAGTGGGCTTTAGGATCTTGTTCAGCTGGGATCTGTATTTCCCCCAGTCAGTCCTCCGGGGGTTCCGGAAAGTGACTGGGTTGAACCTATCGAAACCTAGCGTGAATTGGATGTATCTATGATCAGAGAATGAGTGCTTCTCCAGCACTCTCCAAGACTTAAGGGAGTCCTTCAGGGATTCAGAGAGAAGAATGATATCAAGTACCTCCCTTCGGTTTTTGATGATAAAGGTGGGTTCATTACCTGAGTTTCCCACCAGCAAGTTGGATGCAAGGATAAAATCAAAAAGAGACTCACCCCTATCATTGGTGTTGGTGCTGCTCCACTGATGGTGGTGGGCGTTCGCGTCGCACCCGATGATGAGACCCAGGCCCAGCCTTCTGCTGTCCTCGGTTACATGCTTCAGGGTTGGGGGGATGGGGTCCTGATCGTGCCCCAGGTATGCGGAGCATATCCGGAGGGATCCATTTGGTCCCTCTAGACATGCTGTTACTGTGTCTTCATTGCTGAAATTTGGAAGCATGAAAAGAGTTAAATCTTTCCTGGCGAGTATGCAGGCTCGCGTTTTACCTGTTGTTGGGGCTGCGTACAGCCTATAGTCGGCTGCCCTCTACCCTAGGATTCTGTCGCCACAGACCCAGGGCTCCTGGATGAGGACAGCGTCGATACCACCTTCCGCCAGGTAGACAATTAGGGCAGCGGAAGCTGCTTTACTGTGGTGGAGGTTTATTTGCAGGAACGTCAGAGACATTCTGCGTCTTAACCTCCACCACAGTGATGTCGGCGTCCGAGGTTGGTTCGTCTAACCCGTCTTCCTCCTCGGACATCCCGACGTCGCGCAAGCCCCTCGCGAGCTCGCTCTCCTCAGAGACGTACCCCTCCAGGATGTCCTCCTCGTCGGACAATCCTTCGGGCGCCCCCTCTATGCGAGGTCCCTCTATTTCAGGGTCCTCCTCCTTAAGGCCCGCCTTCGCGTCTGCCTTGTAGATGCGGACGGCTACGCTCTCGAAGCCGTACCTGAGCGCCCCCCCGTTTTTCTTCTTTCGACCGTCCCCTCATTGAGAGTCAGGACAACCTGGCGCCTCGGACCAACGGCCTCCTTAACCTTGGCTACTCGCCAATCAGAGGAGGGGAGGTCGGGGTTGCTCAGCTGCAGAAGCTTGAGAATCTTCTCAGGCTCTGCCGGCTTGTGCGTAAGCCACGCCCTGGCCCTTGGCTTGCTGGGGATCTTGTCCCAGTCGACAGCCACGAGCTTCGCGCCTGGGAATACTTCTCCCAATCCCGCGATCGCTCTCTTGTAGAAGGTGACCGACGCTGCGTCTTC
This sequence comes from Drosophila bocqueti, assembly GCA_018151655.1. Lineage (NCBI taxonomy): Eukaryota > Metazoa > Arthropoda > Insecta > Diptera > Drosophilidae > Drosophila > Drosophila bocqueti. The sequence goes on along the minus strand of JAECXF010000298.1, from coordinate 183,447 downwards.
GCACGCGATCACCTTCACGCCTCCTTGATGCCAGCCGGCATGCTCACAACGGGGCAGTGCCCCACCTGACGCCAACAGCTCCTCCACGAACCTGTTGTGCAGCTCACCAACGATCCAACGCCATCGGTCCCTCGGGATCTGTCCGTCACTGGAGCCCTCATCCACCACTCCAATCAGGATCTTGCCCTTGGTCACCTCGGCGAAGGACCGCTGAGGCTGCACTCTGGAACGCTTGGCTGCGGAGGTTGAACCTCCGTAGACCGCTGGCGTTTAGTGGTGCTCCTGCCCGCGTCTGCGTTGGCTTGCTGGGCGTTGGGGGCAACCGCCTTTCCCGCCTTAACATGCTGGAAATCCGGCAGAACGCCTTTCGCCCATTTGATGAGACCCGCTTGTTCCGGGTCCGCCTCCATGGCTGGGTTTGCTCGCGCAAGGCTGAAGGCCGCTCGTCTCCGCTCATTATACAGCGTCTTCTTCGTCCTTTGCTGCTGCTGGGCCGTGCCTCCTGGGCTGGGTTTACCTCTGGAGCCCCCTGCGGTCACGTCGAGGGACTTGCCCCCGATCACGCCGCTCGGTGGGCCCATTGGCTCGCCCTTCCCAGTGACACTGGCCTCCAGGTTAAGGCGCTCCGAGGAGCTCTCCTCTTCCTTTTTAAGCACTCGGCCGCTTAGCGTCTCCGAGTTGGTGCTAGTGAGGGGGGTTTCCCCAGCCGCCTTTGAGGTCTGACGGTCACCTTTTTTGTTTTTGTTTTTATAATTTGCTTGGTTCATTTGATTCCCACGAGTATGCTGGGTTGGGGATGGTCCGCCACGGTAGAGCCCGCATACCGTGGTAAGCCTAGTTTAAACTGATGGGTCGGCCGGTCCACCAGAGTCCGCATATTAGTGTCCAAGCACCCCCCGGACACGCATCCCTCGGCATATGCTGTTCCACCTTGGATTGGGGTAATTTTTTGGGCAGGAGTTTTCTTCTCCCCGCCCGACTACCATTCGTCAGCATCCTCAGCAGAGACATGACCGTACTGGGACCTGCTTCCAGCCGCCCTCACGGGGAGAGTATAGTCGCACTTCCAACGGTGCGAACAGTTACGGCAGGTGATTTCTCACCCGTTTTTCCCCCTGTCCGCCCGCTGGCTGACGGCTGAGAAAATACTAAAAATTAAAACATCAACTTGGCTTAAAAGAGATACAAATGAAATATTAATTATTTCCCACGTTCCAAGCGAAATAAATAAAGTACCAGTTTTCGAAATAATCTCATATCCAGACGAGTTTGAATCCATCCTAACCGAACCTATATTTGATAAGTTCTATATCTATGAAGATGAAGTTTATAATAAAAATTCAGGAAAATTAATTTTCGACAAATGCATAGTTGGACTTATTAAGCAGGAAAATACCGAATGCAAATACACAAAAACTCATAAAAATTTCCAAACCAACTACATAGAACCAAATATATTATTAACTTGGAATATTCCCGAAACAGTTATTAACCAAGATTGTATAAACAATAAAATTGTAATATCAGGAAACAACATTGTTAAAATAAAAAATTGTTCCATGCAATTAAATGAATTTATAATCTCGAATAACATAGCCGATTTTACACAAACGGTTTATATTAATAATAACGTTACCAAACGGAACCATTAGCTTATTTACAGACAAAGGAAATTATAAATTTACATGTAAAATATTACAGTACATTCCAAATTATTTGTGTCACAACTTTTGTAATTACCATTGTAAGCGTAATTTTGTACTTAACATATAAGTTCAAAAGTATACCTAAGAAAATCATGTTAAAATATTGTAAATCAAAAGAAGAACAACCGCACACAGTAATTAATGATAATATTGAAACAAAAAGCAATGTAATCCAAACGGATAACAACAACAATATTATGTTTTACCCGACTTATCCAAATTTAAGTGACCTGAGGACAGGCCAAATTCAAAGGTTGGGGGAGTGACATGTCCACATCATCACATACTACCCATGCTACCCATTAGAGTAAACCGATATGTAAGTCAACCAATATGTAAGTCAACCAATATGTTGACTTACATATTGGTTGACTTACATATCGGTACAGTTCAGTTTGAGACCTCGAATAAGACGGTCGGTGTTCTTCAAAAAAACAAAAAACCCTTGTACACAAATTCGGTTAAATAAAAATAAATTTTTTTAACTTACGAATAATACAAGTATTTAATTATATATATATATATATAAATAAAAGCTAGAAAATAAACAGACGATTCTCTCAGGCGCCTCTTCCACCAGGGCTAAGGCGATGCGGTCTCCGGCTGACGGAGTCACGCCTCCACGCTAATAGCATCCTCTCTCTTCCCTCCCGGGGCTGCGCCACACGGCGCCCTGGCGGACGTGCCTAATGCGCAGGTCATGTCGGCGTGGCCCGATGCCGGAGGGCCGTTGTCTGGTCGACGGACCGGCTCCTTCTAGTCGGACTAGCCATGTCCAGGTAACGAAAACCGACCGTGCGGCGCCGGACAGCTACCCTCCTCCCCTGGCTAGAGTCGGCGACCCCGGATGTCGGGTCGTCTCTCTCTCTCTGGCCGCAAGCCAAGCGTTCACCGGAGGGGGCATCGGCGCCGGGCGACGGACCGATCCTCCGACGGCCGGTGAGCTGTAAGTGGTCCTGCACGGACCCCCTTCTTATCAAGCCCTCGCACATAAATGTAAACCCCGTCTTCCACCGGGGTATCCTTTTCCTGCCTGTCTCCGTAAATATAAATGTTTCTGTAGAGAGCACTGGTCTGACTGAAGTTTATACCCCGGCCCGTGACTAGCATCCTTAAAATATATAAATTATAAGTACGTATATATTTACGTAACTATTATTATCCAAATATTTCACACGGAGTGTACATATATGAACATACTTATATTAAAAATAACAAGATTTGTGTGATTATAGATTTTGGGAAAATTGTACCCGTAGGGCAAAATATTAATATAGTTTAGTGGCAACCTAAAATATATTTAACAAGCAGAGGAAGGCGAATCCGACATCATTGACAACAACAGAGCTATATAGAAATAACAGAGCTCAGAGACTATAAAAGCTATAGCTACCAAAAATAGTAACAACATTTGTGACTCGCTGCAACCCAACGGATTAATACCGAGATCAACAAGTAAAAAATGAGTGACAAAAACAGTGTCATTTATCCAAGAGTTGTGAGCATTCCTATTTTAAATGAGTGGCCTGTCAATTTTCTATAAATCAAACCACAAATCGGGCACTGAATTACATAACCACTTACATTTCCATAAATATTATTATATCAGTTTTTAAGCATATTGGAGTGCAAGTCCTTGAACATTCTAGCTAATCATATCATATCTCATATCTGATCTGCGCTTATCAAGTTTATTTTAAAACGGACGCAACCAGAAATCACGAAACCACCATAAAGTGTAGAGAGAAAATTTCAAATTCCTCTTAAACCGATTCGATGCGTTTACTGAAGACCCCATATTGAGATATCCTAACGTAAAATCCATATTTTAAGATAGGACTACCTAGAGAAGTATATAAGGATTTTTAAACATAGAACTCATTGCATTCTTTATTGCATCTTTTTATGCATCAAAGCATACCTCAGGCATGAAAAAAATCGATAATGTTAAGTTAAAGATAAAGAGTAGCAGTTCAGAATGACACGAGAGAACGACATAAGCTTGCACATAGAGCCGTTTAGATTTAATAAGTTTACGCGGCACCATGTTTGGAAATTATTAAAATCTGTTTGTAGATCCGTCTGGCAAGAACGGATGTCGTTCCCGTACATAAGTACTCTGGAGGTATTCAAAATTTTGAGCAGGTCGATATAAATAAATAATATATATATATAATATATATGTACATATATATAAATATATTATATATTAATAATGTAAACCATAAAAGAGCCAAATTGCTCCCTTGCGGGACGCCAGATGTAACCCTGAGAACATTAAATGAAGTATTTTTGAAAAGGACTGTTTGGGTCTTGCCAATCAGATAACTTGAAATCCGCTCAAAAAGTACAACCGGAAACCCCATTAATCGAGTTTCCAAGCAAAGGAAGACTGGGTAACAGAATGTTATTATGGAAGAAAGTGAGCTCCAAAAGATTTGTTGTACTTGATGTTCGCTTTAAAAATCGATCCATATCCAAATCTACACAGGTTCTGCAAAGTAATAACATTTTCGAAAAGTTTTGGGATGGCCGACAAGTTTAATATCCTTTATGAATTTTTCAAGCTTTATTTTTATTTTTTTCGGTTCTAGTTTATCCTGAATAAAAGCGATAACAGCTTCCGATGTTTGAGCAGGAGAGAGAGAGATTAAATATCTGTAGTAGGTGGTACTGCTATATATGCTTTCGGCAATGCAGACTGATTATCTCCATTGCCAATATCGGCCGGTAGTCCGGGCATGACACACTGAGGGGTCTGAGGGGTCATTATTTGTAACCCCCCAGGCGACAAAACAGATATTACCGGCGACCCGGTCCCTCCAACGGTTTTTGGGATCCGTCTAAATGCTGCAGACCAGTTCATGTGGAAAATCATTTAAGAGGTTAGGGCAATTAAGTTGAGTATCCAGAGCCAAGAACATATCTAGAGTTAAACGATGAACTCGATAATAATATCCTCGAAATAATATACTTCATCTCACATCTTGGCTTGCACGATGTGCATTCACAAATGTACATTCGTACATAAAAAAGAAGATCTAAATAAAGCCCCGGTGGATTTTATGCATAATTTACACAAAAGGAGAGCGCCAGAAAAAAGCACCTCCGTTTACTTGAAAGAGAGAAGGGAAGTTTGCAACGCAGTGCAGACATTTTCGACCCTATAAAGTATATATATTCTTGATCAAAATCAAAAGATTCGATCTAGTGTCTTAGTTTTGGAGCTATATAAATAACAATTTGCAACAAAAAATTAAAAAACGTTCTGTATTTACATATAAATATTTAAATATGGGATGACTGCCGAGCAACTATGTCCGGTTAATAACGTAAAACATCATATTATCTCGACCGTTATATTTCGTTAAATAGAATAAATAGAAAATAAATAGGTTGTCTCTTCTACTACTGCATAAGTAAGCTCTAATTTCTAATGTGCAGTAGCTTTTTTCTTTATTAATCCGGGGTTGAATTTTAGTATTTTTTTTTCTTAAATATCTTTGTAAAATAGCTTTATCAACTTAATTACTAAAATTATAGATTTACAGTCAGTCAGCTAAAATTAATTCGTATGATATCGCCCAAACGAAAATAAAAATAAATAGTCAAAATCGGAACAGCAATAAATATATATATACATATACATATTTCTAAATCAATGTAATTTTGAATCTACATTGAAGCAGGGCTATGTTGTTTTTTTATGCTATCACGAACATAATATAAATTTATAAATTCGGATAAATAATTTTTTTCAGTCGTTTTGTTATCTAAATGTATCTTAATTTTGAATCCTCAAGCATAATATTAATAACATTCTTAACGGCCAAAAAAATTATTTACGAAAGGAGTAAGAATAAATATCAGATTTTTCGTTCGGTTTATCCATCTATTATTCATATGGGATGGTCCATAAGGTTATGCACAAAGATGGCAAGGAACAATTAAAATAAGGAAGACGCCAAACTTAAAATTATGTGCAAGAAACTCGTTCATGTTTTCCGCTCTATTTTTTCCCCAAAATATTTTGAACTGATACTTTTACTATACTATACTATTTCCACAATATTTTTGTTCGGTGGCGGATGGCTTTAGCTTGGAATGCTCTCGATAAATAAAAAACGTAGAAAACTTTCGGGGTATTACGCGTCTGGAGTAGATCTTTATTTGTATAGTGAGTGGTAAATAAGAACTAATTACAAGAGACTTAAACCTAGCTTGGGCGAGACATACAAAAAATTTTTTTTTTAATTTAATTTTTTATTTTAAAAAATAAAATTAATTTTTTTTATTTTTTAATTTACCAACATTTTTTTTTTTTTTCTTTGTTTTTTATTTATTTTTAAGTATACAAAAATTTATTCTGAGTCGCTGCTCCAATCAGACTCGGATAATTCGCCCTCCTTTACAAAGCCCAAAAGCAGCATGCCACACTGAAAAAATGGCGCTTCTGGACCACTGACATGATTTCTGCAATATGAAAAATATTAGAAGCCGCGCGTTGCTTAAGCTAAGTTTGGTCATTTTGAATAGAAGACGATTCATATTTTCAAATGTTTACACAATTAGCCCGGACAAGTACAATAGTTTTATTCCACAAAAGTTAACAATTACACAGGCAGACAAAATTTTAACCCAGAAACCAGTATATACTTTTCCGAAGGTTTTCGGTGCGCTGAATCCGAATCCGAGGTCGAAATTTTCAAATTGGCTCTGGTTTCCGAGATATCCTAACCTAAAAGTGCAAAACCAGCGTTTTATTCCTATATTTGAGGATATGTAGCATCGAATTAGTTTTTTTACTTAAAATATTAAAAAAGCCATCTTAAAGTATAACCCTAGCCCTTTTAAATGCTGTTGAGTTTGAATAAATATCTCTTTTGAAATTTTCATGTTAATGAATTTACCTACAAAAAAACATTATGGATAGGCCCTATGAAGCAAACATATTTCTTTGCACATAAAACAGCTTAAATCTGTTATTCGGTGGTTTTTAAGGTCGATGATCACGAATCCGGCCTCAAATTTTTAAAATTCAAGATGGCGGATCCAATATGGCGGACCAAATTCGTAAAAAGTTACTGGATCAAGCTGAAACTGGGTATATGGGGGTCTTCGGGGTCGCTGTTTACCAAATTGAGATAAAATTCTGAAATTTGATGTTAGATGTTAGATGTAAGTAAAAAATTCAATATGGCGACCATAAAACGACCATAAACGAAATCGCGGGGAATGTCAGACATCTCACTCGACAAAGAATACTCTATATCAATTTCAAAGTACGATATCTCAGCGAAAAAAAGAGATATTTAATCAAACTCAACAGCATTGGAAAGGGCAAGGGTTATACTCTAAGATGGCTTGTTTAGTATTTTCATTAAAAGAACAAATTCGATGCTACATAACCTCAAATATAGGCAAAAAACGCTGTTTTTGAACTTTTAGGTTAGGATATCTCGGAAACCAGAGCCAATTCGAAAATTTCGACCTCGGATTCGGATTCAGCGCACCGAAAACCTTCGGAAAAGTATATACTGGTTTCTGGGTCAAAATTTTGTCGGCCTGTGTAATTCAACACTTATCACAAAAAAAAATGTTTGAATTTCCTGTCGCTAGATCGTCAAAATCGCCCACTGTTGAGCGGATTGGAAGCTCAAAGTCCCGAGGAAGAGGGAAAGAGAGATAGTGTACGGGATCACACTGCATCCGAAAAATAAACGCCCTCGTGGCGTGAACAATTTTAAATAGATGTTGTGAGCACAATTTCTAGAAACAAAATCAGAAAACACCGAGAGTACGCTGCAGAATAGTTTTAGCGGCTTTAGTTGAAGTTAAAGATGAAACAAAGTTGGTACATCTATCTTCGTATTTTCTATTCGTTTCGGATTGTAATAAAGATAAATATACAGGGTCTTAATTTTCTATACCTCTTCAAGTAATTGTTATAAAATAATATTTATTTTCGAAAAACCAAATGTAACATTTCTGTAAACTTGTAATGGTTCGGCTAAGGAGGGTTCTTAGTCAAAATATCTCTTAAAATTTGGGTTATACATTTATATTTCACTACAACTTGACCTTCCTTCACAACTTCTTTAATAAAATATATTGTATATCAATGTGCTTTGTTCTGGAATGGTGAACAGGGTTCTTGGTTTACGCCTGTGCGCTCAGGTTATCCCCATATACGAAGATCGGAGTGCCGTTGTCTCCGCAGCCAATTTACAAATTCGCATCCTTAATGGGGTCTTCTACCTTCGCGCTCAAATTTGGGCCCTATTTTTCAAAAATGGATTGCAAAAAAACTACACATGATATCCGAACAAAATTTTTTTTATTTGATTAACTAATGCTTGAACTTGAAAAAAAAAAACCATATGAATTTATCATAACATTTGCCATTGGCGCGTCGTCGAATTAACCTCTGCCGGCGCGAAAGAGTCAAACGGCTGGCAAGAAATCTCAGCTTCAGAACATGCAAACAACAAGAAGTTTTTTTTAACTTAATTTTAAGAACGTCGATTAGGTCAGGACACAAGCTTTTTTTAATATTTGCAAATTTCACAAAATGGCAGCGACTTGAACAAAAAATTTAATTTTTTACCATGTTTTTCAACCTAAAAATGACTGTACAAAATTGAAAAAAATTTGTTTCGAAAAAAGCTTGTGTCCTGACCTAGCGAGATGTTTTGTGAATAAGTAACGCTTTACAGATATCTTCTATGGTTTCGTCAAAATCGTGCCAAAACTTTTGAAAAACACTACTTTCGGGGAAATGCGTTTAAAGATAGGAAAAATGGTCGAAACGTATGGAGGTGGCAATCTTTCGGGCTTCGTTTACCCATGAAGGAATGCGAATTTTACAAAACCCTTTATATGGCGTATTCCTCAGATCCTAAAGTATTTAAAAAAAAAATTTTTTAAAAAATCGATTTTTTCAAACCGTGAAGGTAGAAGACTGCCGATAGTGCCATGTACTCCTCCTCGGTACTGCTTAACGCCACGCTCCGCTTTTCTGAGTGCCATGCAATCGGGCCACCTGCTAACAAGCCGGTGAAAGACTTCCTTTTAAGCCAGGTTCAATCTATCTCTAACCTGCATCTAGAGGTGTATTCACCGATTTGCAATATTCTCTACCAATGGGTGTTAAATATCAGCCATTGAATGCCATACCCTTACCTCTGCCCGAATAAGGAACGTTTTTTAGTGAGATGCTCTAACTCACATCAGGTGGGCAGAGGAAAGAATAGGTGACACCTAAGGACAATTCAACATGTAACAAAAAGTAGAACTCATTATAAAAAGAACATAAAACACGGAAAGGGTCGTGCATCTCGAAATTTTTTACAATTATCGAGAGCAATCGGACGAAAGTGACGTGAAGGTCTTGCTGGGACAGAGAACTTCAATAGATTTAGGAGATAGGACAAACAAATCCGACGATCCTTAAGAATGGACAGGCTTAGAAGACGCAGCCTGTCGATGTAAGACGGGATGCGGCGATGTGGGTCCCAGTGTAATCCGCGAAAAGCGAACAAAACGAATTGTTTCTGAACCGATTCAATAAGGTCTTGATACTTCGCACATTGAGGTGGCCAAACACACGAAAAATATTCGAGAATAGGACGAACAAGTGAGACATAACGGAGTTTTGTGGTATAAGGATCGTCAAACTCCTAAGACCAACGCTTGACAAAGGCAAAAACCCCTTTATCTTTACCAACAATTAAGCCATGTGGTCGGTAACGTTTAAATTGTGGGTAAAAAGAACTCCAAGATCAGTGAGAAAATGGATGCGTTCACGATCACTCGTCCCTATAGAATAGTTTCCAGAGAAACAGTTTTTATAAAAAAAAAATTCATACATTAACATTTAAAGTTGTTGAGAAACAACAAATTGTTAACGCGCCAGGACTGCCTATTGTTTATGTCAGTTTGAAAAAGCATATACGAGTCAGAATTTGTCAGTGGCAAACAAAGTTTTGCGTCGTTTAAGAACCACATTGTACAAATCGTTAATCAAAATTTAAAACAGAAGTGGCCTAAGGTAACTCCCTTGTGGAACACCTGAAATTACGTGACTACCGTAAGAAAAAAACCCTTGGAGGCTACTATTTGAGTTCGGTTAGATAAGTAGGTGGCGATCCAATGCGTCAACAAAACAGGGAAACTGAATAGTGTGAGTTTTTCCTCAGCTGCTGGTATTTCACGGAATTGAAGGCTTTGCTGAAGTGAATAAAGATAACGTCAGTTTGGGTATTGTTTGTAAACGCATTTCTAATGACAACACAAAACTCGAGAAGGTTTGTGGAAGTTTTTTTTTTATTTTATTTTACTTTGCTTTTATTTGATGAATCTTCTCATTTTCGAGACTAACAATAAGTGTATCAATTTTTTATACTATAACCTAACTAGGAGTCATGTAGACTGAAACAGTGGCCCTAACAAATTATTGCTGGGTTGGAAGGTCTATACTTCGCAGGCGGGTTCGGCTGGAGACCCGAGTCAAGACCCTTACTAGAGGATTTGTTGACAGGTGGTTGACGAGTTGGGTTGTTGCACGGACTGGGCATCTGGAGCGGCTAAGGATAGCAGTATCGTCAGCGAAGGTGGATGTTGTTAGTCGGTCACTCGTGGGGATATCCGCTGTGTAAAGGACGAATAGAGTTGGCCCAAGTGCGTTGCCTTGTGGGACTCCAGCTTCGATAGTGTAGCCGTCGGAAATTATTGTGTTACACCTCACTGCAAAGGCTCTATTGTAGAGTAGGATTCAAGAAGTTTATGAGTGTACCCAGGCAAGTGTGTTTTAATTTGAGCCAGACGCGGTCGAATGCTTGAGATACATCGAGGAATATCGCGCTGCAATATTCCCTATGCTCGAAGGCTGTGCGAATCTCAGATGTTATTCTGTTCGATAGTTCCGTGTTTAACTCTGAAGCCAAATTGATGGGCTGGGATCATATTTTTTTGCATGGTAAACATCATAGATTCCAATTTGCTTTGCGGCTGCCCTGGAACCTGCTGAGCATTTTCTGAGTGTGGCTGGGGTGGATTTTCCATGCCTGTTCTTAGTGCTTCGGCGTAGGAGATTCCCTAGGTTGTATTTAGCTGCCTAAGTGATGATCTGGCTGCCTTGTCGAAAAATACGACTGGCGTACTTTTTGAGTTGGAATACACATTTTGCGTATGTTGTTGGTGCATAGCTGTCGCTCGTCGCATGCGACTCTTCACCTCCTTGTAGACCGCACAGCCTCTGTAGTTTACCGTATGGTTTCCTCCATAGTTGCCACATTTTTTCTTTTGAGGGTCTTCTTTGTTTGTATGGAAGTCTTCGCAGACTACTGTGAGGTAGTTATCTGGGCTGGGATAGAGACTCAGTCTCGCCAGGGTCTACAGAAAATTTATAAAGATCTGGGACAATGTGACTAATATGAGACGGTGGGCTGACGCGGGGTGGAGTTTGTCAGCCACCGAGTTACACTAAAAAAATATGTTGATAGGGTGTGACAGAGGGAAGGACCAAATTAGCCTTCATGCATGTTTGCGGCCAAGGGACCGAGAGGGAAAAGACGAAATATCAGCGAATTTGCTTCGGCCGGCTGTGCCTGGCCCGTCCAAGTTATGTTCAGATTTACTTGAAAAAGTTCTCACAATATAGAGTTCGCCAAAATATAATTAACCAATAATAAATATACTTTAAATTTATTATTTCCTTTACAGTGCGCTTATAATTTATTATTTTCCTTATTTTTCATCGTTTATTTTCCACCATGGGATTTCTGCTATGTATTCCGAATATATTCTGCTCGTTTTATTGGATATAAATAAAACAATTTAATTTTAGTTTTCATTTCATCTAATATACTATTGCTGAAAATATTTTTCTCCCAGTGTACTGGGTTCCTGACCTCGTGGTATTTAATTTAATTTGGTTTTAAATTATTTAATTTAATTTAATTAAAATTGGTTCGATTTTTCGCAAATTATTTTCTCCCAGTGTAATTTTTCCCGACCTCTTTTTTTATGGAAATTTCATATTTTTTCTCCGGCCATTTTATTTCCCTTATATTTCTGTTCCCATGGTTTCCCGCCTTTTTATTTAATAAACGCAATTGATTAAGTTTTATATCATTATTATTATTAATTTTTGTTCTCATAAATTTTTCCTCGCGGTGCACTCGCTTTTACATTTGTTTCCTTTTATAATTTCCTACTTTGCATAATTTCGTAATTTCATAATTTTTGGATTTTTTATATTTTCCAAACTTCCACATTTTTCTCTCTGTGTTTTCGCCCGTTGATATTATTTTATAATTTCTAAGATCTTGTTTTCCGTTTACTATTTTTATTTCCGTATTTTCTATGTTTTCATATTTTATATAATTTCTAAGTCTCGCACACTTTCTCGCATTGTTCTATAGGTTAGGTCAAGCACATGCATTTTTCTAGAGTCGGTCTGACCGCACTCTCTAGTGATCACCGCATCGAGGGCTCGCAAAGATTTTCCTACACACACACCTGCTAGCCAACTCGTTGCGGTCTCACACTAACACTCACCCGTCTCGCTCCGACACACACTCTTGGACTGGCTCTGTCCCGCCGCTGGTCCTGGGCCAGACATCGCCTTGTCCTCCTTCTCGTCTCCTGGCTGCTTCCAAATTACTCTCTCTCTTTACGGTAGCAATCGCCGGCCCGTAATTTCTCCTTTTTAAGTTTGTCTTTAAGTTTTGTCACAGTTCTAACTAACTAACTTATTATTACGGTTTAACTAGTTATTATCATTTATGTACATTTAGTTATTATTATTTATTTATATACATATTTATATAATTAATTTGGGAGGACCAAACGGCTCCTCACATTCCCCTCGTTCTTCGGGGGACGAAGAGAAACGATGATTTTGTTCGTTTTGCTGACGTGGACGCGGTACATCGCACCCATCGCGTGAAACAGGAACTTGCGCAGTGTGCGCCGATTCTGGCGTTCCTCCTCCCGCGCCTGTGCGACCAGGGAATGAGGCAGTTGGTTGCCTCCCGTGGTCAGGACCCAATGGCTCGGGAACGGGACCATCCGATCCTCCGTCTCGGTGCTCGGGGTCCCGTTCACCGGCTCGTCTAGGCCGTGACCACCCTCCTGGCCGCCCTCTTCGTTGGCAGCGCTGCTGCCGCTCTGCCGGCGGTGGCTCTCCGGCTCCGGCTTTTCCTGCTCCGGCTCCCACACGCGCACGCCAAATACGTGCACCGGTTCCAGCTTGTCTAGGCCGCACACCTCCTCGCGGGTGATTTCGTCGGCACCGAGTCTTCATCATCGGGTCGTGCTCCAATATGTCGATATAGCTGCTGATTCTCGTATACATAGTACGGAAATCCTCCAGGCTTGTCCTGGACGAGTTTCAGCATCCGCTGGTACCAAGTGCATGTGGGTTTGTCCTCCTGAATCATCTGTATCACCTCCAAAGGCTGTCGTGACAGCGCATCCGCGACAACGTTCTGACTTCCGCGCCGATATGTGACGTCAAATTGATACTGCTGCAATTCTAACGCCCAGCGCGCGATTCGTCCCGTGGGATTATCGATTGAGTTGAGCCACTTCAAAGCGAGATGGTCCGTTATCACCTCAAACCGATATCCTTCCAAGTAACATCTGAGTTTCCTGATGGCCCATATAATGGCCAGACACTCCTTCTCTGTGGTCGAGTAATTCTCCTCCGCGGCTATGAGACGTCGACTCGGCTCCTAGTCCTATGTCGCTAGCATCTGTTTGGAGGACAAACTTCTTAATAAAATCGGGGCACGCGAGGACGGGCGCCTCCGTGAGCTTCCTCTTCAGTTCTTCGAATGCATCCTGCTGCTCCTGCTGCCATTGCCATTTCTTCCCTTTCTTGAGCAAAAGAGACATCGGTTGGACCACGCTGGCACAGTTTGGTACTAATCTCCGGTACCACGAAGCGATACCCAGACATCTCCTCAGCTCCTTGCATGTGGTGGGTGGACTCAGCTGACGCACTGCCGAAATCTTTTCGGGGTCTGTGTAAATTCCTTGCTCGCTGATAACATGTCCCAAGTATACCAGGCTGCGCTTAAAAAAACTACATTTCTTTGCATTGAGGCGAAGGTTCGCCTTTCGTAGCCGTCGGAATACTTCCTTCAAGTTCTCCATATGCTCCTCCAAAGTCCGTCCGATGATAATAATATCATCCAAGTATGCAAAAGCGTTGGGCTCCATGTCAGGACCAATAACGCTATCCAGCGCCCGCTGGAATGTGGCTGGAGCGGAGTGCAGGCCAAACGGCATGACCTTCCAATGGTACAGTCCTCTCCCTGGCACTGTAAACGCAGTGCACTCGCGACTGTTTTTGGCCATGGGGATCTGCCAATATCCGCTCTTCAAATCTTGCGTTGAGATGTACTTCGCGTGTCGCAGACGCTTTAATATGTGTGTAATCCTTGGCAGCGGGTATGCATCTGGAATGGAGGCAGCATTCAGTTGCCGAAAATCCACGCATAATCTCGTTTCTCCTGATTTCTTGCCCACAAGTACAATTGGGGCACTGTGGGGACTGTACGAAGCCTCTATGCAATCGTTCCGTATTAACTCATCGATCTGTTCATCGATAATCCGCTGCATCGCCGGATTTTTGGGAAAATATCTCTGCTTAATGGGGTGGTCATCCCGCATCGTAATCGTATGTTCGGCGATATGTGACACTCCTGTCAAACCCTCAAACAATGCTAGCTCCTCCTCTAGAAATTCCCTCACCCGCGGCCCTAAGTCTTCCGGTTCTTCCGTCTCCTTGATGACTGCTATGGCTCCTCCAGCGTCGGGTAAGTTCTCCGGTCTGGCTGGGGAGCGAGTTCCTGGCGAGTCACGTCGACTCGCGTGGTTGGCTTGTGGTGCCTCTCGAGCTGGTTCTTCCCTTATTTCCTGGGTTCGTCCGAACGGGTTGTTCCTTACTGCTATCTCATCTCGGGGTCCTAGTGATCTATCAGTCGGGGCTACTTCTCTATTCTGTTCTGCGTCGATGACTGAGAGTTCTGGTGCTGGGGATTCAAGGCTGGAATTCCGCTGTGGAATAGTTTCATTTTCCGATAGCGAAGACAAAACTAGGGTATTTCTAAGATCGCCTAGAAGAGAGGGGTTCAGCTGCAGGGACACGCGACCACACTGCAAATTTGCGGACACACCGCAGAGAAAATCCATGCCTAACAACACGTCTTCCATAAGTGAAGGTAAAACCAGGAGTGGAATCTTTACCCAACGTTGGTCCAATTGGACTGTGGCTACTAGTGACTGGGTGATATCCTTGCGTGAGCCCTCGGCCAGGCTGACTTGTGTGCGTACCGTCCGTACGTTATCGGGCGTGCCTACGCGTTGAACAACTCTTTCGCTCACGACACTCCTACTCGCTCCTGTATCTAACGTCGCGTTAAATACCTGCCCCTCAATCTGTACTCGCGCGATGAGTCTACTGGCTTGGACTTGTAATACTTCTCCTAATTCCGGGGATTCCTCCTGGCAGTCTCCGGTCGTTCCCCTTGTTGGCGAAGACTCCTCTCGTTTCCCGGATTATTTCGTTGGCAGCATTCTCGGGTCCAGACTCCTCTGCGACCACATTCCCAGCAGAAAACAACACGACGACTACGGCATCCGCTCCCATAGTGTCCTAATTCTGCACAGTTCCTGCAAGCTTCCCTGAAATTAGGCACCACTGACAAGTTTCCCACCCGGGGAACTTTTCCTGAAATACCAGCGGCGGGTATAGGTCCTCGTGCAGGTGGTGGCGCGACATTCGGGCGGTTCCTTTGGGGCATTCCAGGATACGATCCGTGGTCAGTTCTCCTCGGTGGCTGCAGCTCGGCCAGCCTCCTGGCATGGTTTCCTGTATCCCGATCCCGAGTGACCTCATAATTGACCGCTAAGACAGTCAACTGCTCCAGCGTCGTGAACTCGTGTCGCCTAGTAAAAAGTTGGTAATCCTGCTGAAGATTTTCATAAATCCTATCCAACTCCTGCTCGGGGGTGTATCCCGCTCTGTGCATCAACAGTCGGATATTTACCAAATACTGCTTAAATGTTTCCCCCTGTCGCTGATACCTGTTGCGAATGTCGTCTTCGAGTCGCTGAAAATACCTCGGCGGCAAAAAGAAATCCAGAAAAGCCTTCTTGAAATTAGCCCATGATTCTCCTAACAGTTGGCTGGTCCTAAACCAGTTTTCCGCCGTATCCGTCAGCAGTCCTGGAATGGCTTGCGGCATCTTCTCTACGTTGACCTCGTATGCGGTGGCTCGCTCCTCGAGATGTTGGATGAACGCGATCGGATCCGAGTTCCCGTCGAACGTTATTCCCCAATTGCGAAGCTTCTCCGCTAGGGTGGCTGCTGTCATCTCGGGTTTCCTAGGTGAAACGTCTCTCCTGGACTCTGTGCCTTCGGCAACGTCCACGGTAATTCCAGGTACTGGAATCTGCAGCTGATTATGGCTCAGGGTGTGGGGACTACTGTTTCCGCTGTTTCCGTTTGTTGATCGCGGCTAAAATCTCGGTCTCCAATTCCTGGAGCCGCTTGACGATTTCCAAGACGTTGTCCTCCTTATTATTAAATGCAGCCAACCGGCTCCTCATTTCCTCGACGCTTCCCGTTGCGTCTAACCCGAACTCCTTTAAAATCGCTTCCAATTCTCGCTTGTGGAGATACGAAATCCAACGTGCACCCATGTTTGCAAAAATTTAAAACAATCTTCCTCGAAGCTAATTCCAGACACGATTGAAATATTTTCCTACACAGCGAAAATTTATGGCGGGGTCAAACGAAGCTCACGGAATTCACGAATTTATTTATAAAAACGGCGTATAAATTCCCAGGCGGACCGAAGGTAGCGACGACGAGGCAAAACGATTTCAAAATTCTGCGACGGCGATTTACTAAACTCAGCTTAGTAGCGACTGTACTCGGCGACGGTTGTATGCGAACTCTGCAAAATTCCGTTGCCTATCGTGGAGGTAGATCGACTCCACTGCGGGTGTGAGAGAGAGACGACGATGAGAGTGAAACAAGATGGCCGTGCTGTGGGGAATATGTTAGCTTCTCCCTACCGAGAGAGGGCCCGCTCTTTTCTCGTAACTCTTTTGACCTGTTCTTATCTTTCTGGGGCTCACGTGTTCTGCTGCCCACGTGGCCGCATAACCTCTGGTTCCAGGTTATGTTTCGTACCTTGCTTAGGAATATATATTTTCGGATACCTTTCTTTTCTTGGGGCTCTCGTGTACAAGGAGATAAATACATATATATATAAAATTTTCTATCATTTTCTCGGGATTTTCTTGGGAAACCTTTTTATCCAAATATATATTTTGTTATATTTTATACTCTTCCTAAGTGCACTCGCAAACTTTCCCTCTGCCGTACCCACAACAGAAGAGAATAAAAAAATATTTGTTTTTTTTTCAGTGTAACTCAATGGGTCTTTAGGCCATAAATCTCATCTAAAATTCGTAAGCCCCATGTCCCTGTTCGGGCGCCATCTGTAAGGTAGTTATCTGGGCTGGGATAGAGACTCAGTCTCGCCAGGGTCTCTCTACAGAAAATGTATAAAGATCTGGGACAATGTGACTAATATGAGACGGTGGGCTGACGCGGGGTGGAGTTTGTCAGCCACCGAGTTACACTAAAAAAATATGTTGATAGGGTGTGACAGAGGGAAGGACCGAATTAGCCTTCATGCATGTTTGCGGCCAAGGGACCGAGAGGGAAAAGACGAAATATCAGCGAATTTGCTTCGGCCGGCTGTGCCTGGCCCGTCCAAGTTATGTTCAGATTTACTTGAAAAAGTTCTCACAATATAGAGTTCGCCAAAATATAATTAACCAATAATAAATATACTTTAAATTTATTATTTCCTTTACAGTGCGCTTATAATTTATTATTTTCCTTATTTTTCATCGTTTATTTTCCACCATGGGATTTCTGCTATGTATTCCGAATATATTCTGCTCGTTTTATTGGATATAAATAAAACAATTTAATTTTAGTTTTCATTTCATCTAATATACTATTGCTGAAAATATTTTTCTCCCAGTGTACCGGGTTCCTGACCTCGTGGTATTTAATTTAATTTGGTTTTAAATTATTTAATTTAATTTAATTAAACTTGGTTCGATTTTTCGCAAATTATTTTCTCCCAGTGTAATTTTTCCCGACCTCGTGGTTTTGGAAATTTCATATTTTTTCTCCGGCCATTTTATTTCCCTTATATTTCTGTTCCCATGGTTTCCCGCCTTTTTATTTAATAAACGCAATTGATTAAGTTTATATCATTATTATTATTAATTTTTGTTCTCATAAATTTTTCCTCGCGGTGCACTCGCTTTTACATTTGCTTCCTTTTATAATTTCCTACTTTGCATAATTTCGTAATTTTATAATTTTTGGATTTTTTATATTTTCCAAACTTCCACATTTTTCTCTCTGTGTTTTCGCCCGTTGATATTATTTTATAATTTCTAAGATCTTGTTTTCCGTTTACTATTTTTATTTTCTATGTTTTCATATTTTATATAATTTCTAAGTCTCGCACACTTTCTCGCATTACGTCCGTTTGCCTTCGCCACTTTAATCCAACTCCACTGCGACGCCCCGCGCCGCATTCCTTATTATTAATTGTTATTACTAATTGTTATTATTATTAAGTGTTATTATTTACCGAGATTATTATGAATTGTTATTATTAGTTACCATTAGTATTAAGAATTATTATTGAGAGTATTATTGAAGTATTAGTTGAAATTATTAATAATAAATAAAGGGCGATAGTCTGCCATCTGGCAACGCCAACCACAACAAGGGCAACATCTGGCAACCCCAGCACCGATAGGGCCACCAGCCCTGAACAGCTGATAGTTATCGGCCATGCCCAACGATATGGCAACCCTGGTGCCTATCGATAAGAATCGGATATCGATCGGGGAAATACAGCTGATCGCGGCCTATAAAAGGCGAGACACAACTCAGGGCAAGTTCACTTTTGGCGAGCAGCCGAGCTGACAACACCTGGGTAAGTCTCATAGTAGTTTGAACAAGTAATAATAGTAGTGGAGCAAGGCTCTTGTAGCCGAACTCCCAACAGTAGCATAGACGTGGGCCAAGGTTCAGCTCCTGCTAGCGGATCTTGAAGTGGACCAGGGTAGCGGAGCAAGGTTCCTGTAACCGAAGTCATGCCACAGAATAGGAAGGGGCCAAGGTTTAGCTCTTGTTATCAGATCTTGATGAGAACAGGGTAGCGGAGTAAGGTTCCTGCAACCGAACTCGAGCGGATTAGCACAGACATGGGGCCACGGTCTAGCTCTGGCTAGCGGACCCCGAGGAGGGAGGAAATCGAGGGCATTAGGAGGACAGAACAACGGTGCGAGCATAGGCCCGACGATCGTCATTACGACATAGCGTCACCCGGACTCGACCGTCGTGACTCTAACCGCGGCCAGCCCGCTTGGATCACACGCCTCGCCCCGAAGACAACTCGTTACAGGGTATCCACAAGCCGACCGCGCCAGTCGCGAAGTCGCACGACCCTACACTACAGGGTATCCACAAGCCGACCTCGCCAGTCGCGAAGTCGCACACCCTGCATTCCAGGGTAACCTCAAGCCGACTACATCGCGCCAGTCGCGAAGTCGCATCCCTGCATTCCAGGGAAATCTCAAGCCGACTACACCGCGCCAGCCGCGAAGTCGCCACTACTTCCCCAGGAAAAGACCGATCGTAATAAATAAATAAATACAAAACCGAACTTCCAACTCTCTTCTTACTGGGTATTTGTGGGACTCAAGGAAACGGCACGCACAAATTTTGTGTAACTCACGACCCCGGCGAGCTAGGCCACGCAGCCCGAAAGAGGGTCGTTACACCGGCGCCCAACGTGTATAGTTCCTGAGTCCGATAAAATA
Source organism: Drosophila bocqueti (assembly GCA_018151655.1). Taxonomy (NCBI): domain Eukaryota; kingdom Metazoa; phylum Arthropoda; class Insecta; order Diptera; family Drosophilidae; genus Drosophila; species Drosophila bocqueti. The sequence goes on along the minus strand of JAECXF010000298.1, from coordinate 163,801 downwards.
CCATACAAACCATGTCAACGACGGAGAAGTTAACCCGAGGATGGGTGTCCAACCTGAACAAAGCCCAATTAGAAGGGTACGTCAGGGAATTCGGGATGGAACCAGAACAACTGGTAGAAGACCTCCGACGCCAGCTATCCGATTTCATAAAAAACGGAAGCTATGACAGTGAACAGGGCAGGAGACTAAGAGAGTTAAGCCAGCGTCACACACGGAGCGTCTCACCAAACCCGGGAGCAGGGGTCAATTTGGAGGTCAAATACCCAACGACACAAGAACAGGAACAAACAAGCGGAAAAGCCGAATTTGAACTGAGAAACGAGGAAACACGTAAGGAAGAATGCAAGAGCAGAGCAGGGGAACGGGCCGCAGCCATTAACACCATTCGCGTATGGAACGAGGTGTTCGACGGGACAGGGGACGCCCTGGAGTTCCTGACCAGGATCGAAGAAATGGCAATGGCATATGATATAGGGCTCGACCACGTAACAGCGGCAGCAGTAGTAATATTAAAAGGGGCAGCGTTGGACTGGTGGCGCACAAACCCAGTGGAAATGCCAGACTGGCAGGCGCTCAAAACAGAGCTCAAGAACTATTACGTTCCAGCGGACTACCAGGAAAGAGCCATGGAACAGATCACAAGAAGGCAACAGTCCAACCAAGAGCCGGCCAAGGATAACGTAAGAGAGCTCAGGAAGATAATGCGGTGCACCACGTTAAGCGAGGACCAGAAGCTTGAGTGGACGTACAGGAACAGTACACCAGGGTTCAGGTATTACGCGAAAAGAAGCGAAGTAAGATCGCTACAAGAATACATGAGACTGGCGGAGGAGTACGAGTCGGTAGGATGGGCACAACAACCACCACCTCCACAATACAATCAGCCAACAGGAATGGACAGACCGTATAGGGGCTACAACACATATCAACCACACACACAGCAAGCTGGAACAGCGAGAGAGTTCAACATCAATAACCTCTGCCAGCGTTGCAAGGCACCGGGCCACCGAGCATACCAGTGCAACAACCCGCCCAGACTGTTCTGTTGGGTATGCGGCCGAGACAACACAAGAACAATCCACTGCTGCAGACGAGCAGAGGGAAACGCAAGAGGCGCTGGGAGACAGGTGGAGTACCCAGGGCCGGCCCAGAACAGCCACCAGCGACGATGATCAGGTTCGACGGTCGAAGGATAACTGCGTTCGTACGAATAGGGGATAAACAGACGCACGGCATCCTAGACACCGGAGCGACAAGGAGCTTCATAAGCGGAAAACTGGCACTCCAGCTCCGAGAATACGGCAAGGTCCGACAAACAGACGAGGTAATAAACCTGGCGGATGGAACGACTACGGTGGCCACGGAGGAGATAGAGTTGGATATAGAGCTCGGAGAGAGTAAAGTAAGAGTGGCACTGTTAATACTAGAAGACGTCATCGGGGACTTGCTGCTAGGGATAGACTTTCTGGCACAGTGCAACGCTACACTACGGTGTGGAGGCCTGATAGCGCAGCTCGACCCAAACACGACACCGAAATCAAGGCATTTCTAGAGAGAGAGCTAGCCGTAATGGAGAGGGTAAAAGGGACAAGCCACATAGCGAAGCACACGATCTACATGAAACATGACCGACCCCTGAAACAACGATACTACCCGAAGAACCCAGCCATGCAGAAAATAATACACGAACAGGTCGACCAACTGATCGAACAGGACCTGATCGAACCTTCGCACTCGGCGTACAGCTCGCCAGTGGTACTCGTAAGGAAAAAAAAACAATCAATGGAGGCTATGTATAGACTACAGACAGCTGAACACACATTCAGAAAGGGACGCATACCGGGTCCCACGAATGGATCACAACCTGAACCAGCTGAGAGAGGCAAAATACATCAGCACGCTAGACCTGAAAAACGGCTACTGGCAAATACCAATGGAAGACCGAAGCAAGCAATACACTGCATTCACGGTGCCTGGGCGAGGGCTATTTCAGTGGAAGGTCATGCTATTCGGACTCTATACGGCCCCGGCGACGTTCCAAAGGGCGTTGGACTCGGTGATAAGTCCCGAAATGGAACCATTCGCATTTGCCTACCTGGACGATATAGTGGTCATCGGCAGGACCAAACAGGAACACCTGGAGAAGCTAAGGGAAGTACTGGCACGCCTGAGAAGAGCAAACCTAAAGATTAACCCCGAGAAATGTCACTTTTTCGAGGAGAAAATAAAATACTTGGGCCATGTAGTGAGCGCACGGGGAATACACACGGACCCAGAAAAGATAACAGCCATCAGGGACCTACCGAGGCCTACAACAACAAAACAGGTGCACAGATTCCTGGGGGTAGCATCATGGTACCGAAAATTCGTGCCGGGTTTCACGGAGATCGCCAAGCCGCTGTTCGAGCTGATCAGGAAGGACACTAAGTTCCATTGGACAGACGAGCACGAAAGAGCAACCGAGGAGCTGAAGAAAGCGTTAACGGAAGCACCGGTGCTCGCCTGCCCGGACTTCACAAAGACCTTCATCCTACAAACAGACGCAAGTGATTGCGGACTAGGAGCAGTACTGACCCAGGAGGACGAGGAAGGGCAACACGTGATCTCATACGCGAGCAGAAAGCTTCGGAAGGAGGAACGTAATTACTCAGCGACCGAGAAGGAATGCCTGGCAATACACTGGGGTATCCACAAGATGAGGATGTACCTGGAAGGATATCACTTCATAGTAGTCACGGACCACTTAGCCCTCAAGTGGCTAAACTCCATCGAAAGCCCGTCTGGGCGGGTAGCAAGATGGGCACTGGCACTACAACCCTACTCCTTTGAGGTGCGATACCGAAAGGGAAAGCTAAACGTGGTGGCGGACGCCCTATCAAGGCAGATACTGACCGTCCAAAAGGACCCAGCCAGTTTACCAGATTATTGCGTCGAAGGAGGCAAGCTATATAGACACCTACCGTCTTGGGCAGCCGACGAGGACACGCAACCGTGGAAGCTCTGCGTAAACAAAGAACAGAGAAAACGAATTCTAGAAGAGAACCACACTACGGCCACGGCAGGCCACTTAGGAATCCGAAGGACGAAACACCGAATAGCAAATCGGTACTACTGGCCGGGGATGTATAGAGAGATAAAACAATACATCGGCAACTGCAGAGCATGTCAGCAATACAAGGTGTCGCAACGACAGGCGGCCGGGAAAATGCTGACAAGAGTGGCGGAGGCACCAGGAGAGACCATCTGCGTAGACTTTGTGGGACCCCTGCCAAGGTCAAGCCACGGCAATAACATGTTGTTGGTATTCATCGACAAGTTCTCTAAATGGGTAGAGCTAACAGCAATACGTAAAGCAACGACGGAGGCAGTGCAAAAAACATTCAGGGCGAAAATCCTCGCACGCACCGGCGCACCAAAGGTATTAATATCGGACAACGCGGTACAATTTACAAGCCACAAGTTCAAAGCGCAGATGGCGAAGTGGGGAATACTCCAACAATTCACAGAGTCTGGGTACGGCAACACCCATTGTCAAAAGCTTGCGATAAGTTCGCCGCCAAGCTCGCACCGAAGTTCGAGGGACCATTCAAAGTCATAGAGATGATATCGCCAGTCATAGCAAGGGTCAAGAACGTAGGGACCGGTAAGGTACAGAGAGCGTACGTAAATCAGATGAAGGAGTATACAGGGGGGGTAGAACAGCCTATCACGCAGGATCCTAACAACACCATAACAAATCCACAGAGAGCAGATGGACAAATTCGAGAAGACCAGAGAAGCCTTTCGGAGGCGAACGATGGAGCTCGCAGGCCAGAAGAGGAGGGCGATGGTAACCGCTGCAAGACCGATGCAGCGAAGGCGCGGCTTCGCAATGGCAACTCCAGTGTCGAGACAAGCGCCGAAACGGCGAACGGAGGAAAGCCAGAGACCGATCACGCTATCCCAACAACCAGACGAAGACGCAGGACAAGGCCCCAGGACAAAGAAGAGGATAGCGCACACCCCGACAACACTGAACAGAACGGTACTAGCAACGATCAGCACGAGCAAGACATCAACGAAGGAAACAAGCACGGCATCGACAAAGGACAACGAGAAGACAACAACAAAGGTGACGACCCCAGCAGAGAAAAGGACGACGACACCCAAACCGGCACAAACACAAAACGACCCCGAGAGACCCCAGGACACCGAGACCACCACCGATACAGAAAGAGTCGAAACAAGCAACCCAAGATACGACAACCGAACGGCCAAGGACTCCGAGCAACCACAACCAACCGAACAACGACGAAACAAGACGGGAAAAGTTATGGGACGAACAAACTGAACAAACACCATGGAGAACGCCACAGAAGATAGCCGACTGGGAAAGAGAGCAAGAGGACATCTTGGAACTGAACACGGACGAGGACGAGACATTGGCAACGGCACCGCCGCAGGACGACAAGCGGATTCCAGAAGAAGTGCAGAAGGAGGTGGACCGCAAACTGGAGAAGCGGCCGCCGAAAAAAAGGGTCAATTTCAAAATGACAGTAGCCGGGATCCTGTACGCCGTGAAGATCAACGCAGCCGGCGAAGTTTTCACCAGCATCACGAAGGCCTGACCTGGCAACGGAGGGGGAGATGCGACGCCCCGCGCCGCATTCCTTATTATTAATTGTTATTACTAATTGTTATTATTATTAAGTGTTATTATTTACCGAGATTATTATGAATTGTTATTATTAGTTACCATTAGTATTAAGAATTATTATTGAGAGTATTATTGAAGTATTAGTTGAAATTATGAATAATAAATAAAGGGCGATAGTCTGCCATCTGGCAACGCCAACCACAACAAGGGCAACATCTGGCAACCCCAGCACCGATAGGGCCACCAGCCCTGAACAGCTGATAGTTATCGGCCATGCCCAACGATATGGCAACCCTGGTGCCTATCGATAAGAATCGGATATCGATCGGGGAAATACAGCTGATCGCGGCCTATAAAAGGCGAGACACAACTCAGGGCAAGTTCACTTTTGGCGAGCAGCCGAGCTGACAACACCTGGGTAAGTCTCATAGTAGTTTGAACAAGTAATAATAGTAGTGGAGCAAGGCTCTTGTAGCCGAACTCCCAACAGTAGCATAGACGTGGGCCAAGGTTCAGCTCCTGCTAGCGGATCTTGAAGTGGACCAGGGTAGCGGAGCAAGGTTCCTGTAACCGAACTCATGCCACAGAAGAGGAAGGGGCCAAGGTTTAGCTCTTGCTAGCAGATCTTGATGAGAACAGGGTAGCGGAGTAAGGTTCCTGCAACCGAACTCGAGCGGATTAGCACAGACATGGGGCCACGGTCTAGCTCTGGCTAGCGGACCCCGAGGAGGGAGGAAATCGAGGGCATTAGGAGGACAGAACAACGGTGCGAGCATAGGCCCGACGATCGTCATTACGACATAGCGTCACCCGGACTCGACCGTCGTGACTCTAACCGCGGCCAGCCCGCTTGGATCACACGCCTCGCTCCGAAGACAACTCGTTACAGGGTATCCACAAGCCGACCGCGCCAGTCGCGAAGTCGCACGACCCTACACTACAGGGTATCCACAAGCCGACCGCGCCATTCGCGAAGTCGCCCGACCCTACACTACAGGGTATCCTCAAGCCGACTACATCGCGCTAGTCGCGAAGTCGCACGACCCCACACTGCAGGGTATCCACAAGTCGACCGCGCCAGTCGCGAAGTCGCACCCCCGGCAGTCCAGGGTAACCTAAAGCCGACCACATCGCGCCAGTCGCGAAGTCGCACACCCGGCATTCCAGGGTAACCTAAAGCCGACCACATCGCGCCAGTCGCGAAGTCGCACACCCTGCATTCCAGGGTAACCTCAAGCCGACTACATCGCGCCAGTCGCGAAGTCGCATCCCTGCATTCCAGGGAAATCTCAAGCCGACTACACCGCGCCAGCCCCGAAGTCGCCACTACTTCCCCAGGAAAAGACCGATCGTAATAAATAAATAAATACAAACCCGAACTTCTAACTCTCTTCTTACTGGGTATTTGTGGGACTCAAGGAAACGGCACGCACAAATTTTGTGTAACTCACGACCCCGGCGAGCTAGGCCACGCAGCCCGAAAGAGGGTCGTTACACCACTCCGTTTCGCTTCGCCAAATTTCTTGCGGAGTTCTCTTTACTTCTTCCAGAAGTTTACCGTATGATCCGTTTTCGTTCCCTCTCTCTCGCTCTCATGAGCGCTTGCCTATTTTCGGGTGGCGTGATCGTGGTGAGTTTTGCTGTGTGTTTTTTTTTTTTTTTTTTTTATATTCGTTGATTTAATTTAACCTAAGAAACAATCAACATACAAGAACGCGCCATTTAGTGGCGTGACGGGGCAAGGGCCCGCTTCGTGCGGTACGGCCGCAAAGCAATGCTTCGCACGAAGGAAGGCCGCTCAGCCCGTCCCCTCGTTCCTCGTCCTCTCCAGGGACCTCAGCGTCTTTATCAGCTTTGCTGAAAATTGTACCGCCGCGTCCCACGTCCTTGGGTCCGCCAGCATCAGCGGCACCAGCGTGTCCTTGGTGATCGCCGACCCTGCCACCGCCTCCAGCGCGTTCCTCTCCTCGTCGAATCGGCGACACTCGAAGATGACGTGCTTTGCGTCCTTGGTTATCCCGGATCCGCACTCCGGGCAGCCGTCCTCCTCCTCGTGGCCGAATCTCTTCAGGTAGCTCCTGAAGCATCCGTGCCCACTGCCTGCCCGTGCTTCCTCTCCATCCAGACGTCAATGCTGGGGATCAGTCTGCGAGTCCAACGGCCTTTGGACGAGGCGTCCCACCTGGCCTGCCAGCTGGCGTAGCTCCTCCATCTGGCGTCGCTCTTGAGCTCCGCCTTGGAGACACCCTCGGGTCCGGGGTGCCCTCGAAACGCGTTGCGAAGGTCCGCCTTCTCCCGTACCAGCTCCTTTAGTGGCACAAGGCCAGCTATCACCAGCACGGCGTCGTCCGAAATAGTGCGGAATGCGCACGCCACCCGTATGACGCAGAGTCTGTAGGCTGGCTCTGCCCCTCGCATATAGGACTTTGTCCTAATCGCCTCAGCCCACACAGGCGCCGCATACAGCAGCTGCGAGGTGACGACGCTCGCCAGCAGCATCCTGGTTGCGTGCTTAGGCCCTCTGGTGTTCGGAAGCATGCGGGAGAGGGCTCCGACCATCCCACTGGCCTTCTTCTGGGCGTATTGTAGGTGCTCCTTAAAGGAGAGACGAGAGTCTAAGAGGACACCAAGGTATTTGATTGCCCTCTGTGACTTTATCACGGCTCCGCCGACGCACACCTCGGCCGTTTCCACCGCTTTCCGACTCGAGATCAGGACCGCCTCGGTCTTCTGAGCCGCTAGCTCCAGGCCAGCGTTTAAGAGCCATGTCTCGATGGCCTTGATCGCCACGTTCGCCTTCTCCTCCGCTGCAGTGCGCTCCTTCGCAACTACGACCACGGCAATGTCGTCTGCGAAGCCCACGACCGTGGTGTCGCTGGGCATTGGGAGCCGCAGAACACCGTCATACATGGTGTTCCAGAGTTGGGGCCCCAGCACGGAGCCCTGCGGGACTCCGGCGGAGACTTCGTATACCCTGGAACCCATGTCCGTGTCCACCGTGAGCACCCTCTCGCTAAAGAAGCTTCTCACAGTCTGCAGCAGGTACCCCGGGATGTTCAGGGCAGCAAGACACTCCAGCGTCCGGTTCCAGTCGGCGGTGTTAAAGGCGTTCCTTATGTCCAGTATAACTACTAGACAGTAGCTCTTGGAACCGCCTTTCCACCTCTTGCCGGCTATCGCCTCTTCTGCTATCGACTTCACCATCTCGATGGCGTCCAGCGTAGACCTTCCCTTCCTGAAGCCGTACTGGCTCGGGGAGAGGCCCCCGGCCTCCTCGATGGCGGCATTTTTAAACACCTTGCCAGTGGTGTCTGTGAGGCAGATAGGCCTATAGGAGGATGGCTCCCCTGGTGGCTTGCCTGGCTTGGCGAGAAGCAAGAGCTTTTGCCTCTTCCACCTTTCCGGGAAGGTTCCCTCCGCAAAGCACTTCGAGTACATGGAGGCGTACTCCTTGGGATGCAGCGCTATGGACAGCTTTAGTGCCCTGTTGGGCACTGCGTCCGGTCCTGGTGCCTTCTTGGGGCGTATGCTCCTCCCCGTCCGGATCACCTCCGCCTCCGAAATCTCGCCGGCGTCGTCGGGATGGCGCTCCGCGTTCGGCGGCATGGTCACAGGTGATCCTTTAGGGAATAGTGCCTGCACTATGCCATCGAGGGCTGCCGGGTCGGACGGGGCTGTGCTGCCCGCTTTCAGGCCCTTGACCACCATCCTGTAAGCACCTCCCCAGGGATCGTTCTCAGCTTCGTCGCAAAGGCGCAGGAAGCACTCCTTCTTTGCGGCCCTTATGGCCATTTTGAGGGCCTTTCTGGCCACCCTAAAGGTCACGCTGCACTCGGCGACTCGCGGCGAGCCGCGCGCCCGCGTTACTTGCCGGCGAGCGTGTAGGCAAGCGGACCGAAGGTCGGCTATCTCGGCACTCCACCAGTACGTTGGCCTCTGGTTCCTCCGACACGCCCCCCTCCGCCGCATGCTCTGGTAGCAAGCACGCTCCAGGTTCGCGGCCATCTGGTTCGGCATTTCGTTGGCTCCGTCCGCCGCTACGACAGCCATGCCCTCCAGGGCACTGGTGAACGCCTGGGTGCACAGCGTTTCCGGCTTGTACGCCTTGCCGGGTTGCGGTAGCGATCGCGTATCTCTCGCATGCTCGCCAACTGAGCACAGGATCGCCTCGTGGTCGCTTCCTATGTAGGCGTCGCCAACTCCCCATATGGGATTATGGGCAATTGCGGCGCTCACGAACGTCAGGTCTATGAACGAGGCCGCTCCAGCTCTGACAAAAGTGTGCCTTGCTCCGTCGTTCAACAGAACGACATCCGTCGAGGCAAACGCCTCCAGGACCGCCCGTCCTCTGGCGTTGGTTATGGTGGATCCCCATTCCTGGGCCCAGGCATTAAAATCGCCTCCGACCACGACGTTGGATCTTCCACGTAGCGACTTACGTCCAGGATCCGGCAGAACGCTCCTAACGGAAGGCTCGGAGCCAGATAGCAGCTATAGATCCAGTGGCTGTCTACCTTTGCCCTCACGAAGCCATCCGCTGACCGGATGCTGGACATACTCCTTTGGCTGTCGCCGCAAAGCCATAGGGCCGCCTTGCCAGTGCGATCCTTGGCCCACTCCGCTCCTTCCCTCGTCCTATAGGGCTCGCTAAGGATAGCGACATCTGCCGCTACCTCCCGCACCGTCTGCAGCAGCAAATCCTGCGCCGCTCTGCAGTGATTCAGGTTGAGCTGAATCAACTGCATATCCTACGGGGGCCAGCACCGCCGTTCCTGGCCGGGCGGCTATTGCTGCCGGGTCCTTGGTGGCTCCTCTGCGTAGTTGGCCTGTTGGCTCCTTACTGCATGCGGGTGCCTTATGCCCTGCATCGCCGCACTTGATGCAGCAGCTGCTCTTATCTACCAGGCTCTTGCACCTGATGGCAATGTGCCCGAGCTCCAGGCATCTGTAGCAGCGAGGGGGGCCCTCACGCTCCCGCACTCTGCAACTCGTCCATCCTATGCGGATCTCTCCCCGCTTCCGCACCTCCTTAGCCATCGAGCACGGCAGGCTAATTACGGCCGTTTTTGACTCCCCGTAGCCGGGGCGGAGACTCCGGACCTTTACTGATCCTTCACCGAGCTGATATTGCTTCGTGAAGGCAGCGCGGATCTCGCTCTCCGTCGTGATGGCGTCCAAGTTCCGGATCTCGAAAATGCTGACCTTGGAGTTTTTTTCAAGTTTTGCTGTGTGTGCTGGTGTGTGTGTGTCGGTGTGTGTTCTAGCCTTCCAGGCTAACGGGGCGAGCTCGGGTTAGGGATGATAGTTTTGTAACTATCGTACCGGGTGTGGGTGCCCTACTTAAAAATTATTGGAAATTAAATCTAACTTATTATTACGGCTTAACTAGTTATTATCATTTATGTACATTTAGTTATTATTATTTATTTATTTACATATTTATATAAATAATTTGGGAGGGCCAAACGGCTCCTCACACTACGCAGACTGTCCGAAGTGTGCAGTGTGTCTTGGTGTGCACATACTCTTGGCAATTTGTGCATTGCACAGGGCCGTTGCGTTTGTGTGGTTCTTCCACGGTGATCCTTCGATGCAGTAAGAGCTGCAACTAGATCGGGTAGATCGGGTGAACTTCGTTTTTCTTTAAGGCTTTGCTATCTGGTTCGAGCTCGACCTTGAAGAGTGGTTGCGGCTTTTTGTTTCTGTTAACAATGTTGCTAACATTTTTGGCACAGAAGCCCTTGACCTTAAGGGCTTCTTGAATCTCAGAGGGGGCGACGTCAGGTTCTATTCCTTTTAGTACACCTTGCAGTCCCTTGGTACTTTTTAGTTGGTAGGTTGTAAGGCTGATCGCGCACATTAATGTATAAAATAAATAAGAAGGAATAAATAAAAGGAATGAGAAAGGAAAATGAGAGAAGAGGGGAAAATGAATAAAGAGAAATGAGAAAAGAGAATAACCCGCTCATCCCGGAGACCGTTCCCGAGCCGAGTCGATGATCCTGGCCAGCTATCCACTTGCTATCCTGTACAATTTCCGTCAATAAATAAGACCAATATCCAATTACTAAGTAATTCCTACCGACTTCTACTCTGGGACCGGGTGACCTTCTGTTTCAGCAACCACCTCCGACCCAAATAAATATCTGCGACGATCCTGGGCCGCCCCTGAGCTACCCAAAACATCGACTGACCGTCACAGTGGCGCCCGAGCGGATTAAAGTGGTTGCAAGAAATATATAGGTACCGGAAGAGTAATGTCGAGCTGGGTGTATCAGGCAACAAAGAACGAACTAATAGAATACGCGGACGAATTCGGGTTGGACACGTCAGGAAGGAACGACGAGCTAAGGCGATTGCTGGCTGCGTTTGCAAAAAGAACGGACCACACGGAGGCAGTAAAGCAGCAACTCGCACAGTTGGCAACTAGATACAGAAGGGACAGGAGTCCGGCAGCGAATACGGCACCAGAAATCCGAGTGACACAGACGGAGGAGATAATCGCCAAGATGGAAGGAGAAAAGGAAAAAAAGGCGGACAAAAAAGTGGAAACGGAGATCGTAGACAGAGTCCGCGGCTGGGGCATCCGTTACCATGGAACGACCAACCCATTGGAATTCCTGAGCAAAATGGAGCAATGGGCGGCCGGGTATGGAATACAGGAGGACCAGCTGGTACAGGCAATGCCCTTTATTCTAGAGGGAGCAGGCATCGACTGGTGGAACATAACGCCGTCCAAGATTAGCACATGGACAGAGCTAACGGCGGAGATGCTCGAGTATTTCTTACCACCGAGGTACGACGAACAACTGGAGATCCAGATATCACAGTTGAGACAGCGGGAAACCGAGCCCGTGAGGGAGTACGCAATGGGATTGCGGAAACTGATGCGGTTTACGAGATTGTCGGAACAGGAGAAACTCGACCGAGTATACAGAAATTGTAGAAGCAAGATTAAATTGTATACACGGAGATCCGGGTTCACATCCCTGACAGAGTTCCTGAAACTAGCGGAAGAAGTGGAAGAGATAGAGGCGATGGAGAATCACGCCGGAACCAGCCAGCCGGCACAGCAGCAACTCAGAGCGGAAATCTGCATGCGTTGCGGAGGCACCGGACACGCGGCGCGAGCATGTAATAACCCGCCAAGATTGTTCTGCTGGGTGTGTGGACGGAACGGGATAAGGACGACCGAATGCTGCAGGCCGGGGTCGGGAAACGCGGGAAGCCTGAGCAGGTAAAGCTGGCGGCTCAGGCGAGAGGAATAGAGCCAGCACCGGGGGAACAACTAAGCTGCGACGGATTCCAAATAATGGCGCGGATAAGGATCGGAAATCAGGCAGCTAAGGGAGTCGTAGACACCGGAGCGTCCCGAAGTGCCATAAGCAAACATCAGTACCAGGAGCTGCGAAGACATGGGAAGTGGAACGGGGCAAGGACCGAGATCACGCTTGCGAACGGAGCAGTCCAGAGAACGGTGGGGAGATTCGAGGCGGAGGTCCAGTTTGGAGGAAGCTTGTTTACAATAACATTCATGATATTGGAAAAAGTAGCAGGCGGAATTCTCCTGGGCATGGATTTTCTAGCGAAAGCTCACAGCATCCTGAGATGCGGAAACCTAGAGCTGGAGATCACAGCGGCAAGAGAGGGCAGAGACGAGGGAATACGACAGGAAGAGGACAGGCAGGATAGCACAGGAGAGGAGCCATCGGAGGAGGAGGTGCAGACATTCCTGGATGAACAAAGGCGAGTATTCGAGAACATGAGTGGGGTTAGTAATATTACGGAACACAAAATATACCTAAAGGACGACAAGCCGATAAAGCAACGGTATTATCCACGAAACCCGAAGCAACAGGCAGTCATTAACGAACAGGTGAACGAATTACTAACCTTAGGATTAATAAAACCTTCGCGTAGTCCATACAGCGCACCAGTGGTGATGGTAAAAAAGAAGACCAATGAATGGAGGATGTGTATAGACTATCGACTACTGAATGACAAAACTGAAAAAGATGCTTATCCGGTACCTAGGATGAATTTCATTCTGGACCAACTTAGGGAGGCAAAAGTCATCAGTACGATCGATCTGAAGTCGGGATACTGGCAAATCCCGATGGAAGAAAATAGTCGACAGTACACAGCATTCACGGTACCCGGTCGGGGGCTCTTCCAGTGGAAGGTAATGCCATTCGGACTGACTACAGCACCGGCAACGTTCCAGCGGGCCTTGGACACGATAATAGGACCGGAAATGGAACCGTTTGCCTTTGCATATCTGGATGATATCGTAGTCATCGGGCGAAGTAGGCGGTAGCATTTCGAGAAACTCAAGGAAGTGTTTAGACGGCTACAAGGGGCGAACTTGCGGATAAACCCGGACAAGTGCCACTTCTTTCAGAAGGAACTGAAATACCTAGGGCACGTGGTGAGCGACGAGGGAATCCGAACGGACCCCGGGAAGGTGGCGGCGATCCAGGACTACCCGACACCACGAACCACGAAAGAAGTCCACAGTTTCTTGGGAATGGCGTCATGGTATAGACGATTCATACCGAACTTCACTGAGAAGGCAGGAGCCCTGCAAGGCCCGCTCAGGAAGGGGCAGCGATTTGAGTGGAAGGATGAGCATCAGCTATCATTCGATCGACTCAAAGGCAGCTTGACGGAGGCCCCTGTATTGTCATGTCCGGACTTTACGCGGCAGTTCAAGCTGCAGACAGACGCCAGCGACCTGGGAATAGGAGCAGTGCTAACGCAGGACGGAGAAGATGGAGAACACGTAATCTCATTCGCCAGTCGTAAGTTAAGCGCGGTAGAGCAGAAATACAGCGCGACCGAGAAGGAGTGCCTATCCATATATTGGGGAATAAATAAGTACAAAATGTATCTAGAAGGATACCATTTTGTGGTGGTGACAGATCACATGGCGTTGAAATGGCTCAACTCGATCGAGAGTCCGTCCGGAAGGGTCGCGAGATGGGCTTTAGGATTGCAGCCGTTCCAGTTCGACGTGCAGTACCGGAAAGGCAAGTTAAACGCAGTGGCAGATGCCCTGTCGAGAGCGCCGCAAGCGGAGCTAAAGGTCGTCAACGAAGCAATGGATTGGATAGAGTTGAAACGAAGAGAAGTGGAAAATGGAACGGGCGAACAAGAGTACCGGATAGAAGGAGACAGAGTATACAAACTGAGCGGGAACCGGAAGGATCCACAACCTTGGAAACTGTGCGTTACGAAAGAGGAGATCCCACGGATACTCCTGGAGAATCACAGCACAGCAGAAACGGGGCACTTGGGCACGTTTAAAACGCTGGCAAGGGTAAGACACCGGTATTTCTGGCCTCGAATGGCGAGAGACGTCAAGAAATTCGTGCGAGAGTGTAACTGCTGCCAGCGGTACAAGGTCTCACAGCAGAGAAAAAAACGGGAAAAAAAGCTGGAAAAATGCTGACAAGTATCGCGGAGGCGCCATGGGAAACGGTGTGCGTGGACTTTGTGGGACCACTACCAAGGACAAAGCACGGAAACACAACACTTCTGGTAATCGTCGATAAATTTTCGAAATGGGTAGAGCTGGCGGCAATAAGGCAGGCCACCGCGGATGCGTTCTTACGGATATTCCGGGAACGGGTGATCGCAAGGGTCGGTGCCCCGCAAGTCCTCATATCGGACAATGGCGTGCAGTTCATGGGCCGGAAAACCAAAGCAGCCATGGAGGAGTGGGGTATACGGCAGCAACTCACGGCACCATACACGCCACAAGAAAACCCAACGGAGAGAACTAACAGAACGATAAAAACAATTATTGCCCAATTGAGTGGGCAAGAGCAAACAAAATGGGACGAATACTTGCCGGAACTGATGCTGGCCTACAACAGCAGCACCTCCGAGTCCACAAAATTCAGCCCGGCGCAGTTCTTATTCGGCAGGGAGCTAAGAATACCGAGCATGATGTTCGACAAGGTGACGAGGGGATCAGGATTGAGGGAAGAGTCGGTGGAGGCCAGATGGAAGCGGTTGCAGGGGATCAGAAAGGAGGCGACAGGACAGATGGAGGAGGCGGCAAGGGCACAGAAGAGAAGCTACGATTTAAGGAAGCGGGACTGGAGGCCAGGAGTGGGCGAGCTAGTCTGGTGCAAGACACACCACTTGTCAAATGCGGCCGAGAAGTTTAACGCAAAATTGGCACCCAAGTACGATGGACCATGGAAGGTCATGGGATTTCCGTCTCCAGTAATCCTCGCAGTAAAGAATCCGGCCACAAGGAAGACAAAACGCGTGTACGTAGGAGACATAACGGTCCCCCAGGGTTTTCTCTCTCTCTGACCGACCTAGCGGTCCCAAGTTAGGGTTCCCTCTCGCTCTTGCGGTCGACCTAGCGGTTCCCAGGCGTTTCCCAAGCGTGCTCTTGCGGCCGACCTAGCGGTTCCCCAAGTGCGCTCTCGCTCGGCCGACCTAGCGGTCCCGGGACCCCGTTCTTCTCTCTCTTTCCAGCACCCAGGCCACGCGCGCCGACGGACCACGGCCGCCGACACGCCCAACGCCAGCCGACGGAGCAGCGGCCATCCGGACGACGGTCACCCAAACCCGCCGGACGAGCCCGCTCATCCCGGAGACCGTTCCCGAGCCGAGTCGACGATCCTGGCCAGCTATCCACTTGCTATCCTGTACAA
The DNA here is from genome assembly GCA_018151655.1 of Drosophila bocqueti. NCBI lineage: Eukaryota > Metazoa > Arthropoda > Insecta > Diptera > Drosophilidae > Drosophila > Drosophila bocqueti. The sequence goes on along the minus strand of JAECXF010000298.1, from coordinate 148,492 downwards.
TTTCCGTCAATAAATAAGACCAATATCCAATTACTAAGTAATTCCTACCGACTTCTACTCTGGGACCGCGTGACCTTCTGTTTTAGGAACCACCTCCGACCCAAATAAATATCTGCGACGATCCTGGGCCGCCCCTGAGCTACCCAAAACATCGACTGACCGTCACAAGGTGTAGAAGTTCTTCTTTGTTTCCTCCAGGTACTTAGACACAGCTCGGAAGTGTTCTTCGGACTTCGTTTGAGCTTTGGTTTTTTTACATATATTCGGACGTTGATGCACTACGATCAGTACATTCAAGTGGCCCATCTGACACCAAGCACGTGCCTGTTTGTGTTAGGTGTTAGTAGGCGCGACAAATGAAAGTATAGAAAAGGAATACGAGGAAGTTACTACTGGCGTGCTGCCAGACTGTTTGCCTGCATGCGTACTAAGTGGGTTAATATTGAGGTTTTTAGTTGGGGAAGGCTATCTACGTTTGATGTTATCATGTACAAATCGTTATAATTTGCACATAAGACTCTAAAGGGTTCATGCAATTCAAAAGACGTTCTACATTGGCTCAAAACTAAAGGAATATAGGATCTAGTATTTCTACTCGGTACGTGAAAGTTAAGCTGACCCAGCAAGTCAGCACTTTCCACGTTACCGTGGATAAGGTTAAAAATGAACGTAAAGCCAAGCATGGTTCTACGGTTAGCTAAAGAAGGTAAGTTAATTAGGAGAAGTCTACTAGAGTAAGAGGGTAACCTCTGGTTTGGATCCCAGTTCAAACCGCGTAAAGCGAAAAGCAGAAAGTTCTTCTGAACTGACTCAATGCGTGTACTGTGAACCCCATACTGAGGGCTCCAGACGCAAGATCCATATTCTAGGATAGGACGAACTAACGAAATATATAAGGATTTTGTAACATAGGGGTCATTGAATTCTTTCGACCACCGTTTAATGAAACCAAGCACACCTCTGGCTTTATTCACCATGCACGAAATATGATCGATAAAGTCAAGTTTAGGGTCCAGTCGGACACCCAAATCATCGACTATATTAATTCTTTCCAAAGAGCAGCAGTTAAGCGTGTAAGTCGCGAGCTTGGGAGCGACACGTGAGAAAATCATTAGCTTGCATTTAGAGCCGTTTAGGTTCAATAAGTTTATACGGCACCATGTTTGGAAGTTATTGAGATCTGTTTGTAAATCAGACTGGCAGGAAGCGTCCTTATATTGCACACAAAGTTTGACGTCGTCCGCGTACATAAGTACTTTGGAGTTAGTCAGAACTTTCGGCAGGTCGTTGATAAATAATGTAAACAACAGGGGACCCAAATGGCCCCTTGCGGGACGCCAGAAGTAACCCTGAGAACATTAGATAAAGAATTTTTAAAGAGGACCTTTTGCGTTCTGCCATTCAGATAACTGAGATCCAACTAAGAAGATCAACCGGAAATCCCATTAGATCGAGTTTCCGAACAAGAAGAGAATGGTTGACAGAATCAAATGCTTTACTGAAATCAGTATAGATTACGTCTGTCTGAAGGCCCTTATGGAAGCCCCTAACTAAGAAGGAAGTGAACTCTAAAAGATTGGTTGTCGTTGATCTACGCTTTAAAAATCCATGCTGACATGGAGAAATAATTGATCTACACAGGTGCTGCAAATGTGGAGTAATGATTTTCTCGAAAAGTTTCGGAATGGCCGACAACTTAGAGATTCCTCTATAGTTGCTGGCAACCGATTTGCTACCTTTTTTGTGGAGAGGAATAATAAATGATTCCTTCCAAATAAGGGGAAAGTGGGAGGTTTCTAGGGACAAGGTAAACAATTTTAGAAGGGGATTGCACAGGGCGTCGGCACAATACCTAAGCACACAGCCAGGTATACCGTCGGGACCTGGCGAATAAATGGGCTTAACGCGATGAAGATCTGAAAGAATAGTGCTTTCGTCTAAAATAGGACTGAAAATAAAGCTCGATTTGGGCATGATGTAGGAATAAGTCTGATTACAGTCAGTTGAAGTTGAATAAGTGGTTTGAAAAAACTGCGCAAACAGATCGGCAATAGCCCGATCATTTTTTACGGTAGTATTTTCAAACGAAAGCGAGGAAGGATGCGTAATTGGCTTACGTTTAGTGTTAACAAAATTATAAAACTGTTTTGGGTCCTGAGAGATCTGGACCCTACAACGAGTCAAATAATTTTTGTAACACTGCGCGTTCAACACGGTAAATCTTGACCGAGCAGATAAATAAAGGGATAGGGCAGAGTTAGAACCGGTACGTTTATATTTAGTATACAGCCTAGATTTTTGTTTTTAAGATGACTCAACTCTTTAGTAAACCAAGGAGGCTTATTCGATGTTGATGGATAGTATAACGGAACACATTCAGTAAAAAAGGAATTTATGGCACTGTAAAAAATATCCACGGCTTCGACATGTCAGTGCACATGTATAAATCGGACCAATTAAAATCTAAAATAAAGTTATTCAGCCGTTCGAAGTCCGTTTTGCGAAAACAAAGGACTTTCTTGGCTGGACAGTCAGATATGTTCTGTAAGTCAGTCCCAATGTCGAGAGTCAAGTCGAAAGTCGGATGATAGGGATCTTCGGGAAGCGTCAACGGCGCCACCCTGGCTAAACTGACTCTTGCCGGATCTGAGACAAAACAGAGATCAAGCAAGCGCTCTAGGGAATTTCGTACATGGTTGACTTGAGACAGCGAAATGTCGAGCAAGCCAGCAATAAAATCATGCTGTGTGGAGGTGAAAAGTACATTAGAGGAAGTATTTGAGGACCAAATAGCCCCTGGGATATTAAAATCACCAAGAACTACTAAATGATCCTTATTAGAAAGTCGGTTGAAAACCGTTTGGATGGCGGAAAGATGGTTCCAATAAATAGGAAGTTCGGACAAAGGAGGAATGTAAGAACAGGTGATGAAAATAGAGCTACCATTGATGGTTAGCTTCACACAGAGGAATTCAACATCAAACTCCTCGAAAGTTATTAATTCCGACGCGAGAGTGGAGTCAACCGCTATGAGGACACCACCCCACGTCTGATAGGCCGATCCAGCCGATATATTGTGAACACAGCTGGGAAAACTTCGGAGCTCAGAATCTCCGGCTTTAACCAGGTTTCTGTGAACACAATAACCTGGGATGCAAACGAGAGACTATCAGAATACAATTTGGGAAGCTTACTACGTAGGCCTCTTGCATTCTGATAGGAGATAGAGAGGGAATTGATTAGTTTTTTGGAGCGGGTGTCGTAGAGGGCGCAGTGGTCTGGTCGGGCCTGGGAAGACTTATTCCCACGGGCCGCCGTTTCTTTTTCTTAGCTTCAAACTCTTTGACTACAATATACTCTGGCCAGAAATTGGTAGAGCATATTGTATCAAAGAGTTCATTCGGGACATTTATTTTAAAAGATGAAATATTCCTAGCATAAGAAAATTTGAATTTTTCCACCTTTATTTGAATTTTTTTTTCAGCTCTAGTTTTGCCTTGGATAAAGGCAATAACATCTTCCGATGTCTGACCAGGGGAGAGCCGCGAAACAAATATCTGTTTCGTAGGTGGTACTACTACAAGGGCTTTCGGCGCTGCAGACTGATTGTCTGCAGTGCCGATATCGGCCGGTAGTCCGGGCCTGATACCCTGAGCAGGTGAATTAATGGGGCTTTGAGTTTCGTGGATGTTCCCTGTAATAAGCGGAACAACAGGGAAATTATCGTCCCCGACCAGCGCAACAATTTTGTTAGCCAGGGCGCTTGAACTTTTGTCCCTTATATAAACAGGTGGGGGCTTTGGATTATTTTGGGTCTCCTGCCCCAACTCTGATTGGCTGTTGGAATTCCTGGTTTGTTCGTTGCTTTTGTTGGTAGGGTTGATGTTTGGTTTATTACCAACCGTGTTCAATGGACTAAGCTTACCTTTAATCTGGATGTAGCGATCCATACCGGTCTGTATAGCCGGGACCGCTTGTTGCTTATCGAAGCTTACAGATTTTTTTTGCCTTGTATATTGCTGTGCAGTCGTTGGCACCGAATTCGCAATATTGGTAGTTGGTTTAATTATTGGTGGTACTTTTGCTGCGATTGCAGGAATTGTAGCACTGCTAGTTGTTGGAGTTTCTTCCATCGAAACCGGCGTTGGTGGGATTTGACATTGTTAACTCCATGATGCAGGAGTTGGGGTGAGCAGAGGGGGTGAGCAAGAGCTGGTTCTCTTGCTGTGGAAGGTCAACTCGATATCGCGAGTTGAGAAATAAGAGTATCAGGCGTTTCTTGGGTTTACTTCTTCTTACGCATATTCTTTTGATCGCTCATTTTTCGAGCTTATTATGCGTGGCACTTATTTGTTTAAATTGAATAAGCACTTGTGTTAATCATAACACTAGTTATGATTATATTATTCTTTGTTTTTGATTTGTTAGCGTCTTTTCGCACTGTTTGGACTACTCAAGCTTTTTAAATTTATTCCTGGAGCTCGCGCGAGACCACGTCCGCTCTATGCGGGAGTTGAACGCTAAGGTTGAGGTTGATCTGTGTTTCATAAAGCCATGAAACAGTAATTAGGTGTTAGGAATCGCATTAAATTTTGCAATCCCTCTGTAGTTTTAGACGGTAGATTTGCTGCTCTTTTTGTGAAGGGGAATTATAACCACGTCCGCTCTATGCGGGAGTTGAACGCTAAGGTTGAGGTTTATCTGTGTTTCATAAAGCCATGAAACAGTAATTAGGTGTTAGGAATCGGATTAAATTTTGCAATCCCTCTGTAGTTTTAGACGGTAGATTTGCTGCTCTTTTTGTGAAGGGGAATTATAAAACTCCCAGGAAAAAATGAAAACTACACTAGCATAATTTCCCAAAACACAGCTAAGTACAAGATCAGAGCCAGAAGAGAAGTTAAGCTTTAGCGTTTTAAGATGCTAAAAAACGTCGCCTTCGCTGATTGTTGGCAAACAAATACCATTTGAGTGCGGAAGAGAGTATGGATATGGTGAGGTTGAGTCAACACTGATGGATGAATACGAAGTCTGGAAGAATTTTACGAATAAGTTTGCGATATCAGGCTCGTTTGAAGCGGACTCGTTAATGAGATGAATACAGGATGGAAAAATGTGAGATTTTTGTTTCGAATTGACAAAGGCGTAAAACTGATTGGGATTAGCCTGAAACTCATTTCTACATCTATTGAGATTTGTGAGTCAGAAAGTCATATCTAGCACGATCAACTTGCCCGGTTTTTCTGCATTTTTTAAAAAGTCTTGACTTGACGTTTTTTAAATAGGAGAGTCGACGAGAAAACCAGGGAAAACCAGGCGAAACGTCAGGAGAGGGAAATGATATAACAAACATGTCAAAGCCAGAGTACAGTGTGTCATAGAAGCGCTCAACCATGAGTATGGGATCGTCAGTGGAGTCTAGAAAAGTCCAATCGACTGAAGATAAATAGGAGCTCATGTCAGTGAAATTAGCTTTGCGGAAGCAGCGAAAAATTGCTGGCTCAGCTGAAGGACAAGGCAGTAATGGAGTCGAAGCTTCTAGATTTATCTCCAATGTGGGATGAAGATTCCTTCAGGGCTGGAAGGAGGGTCAAGAGACGTAAACATTGGCAAACACCGACGCAAAAATTAAGTCTAAGACTTTATCTCCACAGTTCCTAACAAAATTTAATTGTCCCAATGAAAGGTCAATAAGGCCTGAATAAGATCGTGAGGTGGGAACAAGAAAATTCCAGTCAGGTGAGGGCACCCAGGATATGGAAGGCAGGTTGAAATCACCCATAACAATGAGGTGGTCATTAATACCAAGGGACGAGTGAATGTTTTGAATTAACATTAAATGCAGTAAATATATAATTGTGTCAGACCGGGGTGGGATGTACGAGCAGAAACAAAATAATCATGAACATGAGTGCGAACTGCAACAAACTCTTAATTGCAATCCGTGTAAGTTATAGGAACCAAGTTTCCTGGAGCAACCAGTCGTTGTGCCACCTTTTTCTGCATTAGAGGCCCATTCCGATAATAGTTTCGTGTGGTTTTATGGGTGTTGACTGCCTGCCTCTGGATTCTTTTCATATGCTTATTGTACGTCTTCTTTTCCATGGCTTGCCAAAACACTATAACTTCATACAGCAGAGTCGGACGCTATATATACAGGACGATATATGGGTCCTGTGCACTAGAGCGGGCGTGAAACCCCATGTGCTGCTTAACATCTTCTTGGACGTATATAGCGCTTTGTTGGCCCTTTTTAGTTTCTCTAGTACACGGTCTTCCATGGTAGCTTTCTGCCTAATACTATGCAGACATATTTGACTTGTGTTTTCGGGGTCAGCCGGGTTGTGTTAATTTTTGAGTGGACCCACAGCGCATCTTGTGTCTTTTGGTGAAGAGACTACCTGCTACCTTGATGTTGATTACATAATCGAGTTGGAGTCGATGGGTTCCCGTGGTAACTATGCTTATGTCGTCCGCATATGATGTTAACTTGGGGCTTTCCTGGCGAATCTCTTAATCAGTTTGTCGACCACTAGATTCCATAAGGCCTACCTTGCAATGAACATCTGTGCGCTCCTTGCACCATGCAAGCGATGCCCTAATCGGATTGCACCCGCCTACAAGATTTCTACACCAGTGGTTGATGGCGGTGTGTATATTGGTCGCTTTCAGGCGGTTCACTATGGAAAGAGCGGCTTTGCTGTAGAGCCAGCTCTGGATGCGAAGGGTAGCCTTATACTGCACCATAGCCATAGGAAATATTGAAGAAGACTTTTTTCCTCTTCTTTAGAGAGAGAACGCTCTCCAGGTTAGAGTCTGTAACTACTATTACACCGGTGCTGCTTAGCTTCCTCACAGTTGTAGAAACAGGTGACTTACAACTAATACGACATGCTGCCGTCATATCAAAGGTGTGCTCGTTTTGTGCATACTTTACGTTCTGAGCCTTCTGCTCACCCCTCAAGTTCTTATGCTTCATTATATTCTACTTTTAGGGAGAGAAGAAATGAACATACAGAGCAAGTGACCGTTGTACGGGATAAAGTGTCATGGCCCAGACGGCGCCCCCGTGTATGGTTCAGTTGGATGATTTTCGTCAGCTTAAGTGTGACAAAACTACACCAAAAACAAATAAATATATTAAAACCACCTACAGTATGTAAAATTTCAATCAATTAATATTATTTATTAATACATTGTCCTATTTATGTACACTTATTTGTAGCTTGTATTCCATTGAGCATTAAGGAGGCATACTTTTTAAATGTTTTTACTAATGTCGCAGCTATGTTTAATGTTTATTTCATTTAATGAAACGATATCCAATATAACATTTAATTGTAATGACTGTTTTTTCAAAATTTTTAAATTCTAAACCGAAAAGAGTACACCTTATATAATAATATTAAAGAAGAGTATCCCTTCTATTTTTACCATGCTCGTCCTTGTAAAGGTAAATATCCCCCACATTGCTGCTGATGACCATTAGAAATAAAGTTATTTTGATTTCTGTATGCCATTGCTAAGCTGTTTGACATTAAAGTATTATTACATGGTTGCTGCAACATAGCGACATTGGAACCTCCAACAGTCCCATAACTAGTAATTAAAGATGAAGATGTATCTGGTGAGTGAGAGTTCGGGGCATCTCCAGTTATAAGATTAAGACCACTCGCTAGATTGCCAGTTACTGAAGCTCCACTATTAGTGTTACCACTATTACTGCCACTGCTATTATTGTTGCCTGCTGGTGTCGCACTCGATCCATGTGGTTGCGATTGAGTTGTATTATTACTTCCCGCGCAGGGCTTGCCATCCTTAACAAGCACAGGAACGGCAACTCGCCGTGGTGAACTTGAAGACTGAAATAAAAAATTAAAATTAAAAGAAATTAAATAAATATTTTGAAAAAGCGATCAAAATATAAATATATAAATTATAAGTACGAATATATTTACGTAACTATTATTATCCAAATATTTCACACGGAGTGTACATATATGAACATACTTATATTAAAAATAACAAGATTTGTGTAATTATAGATTTTGGGAAAATTGTACCCGTAGGGTAAAATATTAATATAGTTGAGTGGCAACCCAAAATATATTTAACAAGCAGAGGAAGGCGAATCCGACATCATTGACAACAACAGAGCTATATAGAAATAACAGAGCTCAGAGACTATAAAAGCTATAGCTACCAAAAATAGTAACAACATTTGTGACTCGCTGCAACCCAACGGATTAATACCGAGATCAACAAGTAAAAAATGAGTGACAAAAACAGTGTCATTTATCCAAGAGCTGTGAGCATTTCTATTTTTAATGAGTGGCCTGTCAATTTTCTATAAATCAAACCACAAATCGAGCACTGAATTACATAACCACTTACATTTCCATAAATATTATTATATCAGTTTTTAAGCATATTGGAGTGCAAGTCCTTGAACATTCTAGCTAATCATATCATATCTCATATCTGATCTGCGCTTATCAAGTTTATTTTAAAATGGATGCACTCAGAAATCACGAAACCACCATAAAGTGTAGAGAGAAAATTTCAAATTCCTCTTAAACCGATTCGATGCGTTTACTATAGACCCCATATTGAGAGATCCTAACGTAAAATCCATATTTTAAGATAGGACTACCTAGAGAAGTATAAAAGGATTTTGAAACATAGAACTCATTGCATTCTTTATTGCATCTTTTTATGCATCAAAGCATACCTCAGGCATGAAAAAATCGATAATATTAAGTTAAAGATAAAGAGCAGCAGTTCAGAACGACACGAGAGAACGACATAAGCTTGCACATAGAGCCGTTTAGATTTAATAAGTTTACGCGGCACCATGTTTGGAAATTATTAAAATCTGTTTGTAGATCCGTCTGGCAAGAACGGATGTCGTTCGCGTACATAAGTACTCTGGAGTTATTCAAAATTTTGAGCAGGTCGTTATAAATAAATAATATATATATATAATATATATATATATAATAAAGAGCCAAATTGCTCCCTTGCGGGACGCCAGATGTAACCCTGAGAACATTAGATGAAGTATTTTTGAAAAGGACTGTTTGGGTCTTGCCAACAGATAACTTGAAATCCGCTCAAGAAGTACAACCGGAAACCCCATTAATCGAGTTTCCAAGCAAAGAAAGAATGGGTAACAGAATGGTATTATAGAAGGCCTTTAAAATATAGGAAGTAAGCTCCAAAAGATTAGTTGTACTTGATCTTCGCTTTAAAAATCGATCCATATCCAAATCTACACAGGTTCTGCAAAGTAATAACATTTTCGAAAAGTTATGGGATGGCCGACAAGTTTAATATCCTTTATGAATTTTTCAAGCTTTATTTTTATTTTTTTGGTTCTAGTTTATCGTGAATAAAAACGATAACAGCTTCCGATGTTTGAGCAGGAGAGAGAGAGATTAAATATCTGTAGTAGGTGGTACTGCTATATATGCTTTCGGCAATGCAGACTGATTATCTCCATTGCCAATATCGGCCGGTAGTCCGGGCATGACACACTGAGGGGTCTGAGGGGTCATTATTTGTAACCCCCCAGGCGACAAAACAGATATTACCGGCGACCCGGTCCCTCCAACGGTTTTTGGGATCCGTCTAAATGCTGCAGACCAGTTCATGTGGAAAATCATTTAAGAGGCTAGGGCAATTAAGTTGAGTATCCAGAGCCAAGAACATATCTAGAGTTAAACGATGAACTCGGTAATAATATCCTCGAAATAATATACTTCATCTCACATCTTGGCTTGCACGATGTGCATTCACAAATGTACATTCGTACATAAAAAAGAAGATCTAAATAAAGCCCCGGTGGATTTTATGCATAATTTACACAAAAGGAGAGCGCCAGAAAAAGCACCTCCGTTTACTTGAAAGAGAGAAGGGAAGTTTGCAACGCAGTGCAGACATTTTCGACCCTATAAAGTATATATATTCTTGATCAAAATCAAAAGATTCGATCTAGTGTCTTAGTTTTGGAGCTATATAAATAACAATTTGCAACAAAAAATTAAAAAACGTTCTGTATTTACATATAAATATTTAAATATGGGATGACTGCCGAGCAACTATGTCCGGTTAATAACGTAAAACATCATATTATCTCGACCGTTATATTTCGTTAAATAGAATAAATAGAAAATAAATAGGTTGTCTCTTCTACTACTGCATGAGTAAGCTCTAATTTCTAATGTGCAGTAGATTTTTTTTTATTAATCCGGGGTTGAATTTTAGTATTTTTTTTTTTTTCTTAAATATCTTTGTATTAATCCGGGGTTGAATTTTAGTATTTTTTTTTTTTCTTAAATATCTTTGTATTGACCGCTTGGATGAAAAATAGCTTTATCAACTTAATTACTAAAATTATAGATTTACAGTCAGTCAGCTAAAATTAATTCGTATGATATCGACCAAACGAAAATAAAAATAAATAATCAAAATCGGAACAGCAATAATATATATATATACATATACATATTTCTAAATCAATGTAATTTTGAATCTACATTGCAGCAGGGCTATGTTGTTTTTTTATGCTAGCACGAACATAATATAAATTTATAAATTAGGATAAATAATTTTTTTCAATCGTTTTGTTATCTAAATGTATCTTTATTTTGAATCCTTAAGCACAATTTGAATAACATTGTAAACGGCCAACAAAATTATTTACGATAGGAGTAAGAATAACTTTCTGATTTTTTGTTCGGTTAAGTACCACATTTATCCATCTATTATCCATATGGGATGGCCCATAAGGTTATGCCGATCAGAAATTTTGTATTTTGTTCTAAATCCAAATTTGATACTCTGTAAGTTAGTTTTGCGGTGCAACTCTGAATTCTTCTTATCATGGAAAAATTAACCGTTCACTTCGAAAATATAAAGAAAGATGGAAGACGCCAAACTTAAAATTATGTGCAAGAAACTCGTTCATGTTTTCCGCTCTATTTTTTCCCCAAAATATTTTGAACTGATACCTTTACTATAGTACTATACGGTACTATTTCCACAATATTTTTATTCGGTGACTACTTTGTGGAACACCCGAAGTTACGTACACACTGTTAGAAAAAAAACCCCTGGATTCTACTCTTTGAGTTCGGTTAGATAAGTAGGTGGCGATCCAATTGGTCAACAAAACAGGGAAACAGAAGAGTGTGAGTTTTTCATCAGCAGCTGGTATTTCACGGAATCGAAGGCTTTGCTGAAGTGAATAAAAATAACGTCAGTTTCGGTATTGTTTTTAAACGCGTTTCTTAGGACAGGTCGAGAAGGTTTGTGGAAGTTAATCTGTGTTTCATAAGGCCATGCCGTTTTGGGGACATTATTGAGCGACAGTGGTGCTGAAGTTCAGCAGTAATTAGGCATTCGAAGAGCTTAGGAATCGCATTAATTTGCCCGATTTTTCAGAATTTATCAAAAATTCTTGACTCGACGTTTTTTAAATAGGAAAGCCGACGAGAAAACTAGGGAGGTTTATGCGAAACGTCAGGAGTCCAATCGACTGAAGATAAATAGGAGCTCATGTCAGTGAAATTAGCTTTGCGGAAGCAGCGAAAAGTTGCTGGCTCAGCTGAAGGACAAGGCAGTAATGGAGTCGAAGCTTCTAGATTTACTTCCAATGTGGGACGAAAAGCGTCTTTAGCGTTGGAGAGAGGGTCAAGAGAGGTAAAGATTGGCAAACTCCGACGCAAAAATTAAGTCTTACACTTTATCTCCAGAAACATCGGTCTGCGTTACTGCTGCGAGGCCTGTCGTGAGGTTGAAAAAGAAATGATGTCTTTTATGCGGCAGACCAAGGGCGTTTTTAAAGACATATTATCGAGTTTTCGTAAAACTCATGATATGCTCTTGGCGCTGGACACTCAATTGAATAGCCCTAAGCTATTGAATGAGTCTCCTAGGCGCAAAAAAAACGCAACTGGTCTGCAGCATCTAGGCGGATCCAATAAACAGCGGCGGACTCCCAACAGCAGCCTCCCTCGACCTCAGAATTAAGTTAAAGAGTTCTGAGATCGAGTGGTAAAAAAGATTTGGTATCCGAATGTGTTGCGGGAGTGACCGTGCCCGATGATTTCCGTTTTTTCCCTTGAGGGGTCTTAAATATTGACCACTCAAAGCCCCGTTTATTTACCTGCTCAGGGTATCAGGCCCGGACTACCGGCCGATATCGGCAATGCAGACAATCAGTTTGCATCGCCGAAAGCCCTTGTAGTAATTCCGCCTACGAAACACATATTTGTTTCTCGGCTCACCTCTGTTTAGACATCGGAAGATGCCACCGCCTTTATCCAAGGCGAAACAAGAGCCGATAAAATAAAAATTAAGGTGAAAAAATTCAAATTTCCTATGCCAGGGACATTTCATTTTTCAAACGAAATGACACTATATGTTCTACCAAATTCTGGTCAAAATATGTTGTCGCCAGAGTTTGAAGCAAAGAAAAAGAAAAGGCGGCCCGTAGGAATAAGTCTTTCCAGGCCCGACCAGACCACTGCGCCCTCTACGATATCCGCTTCAAAAAACTAATCAACTCCCTCTCTATCTCCAATCAGAATGCAAGAGGCGTACGTAGTAAGCTTCCCAAATTGTATTCTGATAGTCTCTCGTTTGCAACACAAGTTATTGTTTTCACAGAAACCTGGTTAAAGCCGGAGATTCTGAGCTCCGAAGTTTTCCCCAGCTGTGTTCACGATATATCGGCTGGATCGGCCGATCAGACGTGGGGGTGGTGTCCTCAATGGTAGCTCTATTTTCATTACATGTTCCTACATTCCTCCTTTGTCCGAACTTCCTATTTATTGGAACCATCTTTCCGCTATCCAGATAGTTTCCAACCGACTTTCGAATAAGGATCATTTAGTAGCTCTTGGTGATTTTAATATCCCAGAGGCTATTTGGTCCTCAAATACTTCCTCTAATGTACTTTTCACCTCCACACAGCATGATTTTATTGCTGGCTTGCTCGACATTTCGCTGTCTCAAGTCAACCATGTACGAAATTCCCTAGAGCGCTTGTTTGATCTCTGTTTTGTCTCAGATCCGGCAAGACGCTTCCCGAAGATCCCTATCATCCTACTTTTGACGTGACTCTCGACATTGGGACTGACTTACAGAACATATCTGACTGTCCAGGCAAGAAAGTCCTTTGTTTTCGCAAAACGGACTTCGAACGGCTGAATAACTTTATTTTAGGTTTTAATTGGTCCGATTTATACATGTGCACTGACATGTCATTAGCCTTGGATATTTTTTACAGTGCCATAAATTCCTTTTTTACTGAATGTGTTCCGTCCATCAACATCGAATAAGCTTCCTTGGTTTACTAAAGAGTTCAGCCATCTTAAAAACAAAAAATCTAGGCTGTATACTAAATATAAATGTACCGGTTCTAACTCTGCTCTATCCCTTTATTTATCTGCTCGGTCAAGATTTACCGTGTTGAACGCGCAGTGTTACAAGAATTATTTGACTCGTTGTAGGGTCCAGATCTCTCAGGACCCAAAACAGTTTTATAATTTTGTTAACACTAAACGTAAGCCAATTACGCATCCTTCCTCGCTTTCGTTTGAAAATACAACCGTAAAAAAAGATCGGGCTATTGCTGATCTGTTTGCGCAGTTTTTTCAAACCACTTACTCGACTTCCACTGACTGTAATCAGACATAGTCCTACATCATGCCCAAATCGAACTTTATTTTCAGTCCTACTTTAGACGAAAGCTCTATTCTTTCAGATCTTCATCGCGTTAAGCCCGTTTATTCGCCTGGCTGTGTGCTTAGGTATTGTGCCTACGCCCTGTGCAATCCCCTTCTAAAATTGTTTACCTTGTCCCTAGAAACCTCCCACTTTCCCCTTTTTTGGAAGGAATCATTTGTTATTCCTCTCCACAAAAAAGGTAGCAAATCGGATGCCAGCAACTATAGAGGAATCTCTAAGTTGTCGGCCATTCCAAAACTTTTCGAGAAAAGCATTACTCCACATTTGCAGTACCTGCGCAGATCAATTATTTCTCCATGCCAGCATGGATTTTTAAAGCGTAGATCAACGACAACCAATCTTTTACAGTTCACTTCCTACTTAGTTAGGGGCTTCCATATAGGCTTTCAGACACACGTAATCTATACTGATTTCAGTAAAGCATTTGATTCTGTTAACCATTCTCTTCTTGTTCGGAAACTCGATCTAATGGGATTTCCGGTTGATCTTCTTAGTTGGTTCTTAAGTTATCTGGATGGCAGAACGCAAAAGGTCCTCTTTACAAATTCATTATCTAATGTTCTCAGGGTTACTTCTGGCATCCCGCAAGGGAGCCATTTGGGTCCCCTGTTGTTTACATTATTTATCAACGACCTGCCCAAAGTTCTGACTAACTCCAGAGTACTTATGTGCGCGGACGACGTCAAACTTTGCGTGCAATATAAGGACGCTTCCAGCCAGTCTGATTTACAAACAGATCTCAATAACTTCCAAACATGGTGCCGCATAAACTTATTGAACCTAAACGGCTCTAAATGCAAGCCAATGATTTTCTCTCGTGTCGCTCCCAAGCTCGCGACTTACACGCTAAACTGCTGCTCTTAGGAAAGAATTACTATAGTCGATAGCCGTCAGCCAGCGGGCGGATAGGGTGAATAACGGGTGAGAAATCGCCTACCGTAACTGTTCGCACCGTTGGAAGTGCGACTATACTCTCCCCGTGAAGGCGGCTTGAAGGAGGTCCCAGTACAGTCATGTCTCTGCTGAGGATGCTGACGAATGGTAGTCGGGCGGGGAGAAGAAAACTCCTGCCCAAAAAATTACCCCAAACCAAGCTGGAACAGCATATGCCGAGCGATGCGTGTCCGGGGGGTGCTTGGACATTAGTATGCGGACTCAGGTGGAACGGCCGACCCATCAGTTTTAATTAGGCTTACCACGGTATGCGGACTCTACCGTGGCGGACCATCCCCATCCCAGCATACTCGTGTGACCAAAACATGAATCAAACTAATAAAAACAAAAACGTAGGTGGCCGTCAGACCTTAAAGTCGGCAGGGGGTGTACACCCCTCAAATTCCAACTCGAAGACGCATTGCGGTCGTGTGTGTAAGAAGGAGGAGGAGAGCTCTTCAGAGCGCCTTCATCCGGGGACCAGCGCTACTGGTAAGGGCGAACCAGAGGCAACCCCTCCCCAGGAAGCTCGGCCCAGACGCAACAGAGGAAGAAGCCACTCTACCATGAGCGGAGAAGAACGGCCTTCATCCTCGCCCGAGCTAACCCAGCCATGGAGGCAGACCCGGAGCAAGCGGGTTTTATAAAATATATCACCCTTCTTTCTGAATCACTAAGGGATACCATGAAGTCATGGAGGTTGCTGGAGAAGCACTCTTTTTCTGACCATAGGTATATCCAATTTACACTGGGCTTCGATAAGTTTAATCCAGTCACCTTTCGGAACCTCCGGAGGACCGACTGGGGGAAATATAAATCCCAGCTAAGTAAGATCCTTAAGCCCCCTCCAGTGCCAACCCACTTGGACTACTGTCCAGAGGGGCTGGAGCGACTTGTTAGGACTTTCACCGTTGCTTGTAGCACGGCTCTAGATAGGTCCTGCCCCCGTAGTAGGAATGGGGGGAAGACTGGGAAGAAGCCACCTTGGTGGTGTAAGGAACTAGGCTGCCTTAAGAAGACCACGAGGAAGTCCTTCACTCTAGCCAAGAGCGACAACACAGACGCATCGTGGCGCCTCTATAAAACTAACCTGTGCCTGTATAACAGGGAACTAAGAAAGGCCAAAAGAAGGGCCTGGTCCGACTTTTGTACAGGAATCCAGGACTACTCAGAGGCGTCTAGGCTAAGGAAGGTCCTCTCGTCGACGCCCTCCAACCCGGGCTTCGTCAAGTGCCCTGACGACAGCTGGACGACATCCAGTGAAGAAACCCTCGGGGTTCTCCTGGATGCCCATTTCCCCGCTAGCTCTTCCCAGAGCAGCCCACCTAACCCCCCGACACGGCGGGGTCCGTCCGATGAAGGTATGCACCTTCTTACTGATAGGAACATCAAATGGGCAGCTAATAGCTTCAGCCCTTACAACTACCCAGGGGTGGACGGCATCATACCTCAACTACGCAGCCGAGCTATCCACTCCCTGGCTTCGACTGATCTTCTCGATCATCCTCGACACAGGGGTCATTCCGAATGGATGGCTCCGCTCAAAAGTTGTTTTCATCCCCAAGGCAGGCAAGCCATCGCATTGCACGCCTAAGGATTACAGGCCGATAAGCCTCTCCTCGTTTCCACTCAAGACGCTGGAGAGACTCATCAGTCTGCATCTCAGAACCAATATTCCCCAATCATCCTTATCAGGATCTCAACACGCGTATAGGAGGGGCAGATCGACAGAGACAGCACTCCATTCGCTTACCACCATCATAGAAAGATCGCTCGCCACGAAAAGGAGTTCACACTCGTCGCCTTCCTGGATATAGAGGCCGCCTTCAATAGCATCCTCCCAGACTCAAATACGACGGCACTGACTAAGCTGGGGATTGATCAACACTCGATGGGTCTCATTTACCGGATCTTGCGCAGCAGAACGGTGGAGGCAACACTGGGGGGGTCAACCATCTCCAGACAAGTCAACAGAGGCACACCTCTGGACGGAGTCCTCTCCCCTCTCCTATGGAATATGGCAGTCAACGAACTGCTCCAGGGCATAGAAGAGGGCGGCTTTCGTATTGTGGCCTACGCGGATGATGTTGCCTTGGCATTTACGGGAAAATTCCCGCAACTCCTCTGTGACAGGATGAGCGACAGTCTTCGGTTCTTGGCGGATTGGACTGCCAGGTGCGGACTGGGAGTAAACCCAGCGAAGACCGAACTGGTCCTCTTCACTAGGAAATACAAGATCCCCAAAGTGATACCCCCTAAGCTTTGTGGGATACCTCTACCCCTTAATAATCAGGCCAAATATCTAGGTCTAATCCTGGACAGGAAACTGGACTGGGGCCTCAACACGGACGAGAGGGCCAAAACGGCCACAATCGCGCCTACACCTGCCGCAAGGCTATCGGGCTAAAATGGGGAATGACCCCAAAAATAGTCCGTTGGCTGTACACGGCTATCATTCGCCCGATACTCCTCTACGGAGTGGCAATCTGGTGGCCAGCTACAAAGCGGTCTACCTGCCTGGGCAAGATAAGAAAAATCCAACGCATGGCTGAGATCTGTTTGACAGGCGGCCTGCGCACAACTCCGGGAGACGCCTTGGACGTTCTCCTGGACATCCTCCCAATTGAACTAATGGGAGAGATGACCGCGTCACTCTCGGCATTAGGGCTGAAAGGCGCGGGTCTGTGGAGAAGATTGAGCTTCGGACACACGAACCTCGGCTCTGCTCCACACCTTACTGAGGGAAACACTGACTTCTGTGTCCCCACTGAACACCCTATCACACTCTTCCAGGTTTACATCCCCGATAGAACGGAATGGAACCTAGGACCCCTGACCACTAGGGTCCCTTCACATTTACACGGATGGCTCAAAATTGGACGGCCGGGTGGGAGGAGGTATATACTCTGAACACCTGGGATTAAACGTCTTAAACGTTTAGTCTACCCGACCACTGCAGTGTCTTTCAGGCGGAAGTTTACGCCATCAAAGAAGCCCTTGATCAGCTCCCCCCAACTAGGGGCAGAGCTCCCTTATGCATTTTCTCTGACAGTCAGGCCGCCCTGAAGTCACTGGAATCTATTTCTTCCAACTCGAAGACCATCAACGACTGCCGCAGATCTCTTCACGAGATGGCGGAGCAGTACGACCTCCACCTCATCTGGGTCCCAGAACATAGGGACATCGAGGGCAACTGCGCTGCCGATGAGCTGGCCCGGCAGGGTACAACCTCCCCTCTTCAGCCGGAGAGGGAGTCAGTTGACATGCACTTGGCCACTCGCAGACTAATCTAAAGGGAGTACTTCCACCTCCATAACGACTTCTGTAGAAGCTGTAGGGAAGAGGAGGAGACCGTTCTTCACCTCCTCTGCCACTGTCCGGCCCTAAGCACACGAAAACTGAACTTCCTGGGCTCTTTCACCTTTGGGGATCTCGCCGAGCATAGCGAGACATCACCGAGGCAGATAACCCGGTTCATCCAAGGATCGGGTTGGTCCTCTCCAACTTAGGATTGGTCATTGGCCCATGAGAACCTGTAGCGGACGGGGGATCTAAGCCTACGCGGCAGGCTTGAGCCCCAGGCTCAAGTGGACGGCCCTGCTCTTTGAGCCAGCCGTCACCGCCCTAACCTAACCTAACCTACTATAGTCGATGATTTGGGTGTCCGACTGGACCCTAAACTTGACTTTATCGATCATATTTCGTGCATGGTGAATAAAGCCAGAGGTGTGCTTGGTTTCATTAAACGGTGGTCGAAAGAATTCAATGACCCCTATGTTACAAAATCCTTATATATTTCGTTAGTTCGTCCTATCTTAGAATATGGATCTTGCGTCTGGAGCCCTCAGTATGGGTTTCACAGTAAACGCATTGAGTCAGTTCAGAAGAACTTTTTGCTTTTCGCTTTACGCGGTTTGAACTGGGATCCAAACCAGAGGTTACCCTCGTACTCTAGTAGACTTCTCCTAATTAACTTACCTTCTTTAGCTAACCGTAAAACCATGCTTGGCATTACGTTCATTTTTAACCTTATCCACGATGACGTGGAAAGTGCTGACTTGTTGGGTCAGCTTAACTTTCACGTACCGAGTAGAAAAACTAGATCCTATATTCCTTTAGTTTTATGCCACCGTAGAACGTCTTTTGAATTGCATGAACCCTTTAGAGTTTTATGTACAAATTATAACGATTTGCACATGATAACATCAAACGTAGAAAGCCTTCCCAAACTAAAAACCTTAATACTAACCCACTTAGTACGCATGCAGGCAAACAATCTGGAAGCACGCCAGTAGTCATATTTTTTACAGTGCCATAAATTCCTTTTTTACTGAATGTGTTCCGTCCATCAACATCGAATAAGCTTCCTTGGTTTACTAAAGAGTTCAGCCATCTTAAAAACAAAAAATCTAAGCTGTATACTAAATATAAATGTACCGGTTCTAACTCTGCTCTATCCCTTTATTTATCTGCTCGGTCAAGATTTACCGTGTTGAACGCGCAGTGTTACAAGAATTATTTGACTCGTTGTAGGGTCCAGATCTCTCAGGACCCAAAACAGTTTTATAATTTTGTTAACACTAAACGTAAGCCAATTACGCATCCTTCCTCGCTTTCGTTTGAAAATACAACCGTAAAAAAAGATCGGGCTATTGCTGATCTGTTTGCGCAGTTTTTTCAAACCACTTACTCGACTTCCACTGACTGTAATCAGACATAGTCCTACATCATGCCCAAATCGAACTTTATTTTCAGTCCTACTTTAGACGAAAGCTCTATTCTTTCAGATCTTCATCGCGTTAAGCCCGTTTATTCGCCTGGCTGTGTGCTTAGGTATTGTGCCTACGCCCTGTGCAATCCCCTTCTAAAATTGTTTACCTTGTCCCTAGAAAACTCCCACTTTCCCCTTTTTTGGAAGGAATCATTTGTTATTCCTCTCCACAAAAAAGGTAGCAAATCGGATGCCAGCAACTATAGAGGAATCTCTAAGTTGTCGGCCATTCCAAAACTTTTCGAGAAAAGCATTACTCCACATTTGCAGTACCTGCGCAGATCAATTATTTCTCCATGCCAGCATGGATTTTTAAAGCGTAGATCAACGACAACCAATCTTTTACAGTTCACTTCCTACTTAGTTAGGGGCTTCCATATAGGCTTTCAGACACACGTAATCTATACTGATTTCAGTAAAGCATTTGATTCTGTTAACCATTCTCTTCTTGTTCGGAAACTCGATCTAATGGGATTTCCGGTTGATCTTCTTAGTTGGTTCTTAAGTTATCTGGATGGCAGAACGCAAAAGGTCCTCTTTACAAATTCATTATCTAATGTTCTCAGGGTTACTTCTGGCATCCCGCAAGGGAGCCATTTGGGTCCCCTGTTGTTTACATTATTTATCAACGACCTGCCCAAAGTTCTGACTAACTCCAGAGTACTTATGTGCGCGGACGACGTCAAACTTTGCGTGCAATATAAGGACGCTTCCAGCCAGTCTGATTTACAAACAGATCTCAATAACTTCCAAACATGGTGCCGCATAAACTTATTGAACCTAAACGGCTCTAAATGCAAGCCAATGATTTTCTCTCGTGTCGCTCCCAAGCTCGCGACTTACACGCTAAACTGCTGCTCTTAGGAAAGAATTACTATAGTCGATAGCCGTCAGCCAGCGGGCGGATAGGGTGAATAACGGGTGAGAAATCGCCTGCCGTAACTGTTCGCACCGTTGGAAGTGCGACTATACTCTCCCCGTGAGGGCGGCTTGAAGGAGGTCCCAGTACAGTCATGTCTCTGCTGAGGATGCTGACGAATGGTAGTCGGGCGGGGAGAAGAAAACTCCTGCCCAAAAAATTACCCCAAACCAAGCTGGAACAGCATATGCCGAGCGATGCGTGTCCGGGGGTGCTTGGACATTAGTATGCGGACTCAGGTGGAACGGCCGACCCATCAGTTTTAATTAGGCTTACCACGGTATGCGGACTCTACCGTGGCGGACCATCCCCATCCCAGCATACTCGTGTGACCAAAACATGAATCAAACTAATAAAAAGAAAAACGTAGGTGGCCGTCAGACCTTAAAGTCGGCAGGGGGTGTACACCCCTCAAATTCCAACTCGAAGACGCATTGCGGTCGTGTGTGTAAGAAGGAGGAGGAGAGCTCTTCAGAGCGCCTTCATCCGGGGACCAGCGCTACTGGTAAGGGCGAACCAGAGGCAACCCCTCCCCAGGAAGCTCGGCCCAGACGCAACAGAGGAAGAAGCCACTCTACCATGAGCGGAGAAGAACGGCCTTCATCTTCGCCCGAGCTAACCCAGCCATGGAGGCAGACCCGGAGCAAGCGGGTTTTATAAAATATATCACCCTTCTTTCTGAATCACTAAGGGATACCATGAAGTCATGGAGGTTGCTGGAGAAGCACTCTTTCTCTGACCATAGGTATATCCAATTTACACTGGGCTTCGATAAGTTTAATCCAGTCACCATTCGGAACCTCCGGAGGACCGACTGGGGGAAATATAAATCCCAGCTAAGTAAGATCCTTAAGCCCCCTCCAGTGCCAACCCACTCGGACTACTGTCCAGAGGGGCTGGAGCGACTTGTTAGGACTTTCACCGTTGCTTGTAGCACGGCTCTAGATAGGTCCTGCCCCCGTAGTAGGAATGGGGGGAAGACTGGGAAGAAGCCACCTTGGTGGTGTAAGGAACTAGGCTGCCTTAAGAAGACCACGAGGAAGTCCTTCACTCTAGCCAAGAGCGACAACACAGACGCATCGTGGCGCCTCTATAAAACTAACCTGTGCCTGTATAACAGGGAACTAAGAAAGGCCAAAAGAAGGGCCTGGTCCGACTTTTGTACAGGAATCCAGGACTACTCAGAGGCGTCTAGGCTAAGGAAGGTCCTCTCGTCGACGCCCTCCAACCCGGGCTTCGTCAAGTGCCCTGACGACAGCTGGACAACATCCAGTGAAGAAACCCTCGGGGTTCTCCTGGATGCCCATTTCCCCGCTAGCTCTTCCCAGAGCAGCCCACCTAACCCCCCGACACGGCGGGGTCCGTCCGAAGAAGGTATGCACCTTCTTACTGATAGGAACATCAAATGGGCAGCTAATAGCTTCAGCCCTTACAAATACCCAAGGGTGGACGGCATCATACCTCAACTACGCAGCCGAGCTATCCACTCCCTGGCTTCGACTGATCTTCTCGATCATCCTCGACACAGGGGTCATTCCGAATGGATGGCTCCGCTCAAAAGTTGTTTTCATCCCCAAGGCAGGCAAGCCATCGCATTGCACGCCTAAGGATTACAGGCCGATAAGCCTCTCCTCGTTTCCACTCAAGACGCTGGAGAGACTCATCAGTCTGCATCTCAGAACCAATATTCCCCAATCATCCTTATCAGGATCTCAACACGCGTATAGGAGGGGCAGATCGACAGAGACAGCACTCCATTCGCTTACCACCATCATAGAAAGATCGCTCCACGAAAAGGAGTTCACACTCGTCGCCTTCCTGGATATAGAGGCCGCCTTCAATAGCATCCTCCCAGACTCAAATACGACGGCACTGACTAAGCTGGGGATTGATCAACACTCGATGGGTCTCATTTACCGGATCTTGCGCAGCAGAACGGTGGAGGCAACACTGGGGGGGTCAACCATCTCCAGACAAGTCAACAGAGGCACACCTCAGGGCGGAGTCCTCTCCCCTCTCCTATGGAATATGGCAGTCAACGAACTGCTCCAGGGCATAGAAGAGGGCGGCTTTCGTATTGTGGCCTACGCGGATGATGTTGCCTTGGCATTTACGGGAAAATTCCCGCAACCCCTCTGTGACTGGATGAGCGACAGTCTTCGGTTCTTGGCGGATTGGACTGCCAGGTGCGGACTGGGAGTAAACCCAGCGAAGACCGAACTGGTCCTCTTCACTAGGAAATACAAGATCCCCAAAGTGATACCCCCTAAGCTTTGTGGGATACCTCTACCCCTTAATAATCAGGCCAAATATCTAGGTCTAATCCTGGACAGGAAACTGGACTGGGGCCTCAACACGGACGAGAGGGCCAAAACGGCCACAATCGCGCCTACACCTGCCGCAAGGCTATCGGGCTAAAATGGGGAATGACCCCAAAAATAGTCCGTTGGCTGTACACGGCTATCATTCGCCCGATACTCCTCTACGGAGTGGCAATCTGGTGGCCAGCTACAAAGCGGTCTACCTGCCTGGGCAAGATAAGAAAAATCCAACGCATGGCTGAGATCTGTTTGACAGGCGGCCTGCGCACAACTCCGGGAGACGCCTTGGACGTTCTCCTGGACATCCTCCCAATTGAACTAATGGGAGAGATGACCGCGTCACTCTCGGCATTAAGGCTGAAAGGCGCGGGTCTGTGGAGAAGATTGAGCTTCGGACACACGAACCTCGGCTCTGCTCCACACCTTACTGAGGGAAACACTGACTACTGTGTCCCCACTGAACACCCTATCACACTCTTCCAGGTTTACATCCCCGATAGAACGGAATGGAACCTAAGACCCCTGACCACTAGGGTCCCTTCACATTTACACGGATGGCTCAAAATTGGACGGCCGGGTGGGAGGAGGTATATACTCTGAACACCTGGGATTAAACGTCTTAAACGTTTAGGCTACCCGACCACTGCAGTGTCTTTCAGGCGGAAGTTTACGCCATCAAAGAAGCCCTTGATCAGCTCCCCCCAACTAGGGGCAGAGCTCCCTTATGCATTTTCTCTGACAGTCAGGCCGCCCTGAAGTCACTGGAATCTATTTCTTCCAACTCGAAGACCATCAACGACTGCCGCAGATCTCTTCACGAGATGGCGGAGCAGTACGACCTCCACCTCATCTGGGTCCCAGAACATAGGGACATCGAGGGCAACTGCGCTGCCGATGAGCTGGCCCGGCAGGGTACAACCTCCCCTCTTCAGCCGGAGAGGGAGTCAGTTGACATGCACTTGGCCACTCGCAGACTACTCTAAAGGGAGTACTTCCACCTCCATAACGACTTCTGTAGAAGCTGTAGGGAAGAGGAGGAGACCGTTCTTCACCTCCTCTGCCACTGTCCGGCCCTAAGCACACGAAAACTGAACTTCCTGGGCTCTTTCACCCTTGGGGATCTCGCCGAGCATAGCGAGACATCACCGAAGCAGATAACCCGATTCATCCAAGGATCGGGTTGGTCCTCTCCAACTTAGGATTGGTCATTGGCCCATGAGAACCTGTAGCGGACGGGGGATCTAAGCCTACGCGGCATTACAAGGAGCCTCCCCAGGCTCAAGTGGACGGCCCTGCTCTTTGAGCCAGCCGTCACCGCCCTAACCTAACCTAACCTACTATAGTCGATGATTTGGGTGTCCGACTGGACCCTAAACTTGACTTTATCGATCATATTTCGTGCATGGTGAATAAAGCCAGAGGTGTGCTTGGTTTCATTAAACGGTGGTCGAAAGAATTCAATGACCCCTATGTTACAAAATCCTTATATATTTCGTTAGTTCGTCCTATCTTAGAATATGGATCTTGCGTCTGGAGCCCTCAGTATGGGTTTCACAGTAAACGCATTGAGTCAGTTCAGAAGAACTTTTTGCTTTTCGCTTTACGCGGTTTGAACTGGGATCCAAACCAGAGGTTACCCTCGTACTCTAGTAGACTTCTCCTAATTAACTTACCTTCTTTAGCTAACCGTAAAACCATGCTTGGCATTACGTTCATTTTTAACCTTATCCACGATGACGTGGAAAGTGCTGACTTGTTGGGTCAGCTTAACTTTCACGTACCGAGTAGAAAAACTAGATCCTATATTCCTTTAGTTTTATGCCACCGTAGAACGTCTTTTGAATTGCATGAACCCTTTAGAGTTTTATGTACAAATTATAACGATTTGCACATGATAACATCAAACGTAGAAAGCCTTCCCAAACTAAAAACCTTAATACTAACCCACTTAGTACGCATGCAGGCAAACAATCTGGAAGCACGCCAGTAGTCACTTTACTTTCATTTGTCCCGCCTACTAACACCTAACACGAACAGGCACGAGCTTGGTGTCAGATGGGCCACTTGAATGTACTGATCGAAGTGCCCCAATGAAAGGTCGATAAGGCCGTGAATAAGATCGTGAGGTGCAGTGGGAACAAGAAAATTCCAGTCAGGTGAGGGCACCCAGGATATGGAAGGCAGGTTGAAATCACCCATAACAATGAGGTTGTCATTAACACCAAGGGACGAGTGAATGTTTTGAATTAACATTAAATTCATGCATAAATAACAGCATTATGTCTCAAATAACAAAAATAAAAAAAAAATAACAAATAACAAAATCTAAATTACAATCCGTGTTAGTTATAGGAACCAAGTTAGAAATAGTTCACTATCAGAGACAGAGGAGTTGAGCCACGTTTCAGTAAAGGCAATGACATTGGCATCAAAGGAGACATTATTGACGTGCAGTTTCTTAATTTACCTAGTAAGCTGCGAATATTCTGATAATATAGGACAAACGAATCATTTAGTTTTTTGGTGTTCTAGAAAAGGGAGACAGTGGCCGGTGAGCCCGATGATCACTCTTGTTCACTTATTCGTGAACAATTGCGTGTTCAGGCCATACGGAAGTATCAAGAACCCTAGGAAATAGTACATCAGAAAGTTTTTTTTAAAGTCCAATAGTTTGAAATAGTGATAATTTTATCAGATGCCTTTGGTACCTTTCGGACCTGCAAGACATCAAAAAAACTTGTAGACGTTTAATTCAAGGCTTTTAAAACATCCAAGACTCCATAGGAGTTATACTCTCGTTTCGTCGTTATCACTCCGCAGGCGCTTCAGCTTTCTAACTGTCTGACATGCCACCAGATTTTTGAAATCAATACGGAAGTATCAAGAACCCTAGGAAATAGTACATCAGAAAGTTTTTTTTAAAGTCCAATAGTTTGAAATAGTGATAATTTTATCAGATGCCTTTGGTACCTTTCGGACCTGCAAGACATCAAAAAAACTTGTAGACGTTTAATTCAAGGCTTTTAAAACATCCAAGACTCCATAGGAGTTATACTCTCGTTTCGTCGTTATCACTCCGCAGGCGCTTCAGCTTTCTAACTGTCTGACATGCCACCAGATTTTTGAAATCAATAAACTGGATAGCACCCTGTTCTTCGCACGCAAGAAATAAATAAAAATCCTCCTGTACTTGTCGTCAAGGAAAATAAAAAATAAAATAAAAAAATATTTGGAAAGCATCTGCGTGTATCAGATCCAAAAGCTGCATCAGTGCATCGTTCTTTCTATATATTGACGTCATCTATATCCTCTGCTTGAAGCAAGCCCAGTGTGCTTCTTAAGTTTTTTAAATAAGACTCTTGCAAAACATATATGGCTGTATTGTTATCCAAGCACCTCGTTGATTTCTTTACGTGTTTGACGTCACAATTATGGAGCATAATTGTGGATAATGAGCGATGATTGTCGTCTTCTTCACTCACGCTTCGACAGTGGAACTTAATGTACCCATTTGCTGCTAAAGGCAAACGATATTTTTTCTTTTTTCTCCCCCTACATTTTTAGCTGTAAGTTTTGTCTATTCGACCTTCTGTTTTTTCTTCACT
The DNA here is from genome assembly GCA_018151655.1 of Drosophila bocqueti. Classification (NCBI taxonomy): domain Eukaryota; kingdom Metazoa; phylum Arthropoda; class Insecta; order Diptera; family Drosophilidae; genus Drosophila; species Drosophila bocqueti. Next base: position 122,188 of record JAECXF010000298.1, on the reverse strand, counting down.
TTCTCTGTCTTCTTTTATGGTGAAAAAACCACGAAATGTTCAGCCTCCCAGAACATAGCAAAACGATCGTGCATAATTCGTCGATTAGTTCTATTTCAACTGCAGCTAGTCTTTCCACAATTTCACTTATATACGTCGAAATAGTCTGATCGTTTTCCAAGTAGTTTCTGATATAACAGGACCATTTTGCAAGTCCGCTTGGTTGAATTATCTTTTAATTTGTTCCATGCCGCCACAGAGTCGAGCAATTCATTATGTTGGCCAACTGAGATACCTTTTCGCTCAGTATTATTGGTGCCAACGTTTTATTGTCGAAGGCCACCCAATCCCTAGAATATTCGTTTAAGTTTATTCTCCAGACGTAATAGTCCACAGACTGGAATGCACCAATACAGATCACATACTAGCACCGACCCTTTTAAATTAGTACTTAGTTTTTCTCCTCTCTTTGTTCTTTATCTTGAATCACACACCGCTTAACTAAACTTATTATTAAATTCATCAGTGTCACACCTGTTCGATAGCTGATCGAACTGGGAAACGGCGGGCACACTAATCTCCACCATATCCCCATATAAGACGGGCTGTGAGATTAGTCAGTGTCAGCAGGCGATCGGCGAAGGCTGAACAGCAAGGACCAAGGACCAGCGGTAAGGAGCAAGACGTTGTCGCAGGCTCGGTACGGCGTGGTATCTAAAAGTAGTAGTCTTTCCGGTTTATTGCTTATTTTCCGGTTCGGCTTACCGACCCGAATAGCCTCTCAACTCTTCTCTTGGTAGACCCGAACGTAATCTAAAAACTTTTCCCATTGTGGTAGACCTTAACGGCATCTCAACTCCTCATCATTTGGTTGACCTTAAGCTGTTCTTACTCTCTAAAAGACTTAAGAGCCACTCTAGCCTGCTAACTCAAGTTATTAACAGCCCGCAGGCCAACGGGAAGGGAACTTCGGGCGAGCTGGAAAGACCGGGAGTAGAATTTTTCACGAGAGGATCACCTTTTAAATAAATCACGGTTACCTTACAAGGAATAAAGTCATAATAACAATTACTATGGATTTCTCCCCGTCTCCTCTTGGATAGGGTCGGAATCTCTTCTTGCTGAACTACTAAAAAATTTCTGCGATAATAATATTTCTAGCATAAAGTGCTTATCTAACCAAGAGGAAAAGGTAAGTTTAATCTATATTCTTCAAACATTTTTTAAGAGACAGTTTAATTACCAGAGACGGTTTAATAAAACTAAAAATCTTTTATTGGACGGCACTGGCACCTCCGATTATTTGCTTTCAGCCATCAAAGCCGTTCAAATTTATTTAAGTTTCACGGCTGAAACACTGTGTACTTTAGCACTAGGCTTCAAAGAACTGGTTTGGTTTTCTGTTTATGCAAGGGGCTCACTGTACCCCCTCTGCCCACTGAGCTTTCGTATTTCGGACCTCCGCGCATTGTTTGTCCAATCTCCGGACGCTTCACGGCACTATTCCGCCGCTCTACGGCACCTTTCTTGGCAGCGATCGTCCTTTATGCTCTACTCTACATCTTCGGCCACTGCACTCTTCCGCCGCTCCCTGGCCAAGCGCATCCGCTCTCGCCCCTCTGAAGCTCCCGCGCCCCGAGGCTCCGAACGCAGTCGGCCACTGTCGATCTGCAGCTCTCGTTTTAGAGGAGTAAAGCAGGCGGGAGCACGGCTTTCTATTTAAGCTTGAATTAGCTATATGAGGGCAGCCGAATAAAGCTGACTGTTACCCACGACGCCCCCGCTTTCTTCTTCATCCGGTCAGTTTGGGTTTTTTCTACTCTTCGCTCTGTGGAAATAATTTTCCATTAACCTTCCGCTGTCTTTGGAGGACGATCGCACCCCTACAAACATTTTCAATAGAACAAACAGCATTAACATTTCTTTTAATTGTTAAATTGTTTGTTTAAAACCAAAATAAAGTCAGCAATTGCTTATTTACAAAAGGGACCGCCAACTATAATGCAATTATTTTTTTTACCGCTTCTTCATAATTAACTTGATTTAAATAATATACTATCTCTCTTCCAGCTAACGAGCAGAAGGATAACAGCCGAACTGAGTGGCACTCATCACACCAGATACGTGAAGAGGGGCACACCTTAGGGAGGAGTTCTGTCTCCACTGCTGTGGCTGATTAACATGGACGACATACTGAGAGAACTCAATGGCGAAGGAGTTAAAGTGGTAGCATACGCAGACGACGTTGTTCTACTCGCTTCAGGACCATTCCCAGACGTCATCAGCGAACTAATGACAAGGGCGCTGAAAAAACTCAACCAATGGGCAAAAGCCTGTGGGTTGGGCATAAACCCAAGCAAAACGGAACTTATGCTCTTTACAAAGAGAACAAAGATCCCCAGATTCAGTAAACCGAAGATAGACGGTATAGAGCTAGAGCTGTCACAACAAGCCAAGTATCTAGGAGTGATACTGGATACAAAGTTATCATGGAAACAAAACATCAACGAAAAAGTAAAGAAAGCAAGCATAGCATTCTACTCCTGTAGAAAGATGTTCATGAAAAATTGGGGCATCAACCTCAAGACAATAATATGGCTCTACACAGCGGTTGTAAGACCCATACTCACATACGGAGCACTAGTATGGTGGCCAGCACTAACTAGGGCATACAACATCCAGAAACTTACAAGGATACAAAGATCGGCATGCGCAGGTGCAACGGGAGCACTTAGATCGTGCCCCGCAGCAGCGCTGAATGCCATTCTAAACATATTACCGATAGAACATTTCATAAGGAACACAGCAGCCCAAAGCGCGGTACGACTGAAGGCAAGCCAGAGCTGGAAGAACTACCACACCGGGCACTGTAAGATCCTGAACGAAATAAACGATCGGCTAACAGTAAACACCGACTACATGACAACCGAGATGCGGTTCGACAATGCATATACTACGAAATACCTAACAAGAGAAGAGTGGAGAAGAGGGAGTCTAACCGAGCCAGATGAGGTATCACTCTACACCGATGGCTCAAAAATGAGCGGCGGGGTAGGGGCCGGAATCTTTGCCGAAACCTGGGGGATAGAAGAGTCCTTCCACCTCCCAGGGTCCGCAACAGTGTTCCAGGCGGAGGTGCTCGGGATTTTTAAAGCAGCTGAACTTTCATTGGGCCGAGACCTCCAGAATACCAAGGTAAGGATATACTCAGATAGCCAAGCGGCCATCAAATCTCTCGCAACAGCAAGGACTTCATCTACACTAGTCGCCAAATGTAAGGAGGCACTAAACAGACTCGCGGAACACAACAGGGTGCAGATAGCCTGGGTACCCGGGCACAATGACATCCCCGGCAACGAAAATCTGACGAACTGGCCAGAAAAGGGTCAGTAGAAATTGCAGTAACAACAGATATTCAAGTATCTCTGAACACGGTTCAGGCCGAGATCCACGACCACTTTAAAGCACTAGCCAGCAAAGAATGGTCGATGAAGGCAAAACACAGGAGATCGAAACTGTGCTGGCCTGAATACAATAGGAGACGGACTGCAGAGCTGATCTCCAAGAGTGAAACGGACATCAGAAGGGTAACGGCAGCCATCACGGGCCACTGGCCAATAGGCACGCATGCCTGTAAGATGGGCCTACCCTATAACCCACACTGCAGAAGTTGCAAGGAACCAAACGAGCAGGAGACACCGGAGCATCTACTGTGTCACTGCCCGGCTTTCAACAAGCTTAGAGCGCGTCACTTCGGAGCCCACCAACACGGGTCACTAGGGGAAGTGGGGAGGCAGCCAGTGAGTGCCATCCTAGCTTACCTGAATGACACGGGCTGGTACTGATGGGAGGCGCAGACTACAACCAAAACGATGGTGAGGATCAAAACGGAGCATAGCTCTAATTGGAGGTTACAAGCAGTAACCTCACCACTGACACCTACCTACCATCTCTCTTCCAAGTGAATGAAGGAGGCCTCTGTTTTCGTAAATTTTTGCAAAAAGTCCACCGCTTTTGCATATTTTAGCATTCCTCTTTTCCGTTCAGCCGTTCTTTGCACCGTCGCGACACCTAAAAGTTTAGCTTATTCCCATTCGCTCTGTGCAGCTCCACTTCTTTTTTAATCTCTCCCTACGTAAATGTATAGTGGTTGGTTAGTCCCTATAATGTCTGAAATTGTCAGCGTCGTTAAAATCTATAAAAATGTAACTGCCAAATGCGGTTTCAAGGACGTATTATCGAGTTTTCGTAAAACCTATGATATGTTCTTGGTCTCCGGATCAATTTATAAAGTTTTCAGATCGAGTGCTATGCAAAATTCGGTATCCGAATGGGTTGTGGGTGTGACTGTACCCCGGTGATATCCATTGGGTGGGTCTTAAATATTGTCCCCTAAGAGCCCCTTTAATTTACATGTCCAGGGTGTCACCCTTGCACTTTCTACTACAACACAGCATGATTTTGGTTGCTGGCTTTTTCGACATTTCTGTGTCTCAAGTAAACCATGTACGAAAATCCGTAGAGCGCTTGCTTGATCTCTGTTTTGTCTCTGATTCGGTTATAATTAGTTTTGCAGGGTGGCATCGCTGACGCTACTCAAAAAAATCCCTATCATCTTACTTTCATGGTGTCGTTCAACTCCCGCATAGAGCGGATGTGGTTTCGCGTAAGCTCGGGGAAAAAAATTTAAAAAAGTGTAGGAAATAGAGAAAACAGAAGAATATTATTCTGGAGTAGTCCCAACAGTGCGACAAGTCGCTAACCAATCAAAAACAAAGAAAAATATATTCATAACTAGTGTTATTATTTTTTTATTTTTATTTTTAAAGACAAGTGCTTATTTAATTTAAATTATTGGGTGCCACTTATAATAAGCTCGAAAAATGAGCAGCGATCCAAAGAATGAGCGTAGAAGCTCCGTAAATCCAAGAAACGCCTGCTACCCTTATTTCTCAAGACGCGATATCGACTAAGAAAACAAGTCAACAAAGAGCAACTCGGCTCTACTGACCGTCGACAGCAAAAGAGCGAGCTCATGCTCACCCACTTTGCTCACCGTAACTCCCACATCATGAAGCTACCAATGCCAAACCCCACCCCCGCCGGCTTCGATGGAAGAAGCTCCAACCACTAGCAGTGCTACAATTTCTGCAGTCGCAGCAAAAGCACTACCAATAACTAAACCAACTACCAATATTGCGAATACGGTGCCAACGACTGCAGAGAAAAATACAATGGCAGCAAAATCAGTAAGCTTCGATAAGCAACAAGCAGACCTAGCTATACAGACCGGTATGGATCGTTACATCCATATTAAGCGTAAGCTTAGTCCACTGAACACGGTTGGTAACAAACCGGCGAAAACCGATTTTCCATCTTAGCAGAGGCGGAGAACAACTAGGCAGATCAGGGGTAGGAGACCCAAAAGAAACCAAAGCCCCCACCTATTTACATAAGGGGAGAAAGCTCAAACGCCGTGGTCAACAAAATTGTTGCGCTGGTCGGGGACGAAAATTTCCATGTTGTTCCGCTGATTAAAGGAAACATCTACGAAAGCAAAGTTCAAACGAAGTCCGAAGAACACTTCCGAGCTGTACCTAAGTACCTAGAGAAAACAAAAAAGAACTTCTACACCTACCAATTAAAAAGCAGCAAGAGACTGCAAGTTGTACTAAAAAGACGTTGCCGCCTCTGATATTCAAGAAGCCCTTAAGGCCAAGGGCTTCTGTGCCAAAAATGTCAGCAACATAACAGAAACAAAACGCCGCAACTATTAATCGAAGTCGAGCCTTAAAGCCTTAAAGAACAGCGAAGTGCACCCGATCTACAAGCTGCAGCTTTTTTTGCAACAAAGGATCACCGTGGAAAAACCACACAACCCCAAAAACAAAGAAGACACCTAAAAAAAAAAATGTAGCAATTGTGGAGGAAACCATACGGTAAACTACAGAGGCTGTGCCGTCTACAAGGAGCTGAAGAGTCGCATGCGACAGCTACGCACCAACAACATACGCAAAATGTGTATTCCAACTCAAAAAGTACGCCAGACGTATTTTTCGACAAGGCAGCCAGATCATCACTTAGGCAGCTAAATACAACCTAAGGAATCTCCTACGCAGAAGCACTAAGAACAGGCATGGAAAATCCACCCCAGCCACACTCAGAAAATGCCCAGCAGGTTCCAGGGCAGCCGCAAAACAAATTGGAATCTATGATGTTTACCATGCAACAAAGTATGATGGAACTTATGTCATTTATGAAACCCTTGTTCAGAACCAGAACATGGTGATTCAGTTGCTTGCACTACAACAGTAAAAATAATAAAATACTAACCTGCAGGCCTGCAGATCCAAGAAAGATCCCAGATCTATTTGAAAAAAAGCATCCCACGCAATCTAATAAGCGCCATAGCTTTTCCGAATCTCTCTTTTGACCACTCGCCTTTGTTGATAACCCTTCTTCAAAGCCCAACACTAACTGGATGAAATACAGAAAGTATGTGAGCTCCCACAACTAAAGTTGTGTGTAAGTATGTGAGCTAACTCATCAACTAAAAATCGAAGCGGACATCGACTGCTCTACCGCCGCCCTTGAAGAGGTACTCGTCACAGCAACCATACTGAAAAAAGGGAGCTTCTGGAAATTGACATAATTTCTGCAATATGAAAAATATTAAGAGCAGCAGTAGATGCAGCAAATCTTGGACATTTTGAACAGAAGACGATTCATATTTTCAAATGTATACACAATTATCGCAGGCAACTACGGGCAACTACGGTTTTATTTCACAAAAGTTAACAATTATTCACAAAAAGGGTAATTTAGAGCTTACCGCATTCAATAATCATTTAACAATTCAACACTTATCACAGGTCACAAATTGACCGACTGTCACTCTTTCCCACCGATTCCCACATCCCTCCTTTGTTGACCAGCTTGAGCTTCAACCCAGGTCTAAACGATGTGTTGCTTTGTAAGGAGATTTCTTCAATATGGTATCTCGGTGGCTGTCAAAGATGGGTTTCCGACGGCTATCCTCTTTTCCGCATATGAAATTTTCTTTAAGTGGCTGGCAATTCTTAAGAGAGTTTTAACTCTACCTGACACTTTAACAATGTCGCCTTCACGCTCTAACACCTCATATGTTGTTGTATCAAAGTTTGGTGTTAACTTACTATGGAAGACCACATTTTTCATCAATACTTGGTCGCCTACCTGAATGTCAACTTCTTTGGCTCCTCTCTTTTTATCATGAACTTCACCCAATATATCTTGCACATTAGGAATTTTGCCTCGAATCATTCGGTTGAACATTAGTTCGGAAGGGGAAGTCCCTATCGTACTATGTGGAGTGGCATTGTGCATTAACATGGAATCCTGGATTGCTTCTTGCAAAGTGGTTTTGTTCAAATGCGCTATTTTTACCTCACTATATGGAGGAGTCCTTCAATTAATTCAATTAATAATACCAGTCGTGTTACAGTATTGTACGAAAATCGAACTAATATATTGTCCCCCGATATCAGTCTGCAGATATTTTGGGAAACCTAATGGACATAATATTTTTTCATTGCCCCGATTATTGATTCCGATGATATCGACTGTAAAAATTTGTGACGTTCAGTCGTGCCTCGGGTAGTCAGGGCCGGCCAGGGTCATCCAGGAAATTTATTTGTTTCAGGATAGTGGTTCTAGTGGGGAATTCCCGACCCGAGTCCCAGTGATAACGCGAAGAGTTTAGACCTTAATTAGGCTTATACAGAGTCTTTATTTATTCTAATCTTTACACGTAATGGTATGGTATGGTATGGCTGCGGGGTGGCTCGATCGATGCGGTTGGCGTAGGACTTAGGAGAGAAATGTTGTGGGACCCTGAAGTCAGCAGAGAGAAATATTGTGGGACCCTGAAGTCAGCAGAGAGAAATGTTGTTGTTGTTGTGGGACCCTGAAGTCAGCAGTAGGAGGAAGGTTGTTATTGTAAATGGACCTTTAAGTCGGCCGAGGCAGGATAGGTGGTTAGGGGGGTGAGCATTATACTGGTTGACTATATTTACCGAGTGTAGATCCTGCTATAGATCTGGCTGGTCACTGGTGGTTGATGACTTCCATCAGATCGCTGCCGACCACTGAATGAGTTTTCTGAGCCCGACTTACTGTATGGACTATGGACAATAGGTTGAGAGGAGCTAAAATATTTATCTTTTAAGATAGTCAAGCGGCGATAAAAGCTTGCTCTTGGACATAAGCTTCAACCTTATCGCAGACTGCTCGACCAACCTCCAGCAGCTCTCCACCGGGAACAGGGTAACCTTGTGTTGGGTTCCCGGTCGTGCCGGAATGGGAGAAAGCTCTGGATACAGGCAGTTCAAGCAGAAAGTTGAGAACAATAATTTGGTAGACAACCACTTATTGGTAGCGACATATGTTCTACTGGCCTTATTAGCCAACAAATATGCTTCTAAAACCCACAACAAGCATCCACACAATATTGTCGACCTGTACGATTTCAATTCATAAAGGAATCAACTGAATTGAGTATCAATGAAGAAAAATACTTTCAAGACAAAATTAAGAATCTTGTTCCTACATAGATAACTCTTGGTGATAACACCATATATGTTCATCATATCTGGCAACTTACAATGGTTGATGCAAACATTTGTAATACTTTAAGGCCAACATCATCCTCAAAATGCTATATGCAACGCACAGAGGTGAACAATCAGGCATGCTCCGGTAATTAAATTCGTAAACATTTTGTGATTTCGATTTGAAATCGCAAAATTGTTGCTTCGTATTTAAAATTCGTAAAATTTTTTGCTTTTATAACGGGCGCCTTTGTCTGGCCGAAATGAAAAGTAAATGCCTTTTTTATATCAAATCAGATCTTATTTACTAGGCCAAAAAAATAGTTTACTCAGTTTAGTATTGATGTTTATTCCACAACACCACAAGATCATTCTGGCACGTAAGTATTTTATAAAAAATTTATTTTAGATTCCACCTCCGATTTGACAAAAAAAAAAAATGTTGCCGTCGTAAACAAGAATTTTCGATTTGTCGAGGGGTCGTTAGGACCATCGCCAAAAGTTATCGCCAAGACAGCCATTCTGTTGGTAAAATGAAACAGGCATGTAATAATACTTTCAAAATACAAAACAATTCATTAATAAATTTAAAGGAGGGCCTAAAATGTTGTTTATAAATAATGCTATTTAATTAAATTACTTTAATGGTCAAAGTGCAGTAAAGAAATATTTGAAAACATCGGAATTAAACCTGTAAAAAATAAGGCCCTAGGTGTGGAAAATTGCTTAAACAGCTGTGTTAAGGTAACTTCATGTCTTAAAATGTTTGTATAAAAACGTTTTTTATTTTAATAGCATAAATGATGAGCTATTGTTTCAAGGGAAAGTACAAATCAAACAGTAAGAATCAATGAGAAAATTAAACATTCCGATAGTAAAAATGTTGCAAAAAACGGAGCACCTAAAAACGAAATCAAAAGATTTTGCACAAATCGAAATCGAGAAAAATTACGATTACCGTAGCATGCCTGAATATTGAAAACAGTTCAGAAAGGGAAGTTAATCAGGATCGATCAAATCAAATCGAATCAGCTGAAACTTTGCACATATGCTTCTATATGCTCACTACTTTATATGTCGGAACGAGCGGGTCGGACGACTATATCATATAGCTGCCATAGGAACGATCGGAAAAGTTTTAGGAAAAAAATTATTACTTAGACAATTTTCAACATATTTTCTTGAAATTTCTGACATGGCCATTTTGTAATATTTTAGAATTTCGTTTTAATTTGATAAAAATCGGACCACTATATCATATAGCTGCTATAGGAATATATATATAAATTCATTTAGTTTGTTCGCAACATTTTCGTTCGCAACATTTATGTCAGTAATCGAGAAATGAAAAAGTCTTACTTACTTACTGCAAGGGTATTTAAACTTCGGCATGCCGATTTAGCTTTCTTTCTTGTTCTTTCTTACTTTATCATACTTATTACAACAAAAACTGGCGTGTAAATTAAAAGCTTTACAAATTGTATTTGTCGCCGAAGCAGCCTAAAAGCATGCATATATGTATTATTTAATGACCCTAAGGGAACTGCCCGCGGTTATAAAAAAAAACTTTAGGTACGATTAATTATTAGTTGCAAATAGCTAAAAATCAAAACAACTGATCACCGCAGCATGTGACCATCTCTTCATCCTCCAAATTTTCGCCAATTGCACCGCACAGTGGGCAATTTGGCCAATCTGGCGAAAGGAAATAAAAAAAATTGGTTGTTGAAATTTACCAAAATTTGAATTCCCGCCGATAACAAAATATTAATTAGCACAAAAATACACTTTTTGATATTTTAATCGATATATTTGATCAACTGTGAGTTTTCAAAGTGAGCAAATGTTTTCGCTGCAATGCAATAAGCATTTCCAGCTTTTTCCTAGTAATCCCATTCTTTGCCAAAAGAAAAAACTTTAAAACTCTTTAAAGATTATTTTTGTTTTTAAAAGAAGTCAGGTATATAGTAAAAGAAAGATAAATGTTTTGGGACCTGTGATAAGTGTTGAAATATTAAATGGTGATTGAATGCGGTAAGCCTTAATTTACCCTTTTTGTGAATAACTGTTACCTTCTGTGGAATAAAACTATATAAGGCCCGTCCTTACCTGTGATAATTGTGTATACATTTGAAAATATGAATCGTCTTCTGTTCAAAATGGCCTAGATTTGCTGCATGCATTTTTTCATATTGCAGAAATCATGTAAGTTTCCAGATGAGCCTTTCTTTCTGTATGACATGCGGAAAGCGATCTGCTTTTGGACTATGTAAAGGAGGGCGAATTATCAGAATATGATTGGAGCAGCGACTCCGAATATATTTTTTTATACTTAAAAATAAATAAGAAACAAAAAAAAAATTAAATTATTGTTAAATTAAAAAATAAAAACAAAAATAGTTTATTTAAAAAAAAAAAAAAAAAATTTTTTAAATATATTTTTTTTTGTATAGCTTTTTAAGTTATTATCACGATACAAAAAATATATATTTTTGCTAGATTAGCAAAATTGCCGTCGCACAGTGGCGCTTTAGATATTTTTGGGTTGCAAAAAGCATAACTCTTGAACCAGTTGAGATATTTTCATAATTTTTTTTTTAATACCTGTCGATTAAGTGGTCATACCATAAAGTGTGATAAATAATATATTTTATACTCGAAAATTAATGGTTTTTGAAGCAGTTTTCTCAATTTTTGTCCAATTTCGATAAATACTTTTCGTTTGTTTTCTCTGAAAATGCTAATATGGTGCATATTTAATGTTTTAAAAACAAAAAAAGAATACATTTTAAACAAAAAAAAATATTTTTTTTTGTTGACAAAATTTTTGACCAACTTTCAATCATTTATGCACTTTTTGTTCAAAATAATCATTAAATTTTAGATCGTTTAATATTTTTGAAGAATAATTAAACATTATACATTTATTTCAAATCATTAAGTGTCCTTACAAAGTCAGGAATTGAAAAACAAGCCGTCAATACAGGAAAAAATGTATGCCCGTCATACAATTTCGTACTGCGCAGCGACTGCGCTCGTATCAGAATTTGCACGAAGACGCGCGTTTTTTACCCTGAGTTGAAAGTATATTTTGCCTTGGAATTTCTTGGGGGCAGGTTGGGGCAGTCGATCTCTTTTGAATATGATAAAGAACATATTCAAGAACAACACCTTATATGCCAAACACAAAATACACCAAAATAAAATTTTTTACATTCCATCAAAGTTGAAAAATAGGTGAAAATGAGTACTTCGGTAAAACAGGTATGCCTGCACGTGCAGAAAATATTATAATTTTATTCTTTCTATTTTTTACCGAGATATGATGACCCTTTCGATAGAGACCATAACCATGCCGGTCGGTTACATATTTTACCTAAAAATCGACAGCAAAGTCAGAATTTTTCTAAAAAACGACATGCTTTTTTTGCAACCCAAAAGAGGTTCAACTTTGAATACGTGTAACTTCTAAAATAATAAATCGATTTGAATAATTTTTTGGATTCAACCCTTTTGAACTGATACCTGTCGAATGCATTACGATCCGTTGTTATCAAAAAGTTGATTATTGTATAGTATCTCTATCTTTTGCCCCATTGTGCGTCGCACAGTGGCAGTTTAGATATTTTAGGGTTGCAAAAATCATAACTCTTGAACCATTTGAGATATTTTCATAATTTTAATGAAAGGTAATTTTAGTACCTTTCGATTAAGTGGTCATACTATATGGTGTGATAAATAGTAGATTTTATACTCAAAAATTAATGTTTTTTGAGGCCGTTTTCTTAATTTTTATCCAATTTCGAAATATACTTTTCGTTGGTTTTCTCTTAAAATGCTAATATGGTGCATATTTAATGTTTTAAAAACCAAAAATAATTAATTTGAGAGAAAAAAAAAATTTTGTTTTGAAAATATTTCTTTTATACCAATTTTACATCATTTATGCACTTTTTGTTCAAAATAATTAAACATTATACATTTATTTCAAATCATTAAGTGTCCTTACAAAGTCAGGAATTTAAAAACAAGCCGCCAATACAGGAACAAATTTACGCCCGCCATACAATTTCGTACTGCGCAGCAACTCTGCTTGTAGCAGAATTTGCACGAAACAGCGCGTTTTTTACGCTGAGTTGAAAGTATCTTTTGCTTTGGAAATTGGGGGTGGCAGATTGGGGCAGCCGATCTTTTTTGAATAAAGAACATATTCAGGAACAACACTTCATACGCCAAATCCATAAGCCGGTGTAGGTTCGTTTTTTTATTTTTATCAAAGTTGAAAAATAGGTGAAAAAGTATCATTTATTTAAAAGAAAAGTTATGAAAATAAATCTACTGGTTTAAGAGTTATAATTTTTGCAACCCAAAAGTATCTAAACTGCCACTGTGCGTCGAGGGAGTTCCACGTGAGCATTGGATAGCGATAGAGGAATCTTTATGTATATAGAGAACAAGCGGGCAGCAGCGGTATCAATAGCAGCCGCCACTGTAGCAGCGGCTGCAGTAGCAGCCCCATCAGCAGCAGCCCAGTACCAGCAGATGAAGCAGCATATATTTTTATACCCTTGCAGGGTATTATAATTTTAGTCAGAAGTTTGCAACGCAGTAAAGACGATGTTTCCGACGTTTCCGACCCTATAAAGTATATATATTCTTGATCAGCATCAACAGCTGAGTCGATCTAGCCATGCCCGTCTGTCTGTCCGTCCGTTTCTAAGCAAACTAGTCCCTCAGTTTTTTTCACAAAATTTGATTAAATGAAAAAAAACCATTGAACTACATTTACAGTTTTACAGTTACAGTTTTAGAATCACATTTTTGTATTTTCTTCTACATTTAACGGTCGTTTTGCCGCTATATAATATAATATATATATGGGGCGTTCCACGCAAAATTTGCCACCAAAATTTTTTTTCCTTCTTATATTTTTTTTTCGGTTTATTACTTGAAAATATTCGATACGTATTTTTTTTATTTCAATCTGATACTTGGAATTTTGGAGAAATAATTTTCTAAAGTTTCCCGTTTTTAAAAAAGATACTTTTTTCAACTGCATATACTGAGAAAACTAATGAAGATACAACAATTTGTCCAAGACATGAAACGTGCGCCCTTTCCTTAGCTTTCCAATAAGTTAAACTAAAAAAAAAAAATTTTTTTTTAATGAAAAAAAATTAAAATTTAACACAAAATTTAAAAAAAATCAAATTTGGACATAATTTTTTTAAAATTTTTTATTTTTAAAAGGTAGCCTTAAGGCTTGTTTAAATCCTGCGAAAATTTCAGAGTGGAGAAATGAATACTTTGGGAGTAGTGAATTTTTGAATCACCGCTGACGTGGTTGAAGCGTACCGCGAGCGCGAATTGCGCATTTTTTCCCATTATTTCCCATTAATTTTAACTGATTTCGTATCTTTTTAAGGCTCCGACCACGCGAGCGGTGATTCAAAAATTCACTGCTCCGAAAGTATTCATTTCTCCACTCTGAAATTTTCGCAGGATTTAAACAAGCATAAGGCTACCTTTTAAAAAAAAAAAAAAAAAAAAATTATGTCCAAATTTGAATTTTTCTTAATTTTGTGTTAAATTTTAATTTTTTTCATTAAAAAAAAATTTTTTTTTTTTTAGTTTAACTTATTGGAAAGCTAAGGAAAGGGCGCACGTTTTATGTCTTGGACAAATTGTTGTATCTTCATTAGTTTTCTCAGTATATGCAGTTGAAAAAAGTATCTTTTTTAAAAACGGGAAACTTTAGAAAATTATTTCTCCGAAATTCCAAGTATCAGATTTAAATAAAAAAATACGTATCGAATATTTTCAAGTAATAAACCGAAAAAAAAATATAAGAAGGAAAAAAAAATTGTGGTGGCAAATTTTGCGTGGAACGCCCCATATATATATGTACATATATAATATATATATAAGATAATATAGTAATATAGTAATAATAATATAGTAATCCGATTATGAGCAAATTAAAAACGTAATTATAGAATAATGCAAAATAGCCATATCTAAAATTTATGATATATAATATATAATTTTCCGCTATATGTTATAGTCATCCGATTTTGATAAATATAAAACTTAAACTCAATATTAATACAAAAGGTCAAGTCTGAAAATATGTTGAAAATTGGCCTATCCGAACCGTTCCGACTTATATAGTAATGAGAGCATGATGCACTAGGGTCAATACCCGTATTACACCAAGCATGTGCATGCGTACTAAGTGGGTTAGAATAAAAGTTTTGATTGAAGTTCGATTGAAGTTATCAAATAGTTCGTCGTTAAAATTTGCACAAAGGACTCTAAAGGGTTCATGCAATTCAAAAGACGTTCTACAGTAGCGCAACACTAAGAGAATATAGGATCTAGTATTTCTACTCGGTACGTGAAAATTAAGCTGACCTAAACAAGTCAGCACTTTCCACCGTGGATCACCGTGGATTAGGTTATAAATATAGAAGACTATCTGCAATGTTTCATTAAATAGCTTAAAAACTGAAGGGCTAGTTTGCGTAGAAACTTACAGACGTACAGACGGACGGACATGGCTAGATCGACTCGGCTGTTGATGCTGATCAAGAATATATATACTTAACAGAGTCAGAAACATGTCCTGCATTGGGTTGCTAATTTTGGACTAATATTGTAATACCCTGCAAGGGTATAATAGCAAACAATTGCTAAGGAACGAATAAAATTCTAAACGGCTAAAATTAAAAAATAAAATTGGCGAAATAATTTTTTTAGTTCTCATTAATCACATGTTTTTTCCTTAAGGGAATTTTTCTGTCCACGTTTTTTTGAGGGCTGAGAAAAGTACGAAACATAAAATGAATTTAAAATCCTAATTGAGGTTATTATTTAAGAATTAATTTTGAAGTTGAAACTAAAAATTTTTTTGTATTATTTTCTACTGGTAATTTTAAATAAAATATTAGATTTGTAAGATCATTTGTTTAAGTATAGCCGAGCTAAATAATATAAGGCCAGTGTGGGAAGTTTATAATATAAACAAAACTCGCAAACTGCACTTAAGTAGGCGCTAGCCTAATGCAGGGCAAAAGCTCCCGTTCTCTCTTTATCAGCTTCCAGCTTTATTTTCAGAAAACATAAACACCGCTTGCAGCTCTTGATATTTGTAAAACGAATTCGAGATGTATGACCCTTTCAGTATTTATGTTCTTTTTATAATGAATTATACTTTTTGTTACACGTTGAATTGTCCTTAAATTTTAATACTTGAATTGTTTTAAGTCACCTATCCTTGCCTCTGCCCACCTGCTGTGAGTTGGAGCTTATCAATAAAACACTCTGTATTCGGTCAAAGACGGTATGGCATTTAATTGCAGATATTGGCTTTTTGTTGAATATAAATAAATAAAATATTTCCGTTTCTTATAGCTAGCTTCTTCATTATGCAGACGAGAATGGTAGAGCCAAGACCTCCCACTTTTTTTCCCCACTTTATTTGTACGCGAATTTATTTTAAATAATTATTTTTATCGCCGGAGAGCATAGCTAAACAGAACTCTATCTCACACCAATACAGCCGGAAGTTCAAGCGAGTACTCTGCTGTCTTTCAAAACGGCGACGTAAAATGTTACATATCATTAATCTATTAATATTTATTATATTTGAAATTACCTGATTGTGCTGATTTTGTTCTGCCATTGCTTTCTCTTTTGCCTGTCTTTTACATTTATATCGATGATTCTGGAACCAAATTTTAACCTAAAATTAAGAGTCAAAACGTTAATATGCATAAATACAATGAAATATTGATTACTATACTTTAACATATAAATTTAATAATAATAAATTTGTTTTTAATTATTTGGAAATCATCGAAGTATACAAGATCGTTTTATAAATAACAGTTTATTATTTATCAAGTAAGTAAGGCTTGGGAAAACAAATGCGATCCGAAATATTTTGTCCAGCCTTGCTGAACATTATTTTTTTTTAAATAATCGATGTTGAGCCAAAAGTATTACCGGCCAATGTATGTTTATTTGCTTTAAGGGGGGAAAGTAACCCTCGCACTGTGGTCTGGCCCATAGGCCAAAAATAAAAAAATTAAAGTTAAAACATTGGCTAGAATTGTGTCAACCCTAACTCGGAATTGATCAAGCTACTAAAATGTATGATTGGTTTTGCTTTATTCTAACTATTCTCTTTAGGAATGAATGCGAAACATAAAGCAGAAAATTGATTTGGCTTGGCAGCGTGCGAAACTTGCAAGTGACGGTCGCAATTAAAATATTATTACGCGTTAAAAAGAAAGTGTTTTTCAAATGGAATTATTTAATATTACAAATAATTGTATTTACTTTAACTTTTTGCAGTTTTAGAGTTTCTGACGTGTTGTTTTTAGTTTATTAAGTGATTGTGAAACCTGTGTCCTTTTTAAGCATTAAATGTTAAGTGAACTCATTTTTCACTTTGAGTTTCAAAAGTGAAATAACTGAAATCGATAAAGAAATCATTGAAAGATGTGCTACTTTACTCCAGGCGCACTCTTCAGGCTACAGTATTAATGCTGAAAAATTTAAGTCGTTCCCACTAAACATAGTCAAGGTACTAACAACCACTTATTCGTGGTATTACCTACCACCCACCGTTCATATAATTTTAATACACGGGCCTGCCATAATTGAAAATGCTCTCGTATCGATCGGCGAGTTGTCAGAGGAAGCTGGTGAATCCAGAAATAAGGATATAAAAAATGTCAACTGCAGCATGCACGAAAATTTTCTCGCGTGACAACAAACACCGATTTATTTTACCGTCTATTAATATCTTTAGATCCTTTAGTAACGGGAAAGCGAAAATTGCCACCTTAACACAAATCAATTTTTTATCAATCTGTTTTCGATTTGTTATTGTAACATTATTATATACGTCTTTATTACAACTATTTCTATTGCTTTTTGCTTTTCCAATTCTTATTTTTCAAAGAACTTACAGTAACAATTTCACAACGATATGTCTGCTAGAAGTATTTTTGGCTGCTCTCCCCATATAAGCCAGAACACTATGCCTCGTAGCCGAAAAAAAAATGTATTTAAAATTTTTTTTTGTGAAGAAATAAAACGGCGCACATAAAAATTGGTATCGTTTATTTTTAGAGGCAAGTTTGAAGAAAAGAAATGTTTTCATATTATGAAAAAAAAATTGAATGAGTTATGGAGTTTTTTCAAAGCCACGTTTTTCATGATTTTCATATTTGCCGGTCACTGCAACTGCACAGGAATATTCGAATATTAACTATAAAAAATCGGCGTTACAAAGAAAAATGTCTTTTTTGAGATAATTTTCGGGTCATAAAAATTATGCACAGTCTATCCTGTGCAATTTTGTATGCTCTTTGAAACAAGTGCTGGATGAAGAAAATCGGTCAACCACTTTTTTTGTAATCATGTACGGGAATTTGAAAAACATGGTTTTGAAAAAATCCATAACTCATTCAATTTTTTTTTTTTCATAATATGAAACATGTTTTCTTTTCCTCAAACTTGCCTCTAAATATAAACTATATCAATTTTTAGTTCTTCAAAAAAAATTAAAAAAAAAAAAATTCGACTACGAGGGTTACTTCCCCCCTTAACAAGTGCAGTAGGTCTCATAATAATTTGCAAACATGGTGCCACATTAACCTATTAAACTTAAACCTCTCTAAATGCAAGCCAATGACATTCTCTCGAGGTACGAGGTTACCCTCGTACTACTAGGTACTATTTGCTACCTTTTTGTGGAGAGGAATAACAGATGATTTGTTCCAAATAAGGGGAAAGTGGGAGGTTTCTAGGGACATGGTACACAATTTCAAAATGGGATTGCACAGGGCGTCGGCACAATACCTAAGCACACAACCAGGTATTCCGTCGGGACCTGGCGAATAAACGGGCTTAACACGGTGAAGATCTAAGAGGATGGAGCTTAGGTGTAAAATAGGACTGAAAATTATGTTCGATTTGGGCATGATGTAAGAATAAGTCTGATCAGTGTAATTTCAGTAAGAAGTTTTATAAAACTGCGCAAATAGATCGGCAATTGCCTGATTGTTATTTATGGTTGTATTTTCAAAAGAAAGAGAGGAAGGATGAGTAATTGGCAAATCATTTTTGATAAATAATAGGATAGGTCGGATACAGCCAAGATTTTTTGTTGTTAAGGCGACTCAACTCTTTAGTAAACCAAGGAGGCTTATACGGGGTTGACGGATAGTATGACATGGGTTCAGCCATGTCCGTGCACATGTATAAATCGGACCAATTAAAATCTAATATAACGTTTTTCAGCCGTTCGAAGTCCGTCTTGCGAAAACAAAGGACTTTCTTGGCTGGACAGTCAGATATATTCTGTAAGTCAGTACCAATGTCGAGAGTCACATCACCACCGTTCGAGCGACAACACCAATGCACTTGATATGCACGATGTTGTCGCACAGCCAACAGCCGACTGTAAGATCATTAGCAAAAATAGCCTTTTTACAGGTTTTAGTGAAGCAGACAATAGCAGACATTATAAGGACTTTCCACTGTAATTTACGTAGGAAGAGGTAAGAGAAGTGCAGCTGCACCGAGAGAGCGGGAGAACGACAAAGCGGGTAAGCGGGTGAGCGAGCTTAACGTTTAGGCTGTCGCGACGGCGCAAACAACTGCTAAACAGAGAAGGCACAAAGAGGAATGAAAAAAAAAATGCAAAAGCAAACACTGCAGTGTGGTCTGGCCAAAAATAAAAAAATGAAAGTCAAAACATTGGCTAGAATTGTGTCAACCCTAACTAGGAATTGATCAAGCTACTAAAATGTATGATTGGTTTTGCTTAATTCTACCTAGTCTCTTTAAGAATGAGTGCGAAACATAAAGCAGAAAATTGATTTGGCTTGGCAGCGTGCGAAACTTGCAATTGACGGTCACAATTAAAATATTATTACGCGTTAAAAAGAAAGTGTTTTTCAAATGAAATCATTTAATATTACAAATAAAGGTATTTACTGTAACTTGTTGCAGTTTTAGAGTTCCTGACGTATTGTTTTTAGTTTATTAAGTGATTGTGAAACCTGTGTCTTTTTAAGCATTAAATGTTAAGTGAACTCATTTTTCACTTTGAGTTTCAAAAGTGATGGGCACCCGATAGCACGATGAAATTAATTTTAAAATATTGGTAAATGTTTATAGATAATGTTTTAAAAAATTTCAGCTGCAGAACTTTGCAGATGGCTGAATTACAATGAAAAGAACAACGGCGTCTCGTCGTTTTTCGAGCATTTTTTGGTCGCCCGCTCCATACAAAACGATATAATATAGTAGTCCGATCTTGATAAAATTAAAACCGAAATTCTAGAAGGCCATATCTCAAATTTTATGAATATGTGGAAAATTAGCTAAGTTAAAATTTTTTTCTTCACTATTTGCCGAGCGTTCCTTTAGCAGCTATATGATATAGTTGTCCGATCTTGATCAAATTAAGCCCGAAATTCTAGAATAATACAAAATGGCCATATCTAAAATTAAATGAAAATATGTTAAAAACTGGTTATAAGTTATAATTTTTTTCTTCAAAAACTTTTGATCGTTCCTATGGCAGCTATATGATATAGTCGTCGGAGATGTCTACTTTTTACACAATATATTTTCTAGAACTACTGTACAAATTTCATAGTGATATCTCCACTATAAGTATTTTTGGCCGCCCGCTCCATACAAGACCGACCACTGTGCACTGGCAGCACAACTAAATTGTGAAAATAATTACAATTAAATACAAAAGAGCCGGTCGTCACCGCCTTAACCTAACCTAACCTTAATATAAGGTGAAGTAAAAAGTTCGTTCGTTTTTTATCTAAGAGATGACTTTATTGTCCATAGTACTAGTGTTACGTGTCGCATCATGTCATACGTTACGGCGTTGAAAAGGTGTTCATTCGCGCTACAAGTTTGTCTTTGACAGTTTTTCGATTGATTGACTCAGTACGTTGTGAGCGCTCATCAAAGATGGACACCAGAAAATAGAAAATGTACTATATTTTACAATTTTTCTTCGATCAAAACGAAAAAACAGACAAATCGGCTGAAAAAATTAATTTAGTTTATGTGCCCAATACTGTAATGGAATGTGTAGCACAAAAGTGGTTTGCTAGGATCCGTTCCGCGAATTTCGATGTTAAAGACAGGGAGACCTGTCGTCTAAAATTGCGATAAAATCATGGAAATGGTGGAAACAGATCGGCACGTAAGCACCTATTCAATTGCTGAGGAACCCAAGATAAGCCAGAAACCTGTTTGGACTATTTGCATAACCTTGGATTTAAAAAAAGCTCTATGTTTGGATGACACACGAACTAACCCTAAAAACATGATAGGCCGAATTTCCATCAGATATTCGATGCTAAATCGCACCAAAATCGACCCGTTTCTGAAGCCGATTATGACTGGCGATGAAAAATCAACATCAGGCAACCACATGGAGTGCAAACGATCGTGGTCAAAACTCGGGGAAGCAGCCCAGACGATGACCAAGCCAGGAAGGTTTTCTTGTGTGTTTGGTGTAATTGGCAAGGAATCATCTGCTCCCTTATGGCCAAACGCTCAATTCGGCCCTCTACCGCCAACAACTGGACCGCTTGAAAGTAGCACTCATCCAGAAGTGGCCATATCTGATAAACAGAGGCCGAATTGTGTTCCATCAGGACAACGTCAGGCCACACACATCTTTGGTGACGCGCCAGGAGCTTCGGGAGCTCCTAATGCACCCACCTTATAGTCCGGACCTGACACCAAATGATTACTACCTTTTTCTGTCCATGGCGAACGCGCTTAAAGGTGAAAAGTTTGATTCAAGAGAGGCCTGTGAAAATTGGTGCTCCGAGTTTTTTGCCCATAGGGACGCGGCCTTTTACGAGACGGGTATAATGAAGTTGACATCTCGTTGGCAACAAATTTACGAACAAAACGGCGCATATATCACTTAAATCGGACGGGTGTACACAAAGTTATCATCTTTTGAAAAATCAATAAAAAAACGAACGAACTTTTTACTTGACCTATATAAAAAACAGAATAGCTGCATGCGTGCAAAGTGAACATTAACTTTATTTATCACAAAATAGAAAATTTTATTAAAACCTCGGTTGTTTTAATGCAAAATTAACACAAAATGAGAGCGCAATAAGAAAACACGTCCGTTCACTAGGAAAAGAGAATGACTAATGACTTATGAAAAATCCACTTATGTTTTCTAAGCGGAATTTCGGAGGCAGATTCGAAAGGGGGTATTCACTTCGTCTGGAACGCTTGATTTGCCTTTCCCAAGCTTAAGAATGAATAGTGCAGAATATAAAAAAGTATTTTGGAGCAAAATATGAAAAGAGGACATGTTTTTGTGCAAGATGCATCAATTCACAGGAGCAGGGAGCAGCACGAAATAAGTGTTTTGGATTGGCCAGCGTTCTCCCCTTTTCTAAACCCAAATGAGAACAGTTGAAGTATCTTAACCAGTTGAATTTACGCCAATAACAAGAAATTTGAGATCGCGAAAGTCTTAAAGCTGAAATTTTGGCACAATGGTCTCTTTTAAACCCATGTTTACTTAATAATTTATTTAATTCAAGTCCTTTTCAATGCTTTTCGAGGTAACAATAGATCAAGGTGGCCTGATTATTTATTAAAAATTCTTTATATATAATTATAAGAATAAAAACCCATTACAATCTAAAAAAACATGTGTCCGTATAGTTTTATATACAGTTGCAGGCTTGACGAAAATCCGACTTTTCCTCTTTTTTTTACTGCTGTCTACTTAATTGTCGCATCCTATATTTCCTTAGTAATGCGCCACTGCAGAACGTCTTTTAAATTGCAAATTATAATAATTTTTACATAATAACTTAAAACGTAGATAGCCTTCCTAAAGACATTAATTCTAGGGTTAGAAGGCAAGCAATCTGGCAGCACGCCAGTAGTCACTTCCTCATATTCCTTTCCTATATTTTCATCTTTCGCGCCCACCTAACACGAACAAGCACGTGCTTGGTGTCATACGGGCCACTTGAATGTACTGACTCAACGTACAAAAAATAGCTTATGAGATAAACTAATTAACTTTTAAAATAGAAAATGTATCCCTTTCTAAAGATAAGAAAACTTCACCTTTACTTAAACAAAAGTTATCCCATATTTAGGAAAATCACCTTGAAAATAGGAGAATTTTTCCACATTCAAGAAAAATTAAACAAGATTTAAAACGTTTTCCCTGGCTTAAGGTAAAATTTGTTTTTTTTTAAACGTATACATTGGCCGTCAGCCGATAGGGTACACAGGGGGAATAACGGTTGACCAATTCACCCGCCGTTACTGTGTGCACCATCGGTAGTGCGAGTATACTCTCCACGAGAGGGCGGCTGTTCGAATTCGATCTACGAAGGCAATGTAAAACGTAACTATCTAGCTATCTAACTATCTACTATCGGAACTCTTTGGTCGTAACTCTAGGGGACTTTAATATACCTGCAGCTCGTTGCTCATCTGGTGGTGTGTCAAATGTCCTTCAGACTGTGGCACAGCATGACCTTATTGATGGTCTACTTGACATATCTTTGTCTCAAGTTAACCACGTCCTGAATTCCTTAAACCGCTTATTGGATCTTTGTTTCGTCTCTAATCCTCTAGGAGTTGACTTAGTTAGAGTTCCTCCATTGACGCTACCATCCAACTTTCGAAGGGACTATTGATACGGGGACGGTTGTAAATAATGAATCTGATTGTTTAGCCAATAACGTTCGCTGTTTTCGTAAAGCTAACTTTCATACGCTAAATAATCTAATATCTGAATTTGATTGCACAGACTCTTTGGTGATCATACGTGTGGCACGCATCCAGTTTTTTTTAATTTCTTCCATGTTTTCGGAGAGACTACCATTCTTCTTCAAATTGCGTTTAACAATAGCCCAATATCTCTCAATTGGGCGAAGTTCTGGGCAATTTGGTGGATTCTCCTCTTTTGACACCAAATTAATGTTTTTTGCAAAGCTTGCAAAATATGCTTAACCAAATTTTTTTCTCCGGTCTGCTCACTAAAAAAACAGAAAAAAAACGCAGCAGGCCCGCTCTAGCTCTGAGCAAAACACTTATTTTTCTTTTTATTGTGTTTTCTGGTTTGTGTTGATCGAGGGGAAAAAAATACGAAACTGTCAGACGAAGACAGCCTGACAATACGAGCCAAGTGGAAACAGAAAGTGTCTTTTTTGTTGTTGTGAACGTTATTATTGTACATAAATACATATATTCGCAGAGCGTGGAAGGGGAAGGGAGGCAGAGAAGATTATTATAACAAATAAAGTAAAACAACTAAATAATAACTTAAATTATGAATTTAATTTTACTATTAATAAGGAATTTATGTGCTCAGGAGTCAAAGCAGTGCGTTTCTCATTTAATATAAAATTAAGGGCTGAGAAGGATCTTTCCACCGTCACCTGAGTTTCCGGTGTGGCTAACACCACTTGCGCCAGTTCACTCATTTGGGGTGACTTAAATTTCAACTTTTGAAAAAATTCTTGAATGTCACTATTAAGTGGTAATCGGCCATGAATAAGTATAAAATTAGCAATATCCATATATATTTAGGATATTTTGTCCGGTACCCCACATCCTTTAAAAAAAAACGTTTAAATAAAACACACGCTCAGCTAAAGACACTTTTGAATCGAAAAAGTGTCCCAGTGAGCGACAATGCTATGCTCACTCGTTGAGCATAGAGCGAGCCGAGAAAAAACGAAGGTGCTGTGTCATTTCGATTTCGTTTTCAATCGTGTCCCATTGCGACAGCTCGTTTGCTGACAGTTTGAAAAAAATTAGAACATTTTGCGAGCTCTGGTTTTTTGAGTTTAATAAGGCCAAAGTTGAATGGGCATAGTGAGCTGTTGCGAGATCTGGCCAAAATATTTTTGAGGCATTGTGTTTTTTATAAAATGGAATCTAATTTTTATTGTGCCTTTTGTGAAAAATGGGCTGCTTCTTAAGACACAAGAGCAAATGGCCTGCCATATTAGCACTTTCTCTCCGTATTTTCCCACTTCAATTTTGGACACGGACTCGTCAACAGTCCCACCTTTAGTTTTGGTATAAAATTGAGGGCCGGGTAAAGTTCTCGAGTCCAATTTAACATAAGTTTTATCGTCCATAAAAATGCATTCCACTTTATCAGAGAGCAATCGATCATAGAGCTTTCGCTCGATTTGCCGACTTGTATTTGTCCCAAACTTTTTTTTGCTACTTTTTGTTTTTTGTATGTCTTTAAATTATTCCGTTGCTTCCCTCTTTCCACCATAGATCTACTCGTTCCGGCTTTTTTTGCCAAATCTCGTAATGACATCCACCTGTTTTCGGTGATCAAGGATAATATCTTTTTATCAGTATCTTCATCCCTGGGAGCAGTTTTTCTCCTAACGGGCTTTCTAACGGTGCATCGCATAGCGTGATCGAAAGCTTGCATTACGATAAATTAGCAATTAAAAGTGAGCAGTTTCTTTTCGGGACACTCCTTATATCAGTGCTCGGTCGAAATTTACCGTGCTTAACGCTCGGATTTCTAAAACTTATTTGAATCATTGAAGGGTTTAGTTCACACAGAACCCGAAACAGTTTTATAATTTTGTTAAGTTTTTGAGTTTTTTTTCTGAGTTTTTTAAAAACCTATTCCCTTATTAACTCTTCGAGAATATAATTACTCCTCACCTGCAACACTTGTGCAGATCCGTAATTTCTCCATGTCAGCATGGATTTATGAGGCGAAGATCGACCACTACAAATCTTTTGAAACTTACCTCATTTGTGATTAGGGGTTTCCAACGTAAATTTCAGACCGATGTCATTTACACGGACTTTAGTAAAGCCTTTGACTCGGTTAATCATTTTCTTCTTGTAAGGAAGCTCGATTTAATAGGGTTTCCTACCGATCTCCTTAATTGGCTTCAGAGTTATTTGAGTCACAGGATTCAAAAGGTTATGTTTAAGAATGCTCTTTCCAACTCCCTGAATGTCACTTTTGGCGTCCCATAAGGCACCCATCTTGGTCCGCTGCTATTTACCTTATTTATCAACGATGTTCCGCAAGGGTACTTATGTACGCAGACGATGTCAAACTGTGCGTGCAGTATAAGGACAGCTCATGCCAGTCAGACTTACAATTCGATCTTGACAACTTCCAGGCATGGTGTAGCGTTAACTTATAAAATCTTAACAGCTCAAAATACAAACTGATGACATTTTCACGCGTCACTCCCCAGTATGCAACATATACGCTTAATGAATGTGCATTGGAAAGAATAACTCTTGTTGACGATCTAGGTGTCCGTCTAGATCCTAAGCTTTCGTTTTCAAAACATATTTCATGCATGGTTAACAAGGCCAAAGGCATGCTTGGATTTCTTAAAAGGTGGTCGAAAGAATTCGATTCCCGTTACGTAACTAAGACTCTTTTTAGTCCATTATTTCGTCCTATTTTGAAATATTGTTTTTGCGTTTGGTCCTCAATTTGGAATTCATATTACTTGCATGTGTGGGGCCTCGTGGTGTAGTGGATAGCGCAACTACCTGCTGATGCTATATGGGAGAAAAACGGGGGCACCTACATAGTACCAAGCGCATCCTGTGTTTTTCTGCGAACAGCAACAACACCCAGCAGGGCGAGCGCGTTACCAGACTGTTTGCTTTTCTACGAATAACAACACAACACCGTAGACGCCACTCCCCGATGGCGACAGGTGGCAGCCCCACCACTGGGATAAGCCGCATCACCAGATCGGTCGAAAAACTTAAACGATTACTGAAACTAATACGAGAGAATTAAACATAAACGGCCCCCCAAATTCGATGACGACCATAGGCATTTCAAAACGGACAAGATGGAGAAACTCCACATTGCAATAGCTGGAATCAGCGAGATGAGGTGGGCTGGCAGTGGGGAAACAACAACATCAGATAGCAATCTAGTCCTACACAGTGGCAACAGTGACGGCAGCAGATATGGAGTGGGAATTGACGTGTCCAAGCTCATAAAGAAGGCACTGGTTTCCTGGGAACCCATTTCTGATAGAATCATGACCGCCAGGTTCAGATGTAGAGCTAGATACATAAACATCATTCAATGCTATGCCCCGACGGAAGAATAAACATCATTCAATGCTATGGCCCGACGGAAGACGCTAATGACGACACCAAGGACGACTTCTATACTGCCCTTAACATCCTCATGGGTGACTTCAATGCAAAAATTGGCCCCAACAACACCGGACTAAGATCTGTCTAACTAAGGACCACGCAAGAACGCGGAAGATCGGACTGGATATCTGAAGGGACCTGGGACCTGATTAGAAGGAGGAACAACCTGAAGCCCCTATGAGGAGTATCGCGGACTATGCAGAGCGGTGAAAAGGTCGGCCAGAAAGGACAAAAGGGCACAGCTGGATAGACTTGCGACAGACGCAGAACGAGCAGCCGGCGAGAACAACATGCACTCGCTATACCAGCAGATTGCACGGATTGCAGGAACATCAGAACATCACAGACAAAACAAACCAGTCAGAGATCTAGAAGGTAACCTCTTATCCAATGACGACGCACAAATCCGAAGATGGCCCAACACTTCATGGGAATTAGCCACACCACATCACCAAACGTGGCTATAGACTATAAGAGTATTGTGCCGCCAAGTGGGAGTAGCAGGATACCCTCTGCACCGCCGAATGTAAGAGAAATTGTGAATGCAATAAAGAAGCTGAAGCACAACAGGGCAGCTGGCGAAGACAACATACCAGCCGAACTGGTCCAAGTTGACACCCAACTGATGGCTGAAACGTTGCTTCCACAACTCTCATGCATATGGGAAGGCGAGACGGTGCCAGACTCCTGGAAAAGCGGAATCATTGTGAAGATTCCCAAGAAAGGCGACCTAATTGAGTGCAACAATTGGAGAGAGATAACACTGCTCAACACTTCTGAACAAACGCCTCCAGGAAAAAATTGAGCCAACAATCCAAGACGAACAGGCAGGCTTCAGACCACACAGGAGTTGCGTAGACCGCTTTACCTCCTGTTCATCGACTTCAAGAAGGCGTTCGACTCAGTTGAAAGAGCAGCAATATGGCGACCACTTGCAAGAAAAGGAGTACTTGCAAATCTCATCGCCATCATCAAATCGATGTATGACGATGCATTTGGTGCATCAAGTCGACTCGCAGGTGAATATCAATTTGAGGTACCGCGTGGTACCTCCTGGAAACTTATCAAGGTACGGCTAATACGAGCGGCAGTCTCCCGTGAATCCTCTATCCACAATTCCTATGACTCGTAGACAAAGCCCGATTCCAGGGCGTGATCGAGGACTTTGAGCAGTACGAGAGGTCGAGACCAGACTGTCTGAGATGGTATCAGACAAAATACTAGCTGAGCCAGCTGGTCCGACACCATCCTTCGACTCCTCCTCAGACATGGTTCGAGGCCACCGGGTGATCAGGTGTGACGATGAGTCCTCGAAGGACTTCCTGGCGGAGTGCGTCGCTAAGATTAGCGGCGCCTGGAAGGGGCTTAGCCTAAAGCTCGTCCCCGCCACGGATATCCCGAGAAGGCCCAGAGCTCGCATTTGGTTGCCTAAGGGACTCTCGAGCCATGACAGGGTGCTCAAGACTCTGAGAGCCCTAAATCAGGATGTCGACATGGCAGACTGGGCCATCTTGAAGGCGGAGCGAGAGATGAGGACAAGCCAGCCGTACTTTTTCCTCATCAACAAGTAATGCCTTTCACAGCTGGAGAAGTCCGACTGCAAGGTACGGTACAGGGTCAGGAAGGCAAAGATAAAGGTCTTTCTAACCGAGCCGGATGACAACCTCGAGGACGAAGTCGACGATACCAAGCTGCTGATGGACGACTTGGTAATCGAAGACGACACCCCCAATACCACGCCGCAATAAATGCCGACAGTCGTGCAAATCAACCTGTAGCGTAGCTCGCACGCCTCAGCGAATCTGGCAGTCCTCCTCCGAGAGGAGGACATCGACATCGGCTTACTACAAGAGCCATGGACCAGGGACGGACAAATCTCTGGCATGGCCATTAAAGGATACACAACCTTATACTCAAACTCGACAGGTAGGCCGAGGGCGGGTATAATCATTAAAAACAACCTTAACGCTCTTCTACATCGCAATCTTAGCAACTCAGACCTAGCAGTGGCCAGGCTTGAAGCAGCGGACGGGACAGCCTTACTGATAGCCTCCGGATACATGGCCCATGACGAGCTAGCACCACCTGAAGCGTTCATCAAGCTGATGCAATGGGCCGAGGAGACCAAAACGACGCTCATCCTCGGGTGCGATGCCAATGCCAGGCACACACTATGGGGAAGTAAGGAAACAAACGAAAGGGGTGAGTCTCTTTTCGAACATATTATCATTCGTGACGTCACTATATGTAACAGAGGGGAAACGCCCACCTTCATTTTTCCGAGTATGGAGGAATTTCAGGGATGGGAAGAGGTCCTAGACATAACCCTCCAAATGGAGTATAGTAACTATAAGGTAGAAAAGTGGAGGGTTTCGACAAATAACTCTTTTTCAGACCTATGGTCTTTGAGATCTCGATGCCGACTAGAGAGACGGCACCGAAGAGCAACGCCCGTAACACAGACTGGAACAAATATGAAAAGATTGTACAGTCAAAGATAAAAAACAGGAGGATCAAGGTCCGATCCACCCCAGAAAGAATAGACAAGGAAGTCGAGGACTTCACGAATATTCTCAACAACGCATACGAAGAGTCGTGCAGACTAACGTACTCTAAGAAGACATACCCGCAAGTGTCGAACAAAGATCTTAGCGAGCTCAGGAAAAAGGCAAGAAAAGCCTTCAATACAAGTTACGGCACCAAAAACTGGAAGCCGTATAAGGAAATAGAAAAAGAATTCAATAAAGCGATATACGCAGCCAAGAAAGACTCCTGGAGCAGGTATTGCGAATCGCTAGAAGGAATCAAAGACACGGCTAGGTTGAGCAAAATTCTAGCCAAGGCCCATACAAGCCCCACTCTTATAAACAGGCCTGACGGTACAGGAAGTACGTCAGCAGAAGAGACACTGGAGATCCTGCTGGACACACACTTCCCAGGTAACCAGAAAGAGGAAACGAGTACAGTGGAAAGACAACCGGCGGAACAACAGCTAAAAGTCGAAGACATCGTCACCATGGAAAGAATCTAATGGGCGGTAGACTCTTTCGACAAGTACAAAAGTCCGGGACCGGACGGAATCATACCAGCAATGCTGCAGGCAACAAAATCATGCACAAGGAGATGACTGCAAGCAATCTTCCAAGCATGCATTGAAACAGCACACATACCACTTCTGTGAAAGGAAGCAAGAGTAGTCTTTATACCAAAACCAGGAAGAAGAGGACACATCCAAGCCAAGGATTACAGGCTGATCAGCCTGACCTCATTCCTCATGAAAACAATGGAACGGATACTAAATATCCATATCAGAGAAAGAATGGAGAAAAACCTTTCCGAAGCACAGCATGCATACAGGAAAGGTAAGTCCACTGAAACAGCACTACACGAAGTAGTGGGATACATAGAAAAGGCACTGGTCTAAAAAAACAACACATTGGCCATCTTCTTAGACATAGAAGGCGCCTTCAATAACGTAAACGCAGATTCTATCCTGAGCTCCCTCAACAGGATTGGAGTTGAAGCAGGCATCAGAAAATGGATCGGCGCAATGCTAACGAGCAGAAGGATAACATCCGAACTGAGTGGCACTCATCACGTGAAGAGGGGCACACCTCTGGGAGGAGTTTTGTCTCCACTGCTGTGGCTGATTAACATGGACGACATATTGAGAGAACTTAATAGCGAAGGAGTTAAAGTGGTAGCACACGCAGGCGACGTAGTTCTACTCGCTTCAGGACCATTCCCAGACGTCATCAGTGAACTAATGACAGGGGCGCTGAAAAAACTCAACCAATGGCAAAAGCCTGTGGGTTGGGCATAAATCCAAGCAAAACGGAACTTATGCTCTTCACAAAGAGAACAAAGATCCCCAGATTTAGTAAGCCGAAGATAGATGGTACAGAGCAAAAAGCAAAGTATTTGGGAGTGATACTAGATACGAAGCTATCATGGTAACAATCATAGCATTCTACTCCTGTAGGACGATGTTCGAGAAAAACTGGGGCATCAACCCCAATAATATAGCTCTACACCACGGTTGTAAGTCCCATACTCACATACGGAGCACTAGTATGGTGGCCAGCACTAACTAGGGCATACAACATCCAGAAACTCACTAGCACTAAGACAGTGACCCGTATCAGCGCTGAATGCCATATTAAACATAATACCGATAAAACATTTCATCAGGAATACAGCAGCCGACAGAGCGGTACGACTGAAGGCAAGCAATAGCTGGAAGAACTACCACACCGGGCACTATACAATTCTAAACGAAATAACCCATCGGATAACAGAATACACTGACTATATGACAACCGAAATGCGATTCGGCAATGCATATACCACAATATACTCCAAAAGTGAAGAGTCGAGAAGAGGGAGTGTAACCGAGCCGGATGAAGTGACGGATCAAAGATGAGCGGAGTCGGAATCTTTGCCGAAATTTGGAAGACAGAAAAGTCCTTCCACATCCCAGGGTCAGCAACAGTGTCCCAAGCGGAGGTTTTCGGGATATTGAAAGCAGCTCAACTTTCATTGGGCCGAGACCACCTGTATACCAAGGTAAGGTATACTCAGATAGCCAAGCGGCCATAAAATCTCTCGCATCAGCAAGGCACTTAACAAACTCGCGGAACACAACATGGTGCAGATAGCTTGGGTACCCGAGCATAATGACATCATCGGCAACGAAAAAACCGACGAGCTGACCAGGAAAGGGTCACAAGAAATCTCACTAACAACAGATATTGAAGTATCTCTGCACACGGTTCAGGCCAAAATTTACGACCACTTCAAACTACTAGCCATCAAGGAATGGTCGATAAAGGCGGAACACAGAAGATCGAAACTATTCTGTCCCGAATATAATAGGAGGCGGACTAATCTCCAAGAGTAAAACAGACATAAGGGGGGTAACGGCAGCCATCACCGGCCACTGACCAATAGGCATGCTTGTCTGTAAGATGGGCCTACGCTACAACTTCACAACTTCACTTCAGAACATCAGGGATATCAGGGTATTCTAATTTTAGTTAGAAGTTTGCAAAGCAGTGAAGGAGACATTTGCGACCCTGAAAGTATGTATATTCTGAGATTTCCCATACACTATCGCTCTTATCGCAGAAATATTATATATAATTGCACTAAAATAAGTAAAAACAATTCAATTAGACTTTTCCCAATTAGTTTCTAGATTATTTCAATGGCAGTATATGATATAGTTCTCCGATGTGGCAAGATTCGACTTATATTACATAAGTTATATACAATGGGCAAAGTACACATTTTCATCTACATTGAGCCATGTCAATTTTTTTAACGAATATTTAGCCCGAAACACGTCCGCAAATACCAGATATAATCTGGTCAACCAATATGACGCCATCGCAATCCTCAGATCCCGGTAACAGGTTATGGGTACTCAGGACACACCTAGTCCTAGACTGAGTACACTAACCCTAACGTAACAACAAAATCATGCGTAGTAATCGGCTCAACCGACCTGATAGCCGATAATATTATCGGCGTGGCGTCATGTTTAGTTATCAGCCAGAACCAATTGTGATCATTGTCTAGAGCTTTAGCGATTTAACTCAGAATCACGTCGACTGCTTTCGAGCCAACAGGACATGGATCACCGACCGGTAAAAGCTGAAGGTGACTTCAACATGCATGACAAACTCAACCCATTGTACCAAATACACCTAAAGTCCTTCCGGAGTACCGATACCGTAGAAAAAACTTAGCAGCTGAGCAAGGCCGTCCTGCAGTATCGATACTTAACGACAGAACGACCACAAATAGGTTATGTAGCTCTTTAATTTATTAGTTAGAAAATAATGTAACATTACTCTTTTTTTTTAATATCCACAAGAAAAAAACAAAACAAGAAGGGCGATCAAAAAACTACACTCAGGAACTATATCATGTTATTTTGTCTTTATAAGCTGGAAACTAAACAGCAAGAACAACAGTAATTATCTTTTTTTTTTAATATCTACAAGAAAAAAACAAAACAAGAAGGGCGATCAAAAAACTTCACTCAGGAACTATATCATGTTATTTTGTCTTTATAAGCTGGAAACTAAACAGCAAGAACAACAGTACTTATCCTCGGAGAAGTAATCGGAGACCTACATCTGCAGATGCAGTGTACCCCAAATAAGTATCCAAAAAACTGACGAAGGCATTTAAAATTACAGAGTTTAGGATCACTCGCAAGTGGCGAGCTTGCCAGGAGTCATCATCAACGATCAGGTGGATGAACTTCTGGCACAAGAGCTCGTAGAACCGCCACAATCCACTCACAGCTTCCTGATGGTAAGAAATTAGGCAAACAATGTAGACAGTACTTAGAGAACAAGGAATAATACACAGAATTCGTAAAATTAGCCTTCGATCCAGCAGAAAAAAGACCGTTCTTATTTAAGGAAGAGCCTCAAGAAATGTCGTGTATCATAAGGTACTTAAATAAAGAGCAACTTAATAAAAAAAACCTTACTTATTGGCTTTAATGCAGAACAAAGTTATCCGGGTCAGCTGAAATGCTACAAGGACAAACATCATGAGATAGACACAAAATCACAGCAGGTATATTCGGTGGAACAGAGTTTAAAACTTTGAATGGGGAAATAAAGGATCTCTATCCTCAATTCATTCTTATGACCCGTTTGCACTAGGCTGCGTTATAGCATTATTGCGTTATCAGAGCAATTCAAAAACAAAACTTAGAAACTGACAGTTGGAGTAGTGCACTCTTGGGGAATTCTGGTCTGCACTTCTTGAGCTACGGTCAAGGAATATGGCAGAATTCAGTGGAGTTTTGAAGAACTTCCGCATATACAGAAAAATACAATATAATAAAAATTTAGAACGAAGGTAATCTACCGGTTGGATGGACCTCTTTCCAGAGTCGCAATTAACGTTTTTAGAAAACCGTAAAAACATCTTTATTTAATTTAAAAAAAATAATAAAATATTTAAAAATAAAATCCCGCAAATTATTGCTCCGGGTGCGCCAGAGACTTGCAATAGTGCGGTATTCCGTAGAGAATCCAAAGGAGTACCAGGCAATCTCAAATTGTCGTTTTGCGTGTATATTTGCACGAACTCGGCAGCATATTTTCGACGAAATTTCATATTTTAATGAAAACCAATTCGAGGCCGAAAGACTTTGAAACACATACGACGGTGGTCCAATAAGTACTTAGCCTACAAAAGAAAAACCAATTTTTCTCCTTTTAGCTCGATACACTTGACCCAGCAATACGCCAGTTTTTTTAACACGTATCACAGTGGGCGATTTTGCCAATCTAGTAAAATATAATTAATAACACAAAAAATAAAAGATTTAAAAAAAAAAAATAAGTAAATAATAAAATATGTTTTTTTTTTAATTAAAAAAATTTTGGTGTTCTTTTGTTTGCTTCTTATTTATTTTTAAATATAAAAAAATTATTTGGAGTCGCTGCTCCAATCAGATTCTAATTACTCGCCCTCCTTTACAAAGACCAAAAGCAGCATGCCATACGGAAAAAAGGTCGCTTCTGGACCACTGACATGATTTCTGCAATATGAAAAATATTAAGAGCGACAGGTAGATACAGCAAAGCTTGGCCTTTTTGAACAGAAGACGATTCATATTTTTAAATGTATAGTATACACAATTATCACAGGCCAGGACGGGCCTTATATAGTTTTATTCCACAGAAGCTAACAATTATTCACAAAAAGGGTCATTTAAAGCTTACCGCATCCAATCACCATTTAATAATACAACACTTATCCCAGGTCACAAAACGTTTATCTTTCTTTTACTACAAACCTGACTTCTTGTAATAACAAAAAAAATCTTCGAATAGGTTAAACGTTAAAATTTTGCAAAGAATGGAATTACCAGGAAAAAACGCTGAAAATGCTTATTATGATTGCAGCGAAAGCATTTACTCACTTTGATCAAATATACCATATCTATTAAAATACCAAAAATAAAATTTTTGTGCTAACTAAATATTAGTTATCGGAGGGAATTAAAGTTTTTGTCAATTTCAACAACAAATTTTTTTTATTTCCTTTCGCCAGATCGGCCAAATCGCCTACTGTGCGTCTGAAAAATAATTTTTCTCTAGGTCTGCAAAATGCGCTTCCGTAGCGGCGATAATCTCCTTATTCGACTGAAATTTCTGTAAGGCGAGTAACTTTTTCAAGTTTAAAAACAGAAATTAGTCGCACGGGGCCAAATCTGCAGAAAACGGTGGATGGGACAGCAGTTCGTAGGCCAATTCGACCAATTTGGCGTTGGCGAGGGCGGACGTGTGAGCCGGTGTGTTATTATGGGGGAAGAGCACTTTTTTCTTTGCCAACTGGGTCCGTTTTTTCTTTAATTCGGTGTCGAATCGGCCCACTTCTTTCCTCAGATCGCCATCAATACCAATGAAAAAAAATCTCGCACATGTGTGCATATAATTCCCAACTGGTTCTAACCTCCCCAGTATGAAGACACGGCCAAGTCGCAGGTGAACAATGTGATTTAAGGAGATTGTGGAGCGCGCCAAGCAGCGGTCGATCTGCCTGACTAACCGAAACGATCGTCTGAGTGGTGGAACTTAGATCGACCGTCGCCCAGACGTACGCCGCTGGCGTAGACTGCCCTGTTATCGTTTTTCCCTTCTCCAGGTAGTCGATATGGATCACACCTTGTAAATGGTGGCCATCACCTTTCCGGCCTATAGGACAGTCTTTGCCTTCTTCGGAGCACGTTCGCGGGTGAAGTCCAATGTTTTGACTGCTCCTTGGTCTCTGGTGTGTACCAGTGGATCTATGTTTTGTCGACTGTCACGAAACGGCGAAGAAATACCTTCGGATTGCGTTTAAACAGCGTCAAACATTGCTCTGAAGTGGTCTCATGGTTGCGCTTGTTGTCCGGAGTGAGCAAACGCGGCACCCACCGCGCCGACAGCTTTCTCATGCCCAAAATTTTATGCAGAACATGACCCACGTAATCTTTTTAAATGCCTACTGTGTCAGCTATCGCTCGTACCTTCAATCAGCGGTCTGCCGATCGTGTAACGTTTTCCTCCGTGGTAGCCGTTTTCGTGGCACCCGGACGTGGCTTATCAAAAACCGACGTCCGACCACGTTGAAATTCGTTATATCAATTTTTGATGGTCGCCATCGAAGGAGAAGAGTTCCCTTCCGGAAACAATAATCGAATCGCCGACCGATATTGCTCATAGTTGAGATGTCTTTTTCGAAAAGGCAAAAACGGGCAAAAGATATTATTATTTTAAACATAACAGTTTTAGTAGGTTCCGCACACGTGATCCAAAAAAGTTTCACGGAACATAATTAAATATGTTGGATTTTAGCTGCAAAAACACATAAACAACATTGGGCAATGCACGACAAAAGATACAGAACATATAAAAACTAACATAAACCATTTAACATTTATATTAAAAGTAAAGGTATTTACCTGTACTATTATTTTCCATATTTGCAAATTGTTTTCACTCCAAATGAAATCAATTTTTTTGGTTGCATTTTAATCAGTTAAGCATTAATTTAATCAGCTGACTTTGTTAGCGCACTTTAAAATCTTTTTAAAAATAGTTTCATAGTTTCTTCTGGAGTATTTCTAATTAGAAAACACATTAAATGTTGTGGTTTAAAAATATAAAAAATAGACTTTATGCAAAAATTTCGGGCTTTTTGCCCAATGTGCACTGATACAACTTTGTACGTCACTTTTGTGTTCCAGGAAAATAATATGCAGACTTCTGCAACTATTTCTTTTAAGGTGATTTGATAAAATCGTCTGTATAAGAATGATGTTAAAGTCAATATATTGATATTTACGTCAATTTAATTGTGAGTACCGAAGTTAGCTTATCTTCTTGTTTATTTCTTTAAACAATTTGAAGTGTTACTATGGACGACACATTCAGGTAAAATGTAAGCACCTCCCCCCACCACATTAACATTTAATTTTTACATTAAATTATTTTAGAAACACCCCCCTGGGATAATTCAACTTCATTGCCATTTGGGGACACTGAAGCAACGAAAAAAGTATTTCGTAATTGGTTGTGTGGGTTTGATATTAATTAATTTCTGAAAAACACCAACTAACAATCTAAAATATCTGAAATAACATTAATGCTAGTTGAGTTATGTATGTTTAAAAAAATACGTACATATGTGTATGGATACTCATACTCACGCCTATCAATAAGAGGGCGTTAAAATAACAATAACTACCACTTAACACATAATTGTCATTAGGTTAAGCAATTACTTTTGCGGTCTTCACAAAAGGTTCAAGATGCGACGTGTTATAACAATAAAACATCTGAATTGTATTGTCACCCTTCGTTATACGTTGTAGAATTTTGTTCACTGCCTACCCACATAAACGTAGCTACTGATTACCCCTGAATAAAGAAAACAAAATATATGCATTCACAAAAGTTCCTGTTTGTAAAAGATAAAAGTGCATTAAGGAAACAATGAAAAATATAATACATTTTAAACTCACCCCTAAACTGTATATGTAGAAAAGTGGTCTTTGTTTGATCATGCTCTTCTCTATTTAAAGGCATAGGTTTGTGTTAACAAAAAAGTAGTGAGAACCTAAATTATTAAACTATGTGTGAGTTTATAAAAGCAGGCATTTCATTATACTTTAGAATCCCGATAGTTGTTCATCCATAAAGACTTTTTTTTTTAAATATTAACATACGGGTATTCAAAAATAAAATAGATTCGATATAAATAATATTATAATATTATTCCCTTGCAGGGAATTATAATTTTAGTTTGCAACGCAGTGAAGTCATTCTTCACCCTATAAAGTATATATATTCTTAATCAGCATCAGCAGCCGAGTCGATCAAGCCATGTCTTTCCGAATGTCCGGGCTACTATAGAAATAATAGGGGAAAACCATTTCGAGGAAAAATATTATAACTTAGCCAGTTTTCAAAATTGTTTATATAATTTGAGAGCCGACCATTTTTAATTCGGCTTTAATTTTATGGAAATCGGATCGTTAGATTTTGGGGAACTGGGAATGTAAAACTGTAGCTGTAAAACTTTAATTATAGTACGAATCGGTAAATTTAAAAACCGAATTTTAGCTATGTATATGGGTGACTCTCTGGAAAGTACAACCGCGGCAAAACTCACAAAAAAAAACTCTAAAATTAATATTTTGAACATATTTACATTAGGAAATGTTCCAATGGATAAAATTTGAAACCTTTATCATATTCAAAAACAAATTTCTAAATATTCAAATGCAAACTCGCGCATATTGCGATTTTTCATCATTTTGATGAAAAACACCATAAAAAAGATCATGTAGTGTTTTGATAAAAATCTCAAAAGCAGAGGAACTATGGACTTTTGCTTTCTATCATTACTGGGAAATTGCAAGGAGTCAAAAGAGACCACATTTATTCTTCTCTGATTTACCTACATATGTAAATAGTAAAAAACATCACGAAAGGTACGATGAAAGAAAATGTCGCGTGCGACAGTCTCATGCGACAGTGATTAAAATTCAATTAAAGAAAAAACTACTAAATATTTTGAATTGAAACTACAATTTTTATTAATAGAAATCAATGCATTACACTTTTCAATTATTTGCATTAAAATCGTCTATCACGTTTCGCTGAAATCGGGGCTTAAACTGTTTTTCAGAAAAGTGAATTCTGTCTGTGTCGCGTGCGAATACCTCGAAAACGAACCTCTGCCCAAAATTATGGGCACCATATATGTATACATAGTGCTAATCAAGAGCTTTAAGTTTCATATTTTGTAAAAATTACATAAAATCTTGGTACATGTTTTTTACAAGTTCGAATGTGTACGAATGTCGCGTTCGACATTAGAGAGTTACCCATATGTTTAAATGATTTATATAATTCCTGTTAGTAATAAATAAGCTTATAAATATTAACAAGTCATTAATGACGTTTTTTAAATGGTGGTTCTAAGTAACAAGAGTAGTCAACGTATGGTTCATTTCTATTTTACCATATAGCCGAAAAAAATAACAAACTTCCATTGCACACTGGTCCAGATTTGTTTTTTTTTTCTAGCATAGGGTCTAAAAATGAAGCTACAGATATGAAACTTTTCACATTTTGTTGTTATATTATATTATAACAAGTTAGTACAAAAAATTTGGGGTCCATGTGACCACGCCCCTTTTTGCATCCCATACAAGCTACTGGAATGACTTCGGAATTAAACCAAATTAAATTTTTTTTTTTTATTAAATACAAAAACCTACTTTATTAACTTTTTATGAGATCTATATTATATACAAATTTTTAGAATGATTAATCTTGTTCTTCCTGTAATTCTATATCGAAAAGGTCGCTATACCGGAACAGGGACTTGCCTATGTATGATCGATTTATTGGAAAAGGAGCAAAAATTAGCAAAATATATTAAATAGCCATCAAAAACAAAGGTTAAACCTACAATTTTACGGTTTTAACTTTAGTCAGAAATTTTCAGTTTGTTAGTTGTACTCCACTAAAGACAGAGGACAAAGTTAATTTTTTCCTATAAAATCACATAACTAAGACGTTAAATTATTCTTTATATATTAAAAACTACATACCTTTACCTTTAATACATATTTTACTTAAATTTTTGGGAGCGTAGTAAACCTTGTGTGATATGCCAAAGTAAACAAAAGAATCGCTCAAATTCCTTACGCGCAATTAAGTGCTTTTTATTTATTTTATTTTATTTTATTTTTTTTTTTGTTTAAATAGTATTTTTGGAAAATGTCTTGTGGACAAACAAATTGAGTTTTTGAAAACCTTTAGAAAATAATTATCATTTTAATGATTTTTCATAAAGTAGTCTTTCAGATAACAGCTAGGATTAATGGATTCCTAATTAAAAAACCCTTTTACATTTATTTAAATCGGTTTTAGAAATACCTGCTAGGTTTTAACAGTGATGCCTTTGTTCTCGATAGCTATTTTTACCCTTGCAAAGTTTTATAATTTTAGTCAGAAGTTTTTAACTCAGTTTAAGAGTCATTTCTTACCCTATAAAGTATACATTTAATTGATCAGCCATTACTTGTCCGTCCATTACTTGGAAAACTGCTCCTTCAGCTTTAAAGGTGAATGAAACTTTGCTGAAAGCCTTCTGACTAAACTCATTAGTATATAAGTCGAAAAAGGTTGGATCGGACTGTTATATCATACAATTGTCAAAGAAACGATTGGACAATTAAAAAAAAATAAAACTTTGCTATATCATATAATTGTAAAAGGAACGATTGGACATTTAAAAAAAAACAATTACAATTTTCCCAGTGTTCAATATATTTTCCAGGGTTCATGATTATAAGTTTTATTAATAAAATTAAATGAAAATGATTACATTTTGATTTTTTTCGTTATTTTTCAAAAACACATTCATTCGATTTGAGTAAAAAACAAAAAAACATTATAAATACAAATTATTTTTGATAAAAAAAAACTTTCAAAAATAATGATTACACAGTGTTCCAGTGATTCTGAACTTTTGAAGTGACCTAGTAGAGATTGTTAAGCAGGTTGAACATAACACAAAACCATGTTTGAAATTCTTCTAACACCGTCAAAATCTTGATTTATTGTTAAAAAAAACTGTTTTTCGGCACTTTTTCACTTTGAAAATTCCTGCTCGAAAAGTTGTTGACAAATTTGAAAACTTACAGAAAAAAATAACATATTGTTTGTTTCGAATGAGAAAGTGAAAATTATTGCTTGGAGATATGCAACTCGAACTTTTTTTCAGTGTTTTTTCGACTTTGATGCCATGTTTTTAAACAAATCACCAATATTTCTTAATGATGTACACCTGTTGTTGCTGCCTAGTCAATTACGAATAAAACAAGACAAATTTCATGAAAATATAACGAAAATTGATGAAGTTATGACAATTTTTCCCCCTCAAAACAAAATTATCTTTCAGAGCGCTCTAGAGCAACAGTGTATAAAGGGAACGAATTAGTACAATGAAAGGGTAATTCAGAGTTTAAAGAACAAATTGACATTCTGGAATATACTTTTATTAATCCCATAGTTCCATAGACGTATTTTTTCTCTCTTTTCCAATTTCTTATATCAAAAAGTTACACTCAAAGTAGAAAGACAGTACAAATTCGTATATGAGTAAAAAATTGTTAAATAAGTATTTGTTCGCAAAATATATCAACTAAAAACGTTTGCTGGATTATAATCTCGGTCAATTCAGGTACGAACAAGGTGAAAGATTTCACCAAGAAATATCAACAATTGTAAAACGATTTGCAGGAAAGAGCCAAATTAGGTTGATAGCTAATCAATGCAGGTCACTCATGCGCGAAACTGATGACTGATCTTATTAACGCAAAAGATCCAGCAAACATTTTTACTTGATATATTTTTCGAACAAATACTTTGCGGTCTTTATACAAGAATTTCGAATAATATTAGTAAAAAGTCTTAAACGGAACGCGTGATTTGGTTTTGAGTTTTATTTTGAACAAAAAAAAATAAAAATAAAAATCATGAATAAGTATTATTTTTGAATGTTTTTTATTTTCATCAGAAATAATTTGTATTTAAATTACTTATTTTTAGTCCCTTGCAGGGTATTATAATTTTAGTCTGAAGTTTGGAACGCAGTGAAGGAGACATTTCCGACCCCATAAAATATATACATATATTCTTGATCAGCATCAACAGCCGAGTCGATCTAGCCATGTCCGTCAGACGACTATATCATATAGCTGCCATAGGAACGATCGAAATTTTTGAGAAAAAAAATTTTAACTGTGCCAATTTTCAATATATTTTCATATAGTTTGAGACATGACCATTTTGTATTATTCCTGAATTTCGGTCTTAATTTTATTCAAATCGGACCACTATATAATATAGCTACCATAGGAATATAATGTATATCAATTCATTTAGTTTGTTCGCAACATTTTTCGCTCGCAACATTTACCTTATGTCAGTACCCAAAAAAACGGAAAGTCAGAACATTTTTCTTCTTCTTCTTCTTTTTCTTACTGCAAGGGTATTTAAACTTCGGCGTGCCTTTCTTGTTACATATAATTTGAGATTTTTGTATTATTCTAGAATTTCGGTTTTAATTTTATCAAAATCGGACTACTATATCATATAGCTGCCAAAGAACACGCGAAAGCGAAAAGAACCGCAATCGTTAAATATACCAAATTTTAAATACGTACTGCAAGGGTATTTAAACTTCGGCTTGCCGAAGTTAGCTTCCTTTCTTGTTTTTACTCAAATGTAATGATTATCTTTGAAAAAATTGAAAAAAATCATAAATGTAATTGATTTTTATATTTGAAAAATAAAAATAATCATTATTTTCGGTCCCTGATATTTTCACTTCAAAAAACTTACCTGTGTTGGTGTTAAATGAATAAGGCTAGCTAAGTGCTCTCGTTCGGGTGCGGATAGATACCTTTGCTGCTTAAATCTTCTTTCCAGTTCATAAACCTACAAAACAAATTAGATAAATTAGTGAATAGAATATATATGTTTATTTAGGTACCATAGTAAACATAAAAATGAATTAGAATGTCAAGATTCATTTTACTTAGAGCGTTCAACAATTGTTTAAAGTTGCAGCGCCGTATATGCCTCAGACCCTAGAAAATATTTGTATATACATATATGGTACATATAGCTCTAAACTAAACGGCTTTTAAACTTTGCTGAGAGACCCTTGCAAGTTATTATAATTTTACCCCATAAAGTATATACATATATGTATGTAGGGGAAAGGTGGCAGTTGTGGACATAGTTTTGTTTTTCGCTGATATCTTTTTCACTGGAGCATATTATGCGGACATGTGCATATCAATGGAAAGCTAGAGACCTTAGCTAACTAGTTTTTGCATAATTACAGTGATATCTATCACTGAAAGAAATGACATTTTAGGTTTTTGTAAAATAGTCATTTTTGCCAATTTCAGATTTTAAGGGGGGTTGTGGACACATTTATAGAATGTGCTAAAATTAGGAAAGTATCAAGTTAAACGTAATCAAATTAAGAAAAAATGGAACTTTATTCATTTGTAAAGCAAAAAAAAATACTACGCATGACATCATTCCCGATCAGAATCACAATTCGCGCATGTGAAATAGCTGGCACGAATGTCAGCACACTTCAAGTGCACTGGCCGATCACAATCATTGCAGTGAACGGAGTTG
Organism: Drosophila bocqueti; assembly: GCA_018151655.1. NCBI lineage: Eukaryota > Metazoa > Arthropoda > Insecta > Diptera > Drosophilidae > Drosophila > Drosophila bocqueti. Next base: position 79,131 of record JAECXF010000298.1, on the reverse strand, counting down.
GAGGCGGTCAATTTTTGTTGGCAACAAACATCGAAGAAAAGAATATAAACACCATTAAAATATATTTACTTATATATGTAGCTGTACTTATAATTCAATCAACGGCGGGGGGATTACCCCCGGGCCCGTAGTTTTAAGGGGGGCCCGTAATTTTCAAAAGGGGCCCGAGATTTTCAGAAATGTCAAGCGGGGGGGGGGCCGGCACTTGGTTACCCCCGGGCCCCGATTTTCTCTCGGCGGCCCTGGGAATCATAAACATAACTAAATTTCACGTCAAAAAATCTATTGCACTTGCAGGGTATTATAATTTTAGTCAGAAGTTTGCAACGCAGTGAAGGAGACATTTTCGGCCTTATAAGTATATATATTCTTGATCAGCATCAACAGCCGAGTCGATCTAGCCATGTCCGTCTGTTCGTCTGTCTGTCCCTCCGTTTCTACGGAACTAGTCCCTCAGTTTTGAAGCTATCTGAATGAAACTTCGCACATAGTCTTCTATATGCTCTTGCTACTATTTAAGACGGAACGGGCCATATATGGATACATATATAGCTGCCATTGGAACGATCGGAAAATTTTTAGGTAAAAAGTTATATGTAACATTTCAACATATGAAAATATACATAATACATAATTTGAGACATGAACATTTTAATTTTATCAAAATCCGACTACTATATCATATAGCTGCCACAGAAACGTTTAAGAAATTTATAAAAAAAAGATATTTTATTTTATCAAAATTTCGGTTTTAATTTCATATATGCAAATCGAATGAATATATAATATAATTGCCATGGAAACGATTCTTAAATGTAGAGGAAAATGCAAAACTGTATGATAGTTTTTCTTTCTGCTAGTTTTTTCTTTAGATTTGATAAAATTGGATTAAATTATATTCAGCCATGCTCCGGTAATCGAATTCGGTAAATTTTTACGATTTCGATTTGAAATCGTAAGATCGGTGCTCCGGATTTCGAAATCGTAAAATTTTTACCGATTTGGAAAACGGGCAACTTTGTCTGCCCGAAATGAAAAGTAATTGCCTTTTTTATATCAAATCATATCTAATTTACTAAGGGAAAAAAATAGTTAACTTAGTGGTCTATTGATGTTTATTCCACACCACCACAAGATCATCCTGACACGTATTTCATAAAAAAATTATTTCTGACCCCACCTCAAATTTGACAAACCAAATTTTGCCGTCGGCAACAAGCAAATACGATTTGGCCAGATGCCGATAATTAACTCGCCAAAAGTTCTCGCGAAGGTTGCCATACTGTGGTAAAACGAAACAGGCAGGTAAAAATCCTTATAAAATTTAAATGAATTCATTAATAAATTTAAAGGAGGACACAAGTGTTGTTTATAAATACTGCTATTTAGTTTAATTACTTTTATGGTGAGAATACAATAAAAAAGTTATTGAAAACATCGAAATTAAGACTTCGAAAAATGTGGCAGCCCTTTTGTGTGGAAATCAGCTTAAACAGCTGTTTACTGTTGACCTCAAACAGCTGTTTACCGACGATAGCAAAAATTTTACGAAAACCGGAGCACCTAAAATCGAAATCGTAAGATTTTGGCCAAATCGAAATCGGGAAAGAATTACGATTACCGGAGCATGCCTGAATGATCCAATTGTAATCTGCAAGGGCATACAGACTTCGGCGTGCCAAAGTTAGCTTCCTTTCTTGTTTTTATTCCGATTAGTATATACATAAGTCGGAACGGGCCAGATCGAGTGACTATGTAAATCACGTTGTATGTATGTATAGTATGTACATAGCTGCCATAATTTTTAGGAAAATGTATATATTTTTCAATTTTGTAACTAAATTTTAAATTTTGGTTTTAATTGTCAATTTTTGGATTATATCATATATGATGGTGATTATTTCATATTTAAGATTATCATATATTTATGATATATTATGACATGTCTTTAAATGTATTGATAAATTTTGAACAGTGAATGTAAAACTGGAAATATATGTAATATGTATTGTTGACAAATCAGAACCTTAAACTATTACTTCGTTTTAAAGTTATTAATTGATTCCAAAAACAGTGCACAGTGCACCACTGCAGTGGTCGTAGTTTTCTAAAATATAATTACATATGTATGTATAACACAGACCGAGAGCATTTTAAAACCAAGAATCGGAATATACTTTACCGAAGGTTTTCCATGAGCTGAACTCGAGTCATAATAATGAAATTGTTGTTATTATAAAATTTACAAAAAACCTTTTTTTTTATAGGACATTTTCTGAAGCGCAGTCAGAGTTTATCGCATGAAAAACCTTTGGAAAAGTATATTCTGGTTCATGGTTCTGATAGTTCTTTTATATATTTATAATTTTTATTGGCTGAGATGTAGTTATTTTATACGATTTTCAAATGTTTTGAATTTAATAAAAATCACTTTTATAAATGTAATATATATGAAAAAATCTCCTGTTAGTTGTACTTTTCTTTTGACCAAAACTGATCGCTTTTAAATGATCCTATTGCAAACGGCAAGAGCACAGACTTCGGTGTGCAAACGACAGCTTCCATTCTGGTTTCTCTTTCATTTTATTTTCATCAGAATTTCGATTGTATAACGTTTTTTGTTTCGTTATCAAAATTAATACTTAATAAGTACGATTCCTTTAGAAAATGAGTCAGCAGATGACAGAAATAAAAGCCAATCACACTCAAGCATTGTTGACACATGAACACTTACACATTGGGCAATCCACAGAAAGGAAAGAAAAGTTTTTAAAAGTATTTTTTTTTTTCAACATGATAAAAAAGGAAATGATTAAATTCGTCAAATGTAAAGTTATATACAAAAATTTGAAATTCAAATTAAGATATGTTAAGCCTTTCATCAAAAATGTTAATGACTTCCTATTTACAGTTTTGTGCTTTGAATACACAAGAATGCTCCATGCCCGATTTCGGAAATGAATATATGTATATAAAAGTAAATTAAAAAATGTATGTATAGGCTATGCGTATTTTAAACTGTAACAATTCTCAACATGTGTATCGCAATTATGTATGTATATTGGCCACCTTCGCCTAACACAAATACATATATACATATGTACATGTAAACATATGACATGCAAAATGACATTGTGCGGGCGATCACAGGATGTTTTCAAAGACATATAAAAAAATCATAATAATACAAAATAAAATTTGTTTGAAGTACTAACCGAGCAGATTCTGTAGTTTTTTTTTTAATTCCCTAACTACAGTAATTTAATTAGTTTGAGCCGAAATAATCAAAACAAAAAGAGCAACAAAAACAGTCGACCACTGAATGCATATGTATGTATGTACGTACATGTGCATACATACAAGAGGTCCGTAAAACACAGATCAAATTTATTTGTATAATCCAAATGTATGTACATATGTCCATATGTCCCTCAGTATGTCCATCTGTTTGACCGTCCGTCTGCGCGTCCGCCTGTCCATTCGCGTGTCTAATCCGTCTGTCCATTTCTACGTAAACTAGTATATCAGTACTGTAGCTATCTGAATAAAACTTTGCAGATAGTCTTATAAATATTTTTATTACTATAAACTTGTACAAAGGAACTGCCAAAAAAACGATTAGAAAATTAAAAGAAAAAAGTTCCACCTTCGCCGTGTACAACATATTTTCATCTACTTCAAAACATATCCATATTTTACTATAATAAGACCTATGGATTATTTTTTGAAAATCGGACACAGCAGCAATTGGAAATTTATAAAAAAAAAATTAGCTAAAATTCAACATAGCTAATGATGGTCAATTTTTTTTCAAATCGGATTCAAATCGGATGATCAAAATGTATATCCGCAAAAAAATGTATATCCGCAACAGAAACAATCGTTAAATCGAAAAAATTAAGAACTGTAAATGTAAAACTGAAAATATAATATATTTACGTAAATATAATGAAAGCTCTCAACATATATGTAACTTTATAATTTATCTTATATGTACTGAATATTTTATTTATTTTGTACCATTCAAAAAAATTGGATTTATCAAAATTAAATTAAACCATAGCTAGATATTTTTGCATTTTATTATGGAAAAAATAATTAGTTGAATTACTTGCAATTAACGTTGTGCTTTATTGTGCTCTTAATTTGCACTTTTCTTAGTCAATTGGTTCACTGAAATCAACTGTTCTTTTACTGAGCCAAAAATGATTTGTCTGACAGTCTGTATCTTATTCGTTAGACAAAGTTTAAACAAAGTTTCTAAAATGTTACTAAAAAACCTAACAAATATTTCTTATTGCATATTTTTTTAATATCGGATTGAGATTTTCCGATCGAAAATAAATCTTCTAACAATAACTTTAAAATAAAAGGAATGTTAAAAAAATCTTTTCGACCGCTCCAGTTCTGTTCTGTCAGTCAATGTAATGTGTTACTATATATTTTAAAGTCGGGCAAAAAAAATTTTCTGAATAGAATTGTCACCCAGGTTATAGGGCTTTGTGAATAAAAAATACAATTAAATAAAACATCAGGTTAATCATGTAAATCGTAATTATTAATAAAAATCTGCTTTATTTTCATTGTAGTGCATAGTGATAGTGCTTTTTGTTTGATTACCTTGCGCATACATATGTAGATAAATAAATCTGATGGTTTTCCAGATGAATACCGAAAGCACTCAATGATTATCCCTGGGACTTTTTTATAGTCAAAGCAAAAGCCAGACGAACTAGAACCTGTAGTCGTTTAAGGTTAGTCGAAATCATTGGCATGCGCAGTATAAGAAAGTCTTTTTTTTTACTTTCCTTTTAATATAGTTGCGTCTGTCACGTTGTTTAGTAAGTTTTTATCTGTAACCGTATGCCGCACAATGGCGCATAAGATACAGATACGTTGCAAAAATCAACTTTTTGATGACAACGGATCGTTATTGCATTCGACAGGTAATAGTTCAAAAGGGTTAAATCCAAAAAATTATTCAAATCGGTTAAGTATTTTAGAAGTTACACGTATTCAAAGTTGAACCTCTTTTGGGTTGCAAAAATAGCATGTCGTTTTTTTTAAAAAAATCTGACTTTAAGGTCGATTTTTAGATAAAATATGTAACCGACCGGCATGGTTATGGTCTCTATCGAAAGGGTCATCAAATCTCGGTAAAACCAAGGTAGAATAAAATCACAATATCGTTTGCAAGTGCAGGTATACCTGTTTTACCGAAGTACTAATTTTCACCTATTTTTCAACTTTGTTGGAATGTCAAAAATGTTATTTTGGTGTATTTTGGGTTTGGCGTATGAGGTGTTATTTCAAAAAAGATCGGCTGCCCCCAAGAAATACCAAGGCAAAAGATACTTTCAACTCAGCGTAAAAAACGTTCGGCTTCATACAAATTCTGGTACAAGCACAGTCGCTGCGCAGTACGAAATTGTATGGCGGGAATACATTTTTTCCTGTTTTGGCGGCTTGTTTTTCAATTCCTGACTTTGTAATGATTTGAAATTAATGTATATTGATTAATTATACTTCAACGATATTAAATAATGTAAAATTTAATGATTATTTTGAACAAAAAGTGCATAAATTATTGAAAATTGGTGAAACATTTGGTCACAAAAAAAAATTTTTTTTTTTTTAAATCCTTTATTTATTTTTAAAACATTAAATATGCACCATATTAGCATTTTCAGAGAAAATAAACGAAAGGGCTTTTTCGGAATTGGATAAAAGTTAAGGAAACTGCCTCAAAAACATTAATTTTAGAGTATAAAATCTACTATTAATCACACCATATAGTATGACCACTCAATCGAAAGGTACTAAAACTACCTTTCATGTAATATTCATTATAAAAATATCTTAACTGGTTCAAGAGTTATGATTTTTGCAACCCAAAACTATCTAATGCGCCACTGTGTGCCGTTGCGAAGACGAGGTTGGTTGATATCTCGCAACATTATAAATACGTTAATTAAAGATTGTGGGGTTGCAATGCTTGCAAATCCACCGAGTTTCAGAATTCTGGTGAATAGTTTACTACATCATCTTGGTTAGTAGCCAAATCCACAGATTTATATATCCTCGATTCGCCTGTAATTTGTTTTTGAACTCTTAAATTTAATTCATGTACATCTATGTTGTTGCAATGCTTGCAAATCCATCGAGTTTCAAAATTCTGGTGGATAGTTTACTACATCATCTTGGTTAGTAGCCAAATCCACAGATTTATATATCCTCGATTCGCCTGTAATTTGTTTTTGAACTCTTAAATTTAATTCATTTGCATCTATGTTTTTGCACTCAATTTAGCTCCTTTGCTCAACCAATCATGGTTTCTGTAACATTGAGGACTATCTGAAAGCCTCTTCTATATAAGTTCATATTTTGTTCCAGTTAACTGGAAAGTTACCATTACCATTGCCATTACCAATATTCGGAGGAGGATGGTTTTAACCTGGAATGCACTCGATAAATAATAACACGAAGAAACTTTTCGGGGTATTACGCGATGTGCCTTAGAGGTCTTTATTTAAGCCTAAGTAAATTAGTACTCGTTACCAAGAAACTTAATCCTAGCTTGGGTGAGTGGATTGGAAGCTCAAAATCCTGAGGAAGAGGGAGAGAGTGTAAGGGATCTCACTGCCTCTGGAAAATAAGCTCCCTTTTGCGTGCACAAGCAAGCAATTTCAATTAGTTGTTTATTGAATATGTTTCCAGATTGGTAATTTTGCAACTCTTCTTTAAATAAAGTACTTTGACAAATTGGATGACTTTAGACATTCATTGAGTTCATCAGGAAGTGTTTTTTTACGAAAATCTCCTGCGAATAAAATCATTGCACCACAAAATAGTACGGAGCTAGATCTATGTATAACAACTGCTCCGTAGATCTTTAAAATCTAAAGCCTCCATCGATTTGTTTATGTGCCATCGTGCATTCATCCCAAAAAAATAATATACATTGCTGAAAGTCCTTTGCCTTTGGAGAGTTCTTCGAAATGTTGGCGGTTGGGGTTTTACTGCTTTGCATATTTAATGGAAATTTTAATGATACATTTTCGACCACCATCAACAGGAGAAGATTTGTTTGAATTAATTATCTTTAAGTTTTGAGATCAAACAATTTTATCTATTCAACTATTGAACGATTGGCCTTATTGAATTAATACATAGTTTGTTTGACATCATCAAGCACATGTCCTTAATTAAAATCAATGATTCGTTGAAATTTTCTTTAATTTGTATAAATGGATTTCTCATTCTATTTCGAATATGATCCAAAATATCATCATACACATAATACTTGATGCAGATATCAATTAGGTTTGATAGGAAGAATTTATATATACAGGCACGCTCCGGTAATCGAATTCGGTAAATTTTTACGATTTCGATTTGAAATCGTAAAATCGGTGCTCTGGTTTTCGAAATCGTAAAATGTTTACCGATTTGGAAAACGGGCACCTTTGTCTGGCCGAAATGAAAACTAAATGCCATTTTTTATATCAAATCATATCTTATTTACTAAGGGAAAAAATTGTTTACTCAATGGTGTTTATTCCACACCACCACAAGATCATTCTGGCACGTACAGGCATGCTCCGGTAATCGTACTTTTTCCCGATTTCGATTTGGCCAAAATCTTACGATTTCGATTTCATCTCCTCCGGTTTTCGCAAAATTTTTGCTATCGTCATATCAGCTGTTTGCATTCAACAGTAAACAGCTGTTTACGATGTTTTCCACACAAAAGGGCTGCCACATTTTTCACAGTTTTAATTCCGATGTTTACAATAACTTTTTTACTGTATTCTCACCATAAAAGTAATTAAACTAAATATCAGTATTTATAAACAACATTTGTGACCCTCCTTTAAATTTATTAATGAATTCATTTAAATTTTATAAGTATTTTTACCTGGCTGCTTCATTCCATCAAAAGTATGGCAACCTTCGCGGTAACTTTGGACCAAGTACTTTTCATAATTTGGCCAAATCGAAATTGCTTGTTGCCGACGGCAAAATTTGGTTTGTCAAATTTGAGGTTGGGTCAGAAATAAGTTTTTTATAAAATAGCTACGTACCAGAATGATATTCTGGTGGTGTGGAAAAAACATCACTAGGCCACTGAGTAAACTATTTTTTTTCCTTTGTAAATACGATATGATTTGATATAAAAAAAGGCATTTACTTTTCATTTCGGCCAGACAAAGGTGCCCGTCTTCCAAATCGGTAAAAATTTTACGATTTCGAAAACAGGAGCACCGATTTTACGATCTCAAATCGAAATCGTAAAAATTTACCGAAGCATGGCTGGTAGTTATTTTATAAAAAATGTATTTCTGACCCCATCTCAAATTTGCCAAACCAAATTTTGCCGTCGGCAACATCCAATTTCGATTTGGCCAGATGCCAAAGTTATCGCCGTGGTAAAACGAAACAGGCAGGTAAAAGTCCTTATAAAATATAAATGAATTCTTTAATAAATTTAAAGCAGGGCCATAAATGTTCTTTATAAATAATGCTATTTAATTTTATTACTTTAATGGTCAAAATTGAACAAAAAAGTAACTGAGACCACCGGAATTAAGACTGTGAAAAATGTGGCAGCCCTTTTATGCCTGATTGTTACAAATTTTGAAAAAGTAAATGAACTTTTGAAGTGACCTAGTAGAGATTGTTAAGGAAGTCTTCTATCTTCGCGCTCAAATTTGGGGCCTATTTTTCAAAAATGGATTGCAAAAAAACTACACATGATATCCGAACAAAATCTTTTTTATTTGATTAACTAATGCTTGAACTTGAACAAAAAATCATATGAATTTATCATAACATTTGGCATTGGCGCGTCGTCGAATTAACCTCTGCCGGCGCGAAAGAGTCAAACGGCTGGCAAGAAATCTCAGCTTCAGAACATGCAAACAACAAGAAGTTTTTTATAACTTAATTTTAAGAACGTCGATTAGGTCTAGACATAAGCTTTTTTTAATATTTGCAAATTTCACAAAATGGCAGCGATTTGAAAAAAAAATCATTTTTTGACAATGTTATTCAATATAAAAATGACTGTAAAAAATTGAAAAAAAATTTTTTGGAAAAAAGCTTGTGTCTAGACCTAGCGAGATGTTTTGTGAATAAATAACGCTTTAGAGATCTAGGATATCTTCTATGGTTTCGTCAAAATCGTGCCAATACTTTTGAAAAACACTACGTTCGGGAAATGCGTTTAAAGATAGGAAAAATGGTCGAAACGTATGGAGGTGGCAATCTTTCGGGCTTCGTTTACCCATAAAGGAATGCGAATTTTACAAAACCCTTTATATGGCGTATTCCTCAGATCCTCTAGTATTTAAAAAAAAATTTTTTTAAAAAATCGATTTTTTCAAACCGCGAAGGTAGAAGACCCCCTTAAGCAGGTCGAATATATAACAAAACCATTTGTTTAAAAAAATTGCATCAAAGTCGAAAAAACACGAAAAAAAAATCATTTTTTGACAATGTTATTCCAATGACAATGTTATTTCCAAGCAAAAATGTTGTTTTTCTCATTCGAAACAAATAATAAGTTATTTGTTTCGTGTAGCTATTCCATTATCGGTTTTTTGACAATAAATCAAGATTTTGAGCGTGTTCGAAAAATTTTAAACATGTTTTTGTGTTATATTCGACCTGCTTAACAGTCTCTACTAGGTCACTTCAAAATTTCAGAATCACTGTTTCACTGCGTTATTATTTCGACTTTGGGCTCAGAGAGGTAGCTATTTTATATTATTTCAGAAATTCATTTTAATTTTATGAAAATTGGATGATTATATCCTTTAGCTGCTATATGTATGTAGAAATGTATGAATGTAAAACTGTAAATGTAAAACTATATACATATATAGGAAAATATAAAAAGCGAACTTTTATGAATGTATAAATGTTTTATATAATTCCTGTTAGTTTTTCTTTTCAATGTGATCAAGTTGGATTAAATTATAATGATAATTGTAAGCTGCAAGGGTAAACAAACTTCGGTCTGCTGCAGTTAGCTTCCTTTCTTGTTATACATATGTATGTATGTATATAAGATAAGAAGATAACTTCTATGTATGTATGTATATTAACCATCAGATTTTAATTTTTCGGTATATGTATGTACATATGTACACACATCTAATTTTACACGAAAAACTTTGATAAAAAAGTCTAACGGAATCGGCAGAAACTGAAGAAAGAAACAAATGTACATAACTTTTGTAACAAGTACCAGAGAATATTGCATACATATGTACATACATAACATTTAACAAAGTGATACGATTAGTAAATTGGTAAGGCACTGAACATTGAAAGGCATTTTAACATAACTCAATGTGTAGTTATCAATTCATTATTTGTGACAAATTGTATTTTATACATGTGTATAAACATTTATAACGCATTTATGTATATATGTATGTACATATACATACATGCGTACATATACAAATAAATATTACATCCATATACATACATGGGTAATATGTATTATTATGTGAGCACATGCTTACCAACCAGCAGTAACAAACGTACATACTGCATGTGCAAACAGCTATTTGCCCAATGTAAACACAAGCTCATGAAATATCTTTCATTTGTTTAAGGCCTAAAGTCTTCAAGTGGTTGGTAAATATAAAATTCGTTTTTCATTATAACAGTTCCAATATTTAATTTAACTCCGCTTATTCAGATGGAAAAAATTAGATATTTAAGTAAATATATTTAAGAAACCAAAAAAGAACTAACTTCGGTAACACGAAATTTGTATACCCTAGCAGTTTTCAATTTGTAAATTACGAAGTTGATTAAATTCTAAATTGATCGAAATTAAAAACTTGTATAAATGATTCATGATAAACCTGAAATCATAAATCATAAACCTGAATTCGAAGATGAAAATATGTGAAAAAACTATAAGTTATAATTAATTTTTTTTAAAATTTTTCAGATTGTTTAAATGACAGCAAAGAAAAAATGTAGGCGGTAAATTCAATAATTTGTACAGCCAAAATGCGACGATTGTGAACGGCAGTATAGCGACGTAACATATTTGTTTATATGTATTTGTAGTAATACAACACAAATAATAAAACTTTATCCCAAAATGCGTACACTATGTTATTTTAGTGTTGCACTAGCATATCTAGTAGTTGGCCGGCAAGCTTTAATGCCAGGGATGTTAGAACCAGTTGGAAATTGTATGCGCACACGCGAGAGATAATTAAAGCTACTGAGTCTACTATTGCAGCTAACAGTCATTACAGTCCGCGAACCGAAAAAAAAACACATAAACTGGTACGCAATTGTGACCCTAGTTGATGTAAAAGAAACTGTTAAGCAGTCCAAGTGCAATAACAAAATGCATGAACTGTAGTTTAATTTGTTTAATTTAAAAACAACACAACATTTTCTGTATAATAAGTGCTATACAAAAAAAGTTGTATTTATAACTGTATATAGTGAAAGGAGACACATAAACGATACGGTTATGGGTACATAGATCGACTAAGGACTAAATACTTTACACGGTCGAAAATATACATTTGGCTACCATATAATTACATTCTTTGAGCGCAATACAAACCTGGGCTTGGGTAAATAGAACTCTGCGTTTCCTTCTCTGTGCCAACGGAAATTGTAGAGGTTTTGTATCGCTTACGCTGCAGGCAGCTAAACCACTCATATTTCCCACATGACTCATTGACCCACTGGCAGAAGTACTCATGAGGCGGGATACTGAAATATAAATATAATATTTATAATATACTTAATACAATTATAATATCCATAACTAGTATAAACACCAATAATTAGGAAATCATTTTATAACTTTAAAAAACTGTTTCTTATATGTTAAAGAATATGCCCTAAGTGTTCTAGTATATCCTTGCAGAGAACGATGACAACAAAATGGTGTCCCCGAACACGCATTGTACAACATTTTAATCATCTCTATCCAACGCTCCGTTCAAAAGATATAGTATGAACACGTTATAGTCTCTTTGTCTGTCTGAATCAAACTAAATTTAGAAGAGATATTAAAAACATATACACATAACATAATTCGGTTTAGATTTCAACAATATTACATATTTTAAAATCACCTGAAGTTACTATGTACATTTGTTTTGATTTCCACAAAAAGGCATTTCAGCTAAACCAATTTCTAGGTGCTTCGAATACGTTTTGTGCTTTTGGTTTTGTCACAAGCCATTCGAAATGGCTGGCAGAGTAGCCATGTTGCCGGATGAAATCACGCATGTGTTTGATGACCAAACATTTTATTTAAAGTATTGTAAAATGGTAGGTTTTGGGTTATTTTATTCTTTAATTTAAACTTTATTTAAACTATTTTGTTACTTCAATTTAAAAAAAGTTTAAAATGTTGGCGTGAAAATAAATAAAAGTTGTTCGACAGCTCTACTAAACTCGACTTCAAAATTTCGAATATATCGATGTGGTAGGCATTGAAATTGACGTCAAACTGTGTGTTTTCAAACACCCAAAAAATATTTTTGCGGAAGTGCTATGGCACCTCGGAATTATTTTTCAGGGTTTTTGCAGCGCAAGTGGTTTCTGTGGCACCCCTGTATATATATGTATGTATGTATGTACCTTATAGGGTCGGAAATGTCTCCTTTATTTCATTGCAAACTTTGGACTACAGCATAGACTTACTACTAACACAAGAAGAGAAAGGGGACACCAGGGGGATCAAAAAATATTAAAAAGGCGTATGTCCAGATGTTTTATGTAAACAAACTTTATAAAGTTAAATTACAATAAATATAAACAGATGGAATATTGGAAGAGCATTGAAGCCCTAGGAAAAACCGGAGGCCCAAAGCCGTCGCCGCCCAACAACAGATTTGTTCCGTATTTAAAATGTCTTTTGTGACCTTATCCTTAGGGCTCTCATTAAATTAACCTTGTTTTTATATCATATATTAAATAATTTATTTATTTTCACAAAGTCTCAGCTGTTTAGATTTGTTGCTCGCAAAATGTATCTTATGCTAATACCCGATAAAGCGAAAAGTCGGTCGGTTTTTTTTTTTTTTTTGCGCTTTAAGTAATTCTTATGTTTCTTATATTGAAACGATTAAAATCAAACCACAAGTTCATAAATTTAGAATAATGTCCGGCAACTTTAAATATGTGACTACATGTTATTAGTATTAATTACTTTGTGCTCTGCCTTTTATTTTTATTAAAGTATGGTATACATTAAATTATCTCCCAACAACAGCTAACTGTTTAAAGCCAAGAAGGTCGTAAATGTAAAAGTCCACAATCATCTTTCCATTTCTTAAATACACAATGACAATCAAATAAATTCAAAATCAATTATCTGCTCAAAAACCTTTTTACCTGAATTCGGTGGTACAGTATGTGGTATTTTACCTCAATCACAGGGGTACTCACGTTCAGCATGCTTATAATTACATATACATATACATATGTATGTATGTTCAACTTACATATTTACATATATATGAATACATTTTAGCCTGAAGACCATAGTTGCTCTGGTTTTAAGAATTGTAATAATTTGTATTTGATATTACAATAAAAAATAAAATAAATAAATAAAATATAAATTAATTTATTCAAACATATGTATGTGTACTTTGCGTTATATATAAACATGCATATATTTACGAGCAAGGACCACTATAAATTAGTACGTCAAGGTTTTACCAGTTTTACAATTCAAATCTTGTTGTTGTTGTCATGTTTAATATAATTTTACTGTTTTATAGTTAAGAGAATAAAATACTTATTGAGTTAAAAATAAGTTTCGATTATGGACAATACCATATAATAACATTATAATCGTATAAAAATGATTGCCGTTCGAATTAATAGTGGTCGGGGGCTAGAACGTAAATACATATATATGTCCAATGTACATATGTATTTATTTATGTGGAGTGAAGCCATACATACATACATATGTGAAGATGTGCAGACGAAAGGCAGAAAGGCTTTGCATTTTTTTATATCCTCGCAAGGTATTATAATTTTAGTCAGAAGTTTGCAATGCAGTGAAGAAGACATTTCCGACCCTATAATGTAGATATTCTTGTTCAGCACCAACAGCAAAGTGGTGCTAGCCATGTCCGTCTGTCCATTTATACCCAAGCTATTCCCTCATTTTTGAAGCTGTCCGAATGACAGTTTGCATATAGTTTTCTATACGAGGTGTGTTCACAAAATATCGCGACTTTTTAAATTAAACTTAACGGGCTTAACATTTCGAGCTAGATATTTTTTTCTTGAGTTGGTAGGACTGTTAATGACATCTGGGCCAAATTTCATGTCAATATCATGTCCAGAAATATATTTACGCTTGTGTTTTCCAAACGACCATCAGCGCATTCATCGATTTTTACACTTTTACGAATTTAATTGAGCAAAGAAGTGCCATCAAACTTTGTTTGCGGAATGAAATTTCGGCTGCGGAAACTTTGAGGATGTTTGCGGAAGGCCTTTGGTGATTCCACCATGTCGCAGAAAAATATTTATAAGTGGTACAAAGAGAACGTGTTGATGGCTTGGAGCGCTCCGGACGACCATCGACGTCAACAGATGACCAACAAGTCAATGAAGTAAAGGAATTAGGGATCAAAAATCGTCGGTTGTTTTTTAGAGATCTTAGTGTTATAATCGGAATATCAGAAGGATCTACGAAAACTATTTTGAAGCACAATTTGGGCCTACGAAAAGTCAAATCTGTTCTGGTACCGAAAACGTTAATTTTGTTGCAATTTATTCGTCACCATTTCGCCAAAAATTCGGCGCATATCATTCCGAAACCACCGAATTCGCCTGATTTGGCTCCGTGTGACTTCTGGATATTCCCAAAGCTTAAGAGACAACTCCAGGGAACGCGTTTCGAGTCTGTAGAGGAAATAAAAGAAAAATCGACGAAGGCGCTGAAGGTCGTTAGGAAAACACAAGCGTAAATATATGTATTTCTGATAATGATAATGACATGAAATTTAGCCCAGATGTAATTAACAGACCTACAAACTCAACAAAAAAATAACTAGCTCGAAATGTTAAGCCCGCTAAGTTTAATTTGAAAAGTCTTGATATTTTTTGAACATACCTCGTATGCTCTCACTATATAAGTCGGAACGGAACGGATCGGACAACTATAGCATATAGCTGACATAGAAACGATCGGAAAATTTTGAATAAAAAAACTTTAGTCGTTTTCAACATACTATATTTTCATATAATTTGAGACATGCCCATTTTGTATTATTCTAGATTTAATTTTATCATCTACTATATCATAACGCTGCCAAAAAGATCGTTCTAGAAATTTATCGAAAAAAAAATTTTAATCAAAATAAAAAGTTTTTTATTTAATTAAATTTAAAAGTTGTTTATGGTTTGTATAAATTATTGTAATACTTCCTGTTAGTTTTATTTTTGCAATTTATCAAATTGGATTAAATTATAATGCTCCAATCGTAAACTGCAACGGCATACAAATTTCGGCCTGCAGAAGATAATTTCCTTTCTTGTTAAATGTAACTATACGTACATAGTACAAATAAAAAGAGAGATTATACTGTAGGCCTGTACTATAATTATAATTATTACTAATACTAATAATTTAATATTTGTTTTTATATTGCTACGTACTTGCAAATCTTGGATCGTTGGCGGTGGAGCCGTACCATGAAGCCGAGCTTCTCATGTCAGTGTAATGACCAGCAAGAGATAAATTATCGGTTGGGCCGCAATAGCTTTGCACTCCTGGGCTATGATACAATGATCCCATAGCGTAAGGGTTGGCCATAGTTGAAGCACTCAGAGTCCCAGGAGAGTTTATACTGCTACCACTGGAATTTGAACTAGAAATGTGTGTATAGTTAGTAAAAAAATGTTTGTTATTTTACACAATAAGAATACTAATTTGACCTTATCAGAAGTGGGAAAAAGCATGTGCTACATGAAGCTTAATTCTCTTCCCATCAAAGGGAAGAAAAAAACACATACTTAAAAACCATTTAATGTGACAATCCCATTACGCATAATAGTTTATAGTCTTGGGGTGCGGGTTCCGGGATTACGAATAGATTAGCTAGATCGGACTGTGCTAATCGACGATTAAAAAAAAAAAAAAATTCCCATGTTTTTCAGTATAACTTGATATAAATTATAAGTACATAGGTATTATACAATTTCGGGTTTGACGTTACATCAGTTCATAAAAAGTTAAATACAAAAAAAAAAAACATGAAATGAAGCTAACTTCGGCACGACGATGTAGTCTGTAATTGTATGAGAATCTATCCATTTTAATAAACTAAGTTTAAATACCCTTGCAGTAAGTAAAACTTTTTCGTTTTCTCGGGTACTGAAATAAGGTAAATGTTGCGAACAAAAATGTTGCGAACGAAAATATTACGAACAAACTAAATGACTTTATATATAAACTAGAGGGCCCGCTATTGCATCCTCGCTTTTATCGGATGCAAATCCACACTTAAAATTTCGTATTAAATTAACAATATCGTAATTAAAAAATGTCAAAAGGTTAATAATAAATATTACTATTTTAATTATTCCTCATTTCCACACCACCAAAGAGGAAAATCGACTTCGCTGTTTGTTCTTACAAATTACACAGGCCGACAAAATCAGCTCGACCCTCTGACCCAGAAACCAGTATATGCTTTTTCGAAGGTTTTCGGTGCGCTGAATCCGAATCCGAGGTCGAAATTTTCGAATTGACTCTGGTTTCCGAGATATCCTAAACTAAAAGTTCAAAAACAGTGTTTTTTGCCTATATTTGAGGTTATGTAGCATCGAATTTGTTCTTTTAATGAATATACTAAAAAAGCCATCTTAAAGTATAATCTTTGCCCTTTCAGATGCTGTTGAGTTTGATTAAATATCTCTTTTTTTCGCTGAGATATCGTACTTTGAAATTTCCATGTTAATGAATTTACCTAAAAAAAAACATTATGGATAGGCCCTATGAAGCAAACATATTTCTTTGCACATAAAACAGCTTAAATCTGTTACTCGGGGGTTTTTGGGGTCGGTGATCACGAATCCGGACTCAAATTTTTAAAATTCAAGATGGTGGATCCAATATGGCGGACCAAATTCGTAAAAAGTTACTGGATCAAGCTGAAACTGGGAATATGGTCTTCGGGGTTGCTGTTTACCAAACTGAGATAAAATTCTGAAATTTGATGATGAAATTTGATGTTAGATGTAAATAAAAAATTCAATATGGCGACCGTAAAACGACCATAAACGAAATCGCGGGGAATGTCAGACAGCTCACTCGACAAAGAATACTCTATATCAATTTAAAAGTACGATATCTCAGCGAAAAAAAAAGATATTTAATCAAACTCAACAGCATTGGAAAGGGCAAAGATTATACTTTAAGATGGCTTTTTTTTTAGTATTTTCATTAAAAGAACAAATTCGATGCTACATAACCTCAAATATATGTAGGCAAAAAACGCTGTTTTTGAACTTTTAGGTTAGGATATCTCGGAAACCAGAGCCAATTCGAAAATTTCGACCTGGGATTCGGATTCAGCGCACCGAAAACCTTCGGAAAAGTATATACTGGTTTCTGGGTCAAAATTTTGTCGGCCTGTGTTATTTAAGCAGTAAATATTGGAAATTTTTGAGAACGTTTTCAATGCTTGCTTAGCGAGCTTGCATTTAATGCAATTTAAATTTATGTTTTTTATTTTTTAAAATAGGTTGCAGGTGGAATTAGAAAATTTAAATTCCCATACGAATCTGGACATTTATTTCTGATTTTAAAAAAAAAAACTTCAAGTCTCTAAGACATGTGGTTTGGCCATTGCTGTGATATATCAGTCAGTCAGTGAGTCAGTGAGGACAAAGCATTTTATATGTATAGATTCCTATGGCAGTTATATGATATAGTGGTCCGATTTTGATCAAATTAAAACCGAAATTCTAAATTATTACAAATTGGCCATGTTTCATTAAAATATGTTGAAAATTGCCTAAGTTATAATTTTTTTCCTAAAAATTTTCCGATCGTTCCTATGGCAGCTATATGATTTAGTCTTCCGATCCGGCATATATAGTAGTGAGAGCATAAGAAGCATATGTGCAAAGTTTCATTCAGATAGCTTCAAAACTAAGGGACTAGTTTGCGTAGAAATAGACGGACAGACAGACAGACAGAAAGACGGACATGGCTAGATCGACTCGGCTGTTGATGCTGATCAAGAATATATATACTTATAAGGCCGAAAATGTCTCCTTCACTGCGTTGCAAACTTCTGACTAAAATTATAATACCCTGCAAGGGGATAAATATTGTATTTAAAGCTTTACAGTTTTACATTCACAGCTATTGATTTTTCTCTTCGACACGCCGAAGATTGTATACCCTTGCAGCTTACAATTTGGTAATTATATTTTTGTCCAATCAAATGAAAAGAAAAACGAACAGAAATTATATAAAACATTATACACACATCCCATAAAAGTTATGTTTAACAGTTTACTGTTTTATATTTACAGTTTGGTTCCGACTTATACAGTAGTAAAAGCCTATAGACGACTATCTGCTAAGTTTCATTCAGATCGCTTTAAAACTGAGCGAGTAGTTTGCTTAGAAACGGAGAGATGGACAGACGGACGTGTTAAAAAAAATCCAAAGTACTATTTTTTTTTTAATGTTCTGATG
This sequence comes from Drosophila bocqueti, assembly GCA_018151655.1. Taxonomy (NCBI): domain Eukaryota; kingdom Metazoa; phylum Arthropoda; class Insecta; order Diptera; family Drosophilidae; genus Drosophila; species Drosophila bocqueti. The sequence goes on along the minus strand of JAECXF010000298.1, from coordinate 60,392 downwards.
TTTTTTATAGTCGTTTGATCCCGTTCCGACATATAGTTAGAATAGTCAGAAGCCTATCTAAACAATTTTAGTCAGATAGCTTCAAAACTAATGTACATGGCTAGACTCGGCTGTGGATGCTAATAAAGAGTATGTACATACATATATACCCCTTGATCCTATAATCGGAAATGAAGTTAATACTAGGAAAGGTCTAGTAAATAAAAATTGAATAGTTGAGAGTCAATCTATTTCGTCCAAATGAAGACAACCGAATATGGTTTTCCCAGGCTTTTATATAAATTTAGCGATTTATTTATGGCACCTTATATATGATATAGTCGTCCGATTTGACCATTCTCGTATTTGACCATTCTAATAAAAATAGAAAGAAGCGTTTCTATATGATAGAGACTGGTATGCCTGTATAAGTATTGTTAATTTTCATTACATTCCCTTTTGTACAATAACTGCACCTCAGTTTATGTACCTATAAATTGAAAGGTAATAAAGTAATGTATTTCTAATATTACATTCCTATTCAGTTTTAGATGATTCCTATAGCAAATAAATAACATACACAAAATATTTTCATAAAATTTAAATCAAATTATCAAATTATATTTTGTTTCTATTATTTTCCCGATTCCATATGAAAGCTACATATACTATATAGTTGTCCGATTGGGCCCGCTTTGAATAATATTTACAATATAAAGAAATAATTTTTGTTGTATTCTCGATCAAACAAAAACAAAAAACCACTGTAACCTTTTGAAATTAAAGTGCCAATGTCACCTGCAACTCATATTTTTTTATTTTAAAATGAAAAGTAGAAACATCAAGAATAAATTAGTTCGAAATATTTAAATAGTCTCTTATGGTAGAAATCTATTGTTTGGAAGCTTAGTACCGAAAAAGACCGTGATAATGCTTATCCGTTATGTCATATATATTATATATGTATGTCATTACATATATTCTCTAGTATGTATATATTGATTTGATGTAAGCGACTTAGGATTTATTCCTTTTAATTTAAAAAATATACAAATTCCATTAATTAAGAGAGCTACATGAAAATGTTTAAATTGTAAATCCTCTAATCCATATAAAACGGGTAGATAGAAGGAGCTACACTTCTGTATGTACCTAGAAACCTGTGGGCGTCAAAGCCGAAAATATGCCGTGGGATCAAACAATGATGCATATTTCTTATTCCATAATAGCTATTTAAGTCTCAGTTGTATATTATATTTACCGAAACGGCGATGGAGGGTTTCCGTTCAGTTCCAGTTTGCGATATGACTCTTCAATTGGACTTAAAATATCAGTCACACTAAAAGGTGTTGAATGATTGCTATTTATAAAAGAACTTTGTTGAGAATGAATATTTTGAAGATGATGTATATTTGAAAGATTGTGGTGGTGATGTGCCACCGCTGCAGCGGCTGCTGTAGATACCGAATGTAGTACCGAGTTTTCGTTTGGATGCAGTTTGGTATCCAGTTGATGTTGCTGGCCAATGGATGAGGGTATAAGTATGTCCTTGGGAGATAAACTCATAACCAAATCTGCTTCATTTAATACCGTTACCAAATTTATATCTGTATTAATTTGATGTTCTTGATAGCTCTTTTTTTCAATTAATGATGTATTATTTAGGCCGTGGGATGACATGCGAATATTTATGTCAGCTTAGTAAGTCCAAATACAGTAATTCCGCTAAAATTGAATGAAACATTAATTACAAATAAATTTTATAGAATGCAAAGTTTTTAAGTTTAAATTATTTTTTGTATACTACAATGCCAGCGCTCTGTTGTAGGTCAAAGTTTACCCTCCCAATTCTATAAAAATTTATTAGGTAATAGAAAAGCAAGCCAACATCCGAGAGCGGAGGTTGTATGCCCTAATAGTTTGCAATTGGATCGATTTAATTAATTTAATATTAATCTTATACATATATGAATGCAAATGCAAATTATATATATATATATATATATATGGGCTATTCTCTGGAAATTACAACCGCGGCAAAAGCCACAAAAAATGCTCTAAAATTAATATTTGTAGCATAGTAACTTTAAGAAATGTTTCAATAGATCAAATTTGAAAGCCTTTATCATATTTTAAAACAAATTTCGAAATATTGGAACGCAAACTCGCGCAACTCAAAATTTTGCATTATTTTTATGAAAAACACCATAAAAAGATCATGTTGTGTTTTGATAAAAATCTCCAAAGCAGAGGAACTATGCTTGGACTTTTGCTTTCTATCATCCCTGGGAGATTGCAAAGACTCAAAAGAGAGCATATTTATACTTTTCCAATATGCTTAAATATGTAGTAATAAACATCACGAAAAGATCGATAGAGAAAATGTCACGTGCGACACCGGCAAAAATTTACTTAAAAAAAAAACTACTTAATATTTTTAAATTAAATCAAATAAATTATTAAGTTGAATTGATTATAATACATTAAAATTAATTGCATTAAAATCTTTCATCAAGTTTCGAACGTGTCGAACTTTCGTTTTTTAAGTATCGTAAAACCGCTACTTTCTATAAGAAATTGGTTTAATCTAATCTATGCCGACGAAAATGAAAATTTAGAGTAAAGTAAAATGTGAGAAACATTAAAAAAAATAACATCGTTAGGATCTGCGTAGCTTATATTCAAACTAATTCAAATATAATTTACTTCCTCTACAAAATATTGAATGTCAATAAAAAAAAGGAAATATGTTTTAGAGACTTATTTCATAACTTATTTGATTAATTTCTCTAACAATGTAATAATCCACAAAAATCCTTATATGAAATACAACCACAACGAATTTTGGAGACATTTCGTTTTCGTTTTGGTAACTTATTTCATAATTTCCAACTCCCATATCTTTAATAGTATGCCAGTACTCTTGTTATATTACATACATATAAGTATTGTACATATACAGCACCCTTAATGTTTTTTTTTCTTTTAGTCGAAATCGGTCGACATAAGGATGTCAAATTTGTACCTATTCAAACTGAAAAAAAAACCAGACTTTAATTTAATTTTACAAAAATGTAAGGCATCCGCATGTGACAGAGACGGAAGTCACTTTTTCGAAAACCAGTTCAAGCACTGATGAAAGATTTTAATGCGATCAATTTTAATGTATTATGCATAAATTGATCTCAATATAAGGGCTATAGAAAAAATCAGAACCTTTTGAGTAAAAAAATTATAACTCAGCCAGTTTTCAACATACATACATATGTACATATGTGCAGATAATTTGACACATGTCGATTTCGTATTATTCTAGAATTACCGTTTTAATTTCATAATATAGCTGCAACATGGACGATCCAGGAATTTATTGAAAAAAATATTTAATTCCTGTTAGTTTTTCATTTGGTTAAATTGGATTAAATAATAATGCTCAAGTCGTAAACTGCAACGGTATACAAATTTCGGAGTGCCGAAGTTATCTTCCTTTCTTGTTTATGATGGTTTTCATATAAATAATGAAAAACCACATACATCCATACATATGTGCGAATTTGCATTCTAATGTTTCGAAATCTTTTTTAGAACATGCTAAAAGGCTTTCAAATTTGATTAATTGATGTAACTATGTTGAAAAAAATTATTTTTTAGAGGGCTTTTAGGTTTTTTCACTGTTGCTCTTTTCTGGAGAATAACCTATGAAATATCCTATGGTTCTCAAATTGATTTATCAATGTAACCAAATGTGAAAATAATTGGTTTTATTTCAAGTGAATCCATATATTATTCCATATATCACTAAAAATTAGAAAAAACACTGCTTTACATATGTGTATTAAAGGTAGGTAGATATGGTATAAAGTGAATTGAGATGCACAACCCGCATTAAAAAAAACTCCACTTAAAGGAAAAAAAACTCATTTAAACTATATGAATTCTTAAAAATAAATTTGTATATATCGTACATATATTAACTTTATGATAAATTATTTGCACTCACTTAATGTAATATTCGTTTAAAAGTCTTTAAGTTATGTCGAAGTGAGTGATTTAATACTTGATTTTGAAGACAAAATATTTATTGGCAAATCATCCGATTCTTATTTCTTCAGCACAATATAGGTATGTATGTAAATTTCAACACATATAAGCCTACGATTGAGAATTTATTATGAATATCCACTCGACACGATTCCGTCAAATGAAATAAGAGGTCTGAACAGTACTGACGAGTACTCCTCAGATGGCTTCTGGATAGCCCTCGAATAAGTTTTTCCTATTAACGATGACTTTGTGCTGTGTTTGGTACTGGCTACACACTTAGTTGAACAAAACAAACATGAAATATTGCTTATTCATTTTACTTCTGCCAGCCAATGCCAGCTCGAGAAATATAGAGGGCTGGGCTGAAAACCAGGTCGGCGCAAGGTTACAGTTCGGTACAACGCTACAGTTCGCTGTAACTCAGCTCATTCGTTAGACGTTTGTATCGTCTCTTTCGCACTCTAGATGTTAGCATCTTTTAATGTGGCAAAATGAGACAACTATATTCAGTTGTTCGTAGAATTCGCAGGTATATGGTGAATGGTTAAACTCTATAGAGTGAACCACCAATAGGAACAACGATGTTATTCCAACCCCCGTATCGCTCTCAGGCAAAGATTTCAAAATAGTTCCATCTTCTGAAGTGCTTTCACAGCGCTCATAACAAATAAACTGCTAGCTAAGCTCCTATTTTCACACAATATAAAAAAGGAAAATCGAACTTTATAAATCTTTGAAATTAATTTGCGTCGATATTAATTTTTTGTTTACTAGATTTCATATGCGAATATACTTTTCTTCTGGCCAAGTCTGATTTAAAGGGGTCATCATGATTGAACTATTATCAAATGAATATACAAACAATTTCACTTTTGGTAGACGTTAGAAACCAAAAGTTTCAAATTATGCCAGTTTTTTAAATTTTAATTATAAAAAAGGACATTTTGGAATTTGCAATTGATAATAGTTCATTCCATTCGTTTACATGTGTTGAGAGTACTCCACAAATTTCAAGTTATTCGGTCAGTTCGTTTTGGAGATAAGAAGGAGGAATGATTGAAATGAAAGATTGAGTTTTATAAAAACCCCAAAGGAAACATCATTGCAGGAGTATTCTTTCTCAGCGCTATAACTTTATAACGGCATCGAATATAGGAAGATCCTTTTTCCCACATATTCTACATGAGTTGAAGATAGTATAAAAAAAAACCAATCTTTGAATTCATTAACAAATTTTTACTATTATATTTATGAATATATTAATCATAAATATATTATAATTAATTTATTAATTTGTTTTTTATTCGGTATACTACTTTAATATTGCAAGGATTGCACTTTTTGAGCCCAGTGCCGATTACGAAACTAATTAATAATTCAATGTAATTAATTACTGGGTTGATAGTCCAAGTAGAGCGGTGCTGACGTCTAAGCCTTGAAGACGGTTTCCGTAGTGCAACCGAATGATATCGCAAATCATTATTGTTTTCTTTTGTTTAATCGTGACCTTGAGTTCACAAAAAAAAATTATTAAACAAATTTTATATAGTGTACTTTATTTTGAAAATATTTATAAATATTTATATAGGCACGCAGTGTCTTCTTCTGCTCCATGTCGGCGATCCGACCATAAAATCATAAAATTTGCCATTGGCGCGTCGTTGAATAAACGACTGCCGGCGCGACCGAGTCAAACGGCTGGCAAGAAATCTCAGCTTCAGAAGCTGCAAACAACAAGAAATTTTTTTTAACTTAATTTTAAGAATGTCAATTAGGTCTAGACATAAGCTTTTTTTAATATTTGCAAATTTCACAAAATGGCAGCGATTTGAAAAACAGTTTCATTTTTTTAGCATGTTTTTCAATCTAAAAATGACTGTAAAAAATTGAAAAACAATTTTTTGGAAAAAAGCTTGTGTCTAGACCTAGCGAGATGTTTTGTCAATAAGTAACGCTTTACAGATCTAGGATATCTTCTATGGTTTCGTCAAAATCGTGCCAAAACTTTTGAAAAACGGGAAAACGCGTTTAAAGATGAGAAAAATGGTCGAAACGTATGGAGGTGGCAATCTTTCGGGCTTCGTTTACCCATGAAGGAATGCGAATTTTACAAAACCCTTTATATGGCGTATTCCTCAGATCCTCTAGTATTTATTACAAATTAAAAAAAAATCGAAAAAAAAAATCGTAAGTAGAAGATTAAAGTTTGGAGTCAGAGAGGCGGCAAAAGCGAGTTTGCTTTACCTATCAAAGTAGTAACGGTGCTGGTTGTTGTGACGTATCGTTATTTTTTGCTGAACCAAGAACTTGAATATACTTTTCCGAAGGATGATCTGAACTCGAATCTGGCCTTAGAAAATTGTCTATGTACATGTCAGGCTTTAAGAATATTACATATGTACATTTGAGGTTCTGTAACCTCAATAAAGATTTTATTTTGTAAACGATCTGTAATTTATATTTATGTTTTGCTTTTGCCCATTAAAATATGTTTTTTTTTATTATTTTAAAATCTTAATTGGCTTCCCAGATATTGTGTTTTAAATTTATATACCTACATAAACTTCTCCCATACATATTTTAAAATTCGCCACGCTCAGAAATATATGGGAAATTAAAAAAGGGTTTATCACACAGAGAAACAGAGAAATTACACCGAATTTCTTGCGAGTCCCCATGAGTTGCGTATATCATCTGTAAAACAAGAAAGAAAGCTAACTGATAACCGGTCGATTCTATGGCAGCTATATAATATAGTCGTCGGATCCGGGTCGTTCCGACATACATATGTAGTAGTGAGAGCATATAGAAGCATATGTGAAAAGTTTCATTCAGATAACTTCAAAACTGAGGGACTAGTGTGCGTAGAAACGGACAGACGGACATGGCTAGATCGACTCGGCTGTTGATGCTGATCAAGAATATATATACTTTATAAGATCGGAAATGTCTCCTTCACTGCGATTCAAACTTCTGACTAAAATTATAATACCCTGCAAGGGTATCAAAAGCCAACTTTGCAATCCCAATGCTCCAATTCGCAAAAACAGGCAATACCCTCCGAGGTCCGAAATGAATTTGAAATACGAGAGTATCGCTCTTCTATTTTCCTAAATGTCGTCCAGGGATAGGTCACCACTCCGAAACATTTTTTCTCCGAATATCATCTCATATACGGGAATTGCCAAAGGTTGTATTTTAACCACTTTATTAGAAAAGGAGCAAAAATTAGCAAAAGATATTACATAGCCATCAAAAACAAAGGTTAAACCTACAAACTTACGTTTTTAACTTTTGTCAGGAATTTTCAGTTTGTTAGTTATACTCGACTAAAGACAGAAGACAAAGTTACTTTTATTCTATAAAATCACATAACTAAGACGTTACACGGCACAAAAATTCTACAAAAAAACATATTTATTCTATATACATTAAAAACTACATACATTTACCTTTAATTTCCATATTTTACTTAAATTTTTGGGTGCGTAGTAAACCTCGTGTTATATGCCAAAGAAAACAAAAAAAAAGCGCAAATTCCTTACGCGCAATTGGCTGATCAAGAGCTTAACTTTGAAAATTCGTAAAAGCTTATTTATGAATGTAACTATTAAACTTATTTTTTTGTCTATATTCTTTATTATATTAGATTCTAAAAGCGTTTTAATTATTATTAATTTTAATGTATATCCAATCCGATACACATTGAATTTTTGATTGTTGCTGCGCCATATTTCAAAAAGTTCGCTGTGACTAAAATCGAACGTGCCTATAAATTACCAAAATGTGAGAAAAGGGGGACGAATGGGGAAGAGTTTTTGGTTTGTGGCTAAAGACAACACTCACAAGTACAATCTGGACCAATTGGTTGCTTTCAGCATGGAACAGCTTATTAGTTATACTCCACGAAAGTCGGAGAACGCATGTTAGTTTTTTAAGAAAATACACATAAATTGGACATTACACCACACTAAATTCCTAGAACTATACATAAACTAACAATATACATTAAATAGTGCATACCTTGAAGATTATTTTCCATAATTTAGTTCAATTTTCTGAACTAATTTAATACGTGGGGCACAATATACAGCAACTAAATATTTTGGCGCAAACTCTTATTCGGAAATCAGCTGATCGCTAGCTCACTTTTAAAAGCTCTCAAAAGGCTTTGGTGGCACTTTTAAAGCTTTTAATTAACATTTTTGTAATGTAAGATGTATTTACTTTAAGATTAAAATAAGAAAACAACGATATATTAACGTCGAAAAATCGACTTTATGCCAAAAAAATCGAATTCTGGACCATAGTGCAGTGGTTCAACGTATATATTGATTTTCAATTTTCACAAAAATTCTAAACAATTATTTTAATTTTAGGTACTATAATTATTATTTAATATAACAAAATTTGGCATAGCTCCGGACTATATGCTATAACTACTACAGTAATAATAAAAATACAACAAAAACATTGATATAAATAACAAAAGAAAATAATTATATTAGGCTGGGGTATGTAATTTAATTTGTTTTTTATTATTATTTATTATTATATATTATATATATACCTATAATATATAATGCATTTTAGAGGTATGGTTCTTTGGGCAAAGTTGCTTATTTTGATCCCCAGAACACGAATTTCCGTGCCGCATATGCGATTTTTTTGCCTCCATACAAATCGACCTAATGTACATACATAAATAATTTGGACTACGAACTGATGAATTTGATGATGATGACTGGAGCTATCAACAGGATAACGCTTTAATTCACACGGCACAGGTCACAAACAACTTTTTTAGAGTGGTCAGCATTAAGCCCCGACCTTAATCCTATCGAGAATCTATGGGGGATCCTCTCTAATCGCGTTTTTTAAAACGGCAGACAGTTTGAGACAGTTCGTCACCTCAAATCAGCCACAGACCGAATATTGACATGCTGGTATTCATTCTAGTGGATATTTAACAATATTGGGGTATTTCCATGATACCTAAACCCAAACAACACAAACAACTTTTTTCAAAATAAAAAAATTACAGTTTTAGAATGGCCAGCTTTGAGCCCCGACCTTAATCCTATTGAGAATCTATTGGGGATCCTCTCTACTCGCGTTTTTTAAAACGGCAGACAGTTTGAGACAGTTCGTCACCTAAAATCAGCCATTGACATGAAAAATACAATCTTCAGTTATATTTATACCAAACGGCTATATTTAGTTTTAGAAAATAACGATAAAAGTATTAGCTATTAATAAATAATAATTACTTTTCTTCAATTATTCTATTAATTTAAATTAGGAGAGAAACAAAAATGAACATATCAGGGGTGCCACAAAAACCACTTCCGCTGCAAAAACGCTGAAAAATAATTCCGAGGTGCCACAGCACTTCCACACAAATATTTTTCGTGTATTTCAAATCACACAACTTGACGACAATTTCAATGCCTACCACATCGATAGATTCGAAATTTTGAAGTCGGGTTTAGTAGAGCTGTCGAACAACTTTTATTTATTTTCACGCCAACATTTTAAACTTTTTATACCCTTGCAGGGTATTATAATTTTAGTCAGAAGTTTCCAACGCAGTGAAGGAGACATTTCCGACCCCATAAGGTATATGGTATAAGGTATATTCTTGATCAGCATCAACAGCCCGTTGATCTAACCATGTCTGTCTATCCGTCTGTCCGTTTCTACGCAAACTAGTTCCTCAGTTTTGAAGCTATCTGAATGAAACTTTGCAGATAGTCTTCTATATGCTCTCACTACTATATATGCCGGATCGGACGACTACATCATATAGCTGCCATAGAAACGATCGGAAATTTTTGAGAAAAAAAATTTTAACTTTGGCAATTTTCAACATATTTTCATAACATATTTTCAGATATGGCCATTTTATAATATTTTAGAATTTCGGTTTTAATTTGATCAAAATCGGACCACTATATCATATAGCTACTATAGGAATATATATATAAATTCATTTAGTTTGTTCGCAACATTTTTGTTCGCAACATTTTTTTTCGCAACATTTTTTGTCGCAACATTTTTCTCTGGCAACATTTATGTCAGTACCCGAGAAAACGAAAACGTCTTACTTACTTACTGCAAGGGTATTTAAACTTCGGCATGCCGAAGTTAGCTTTCTTTCTTGTTTTAAGCTAGGCACTAACATAAACTAAATTTTCTGAAAGCAGCTTTAAGAAAAATTGCAATATATTTCGATCGGGAACCAGTGTGACCAAATATCTTAAGGATAAGGCGGAAAAAAGGCGGAAAACGCGTAAATGGGGTCATACTGACATGTACGCACAGCTGTTTTATGTAAACAAACTTTATAAAATTAAATTATAATGAACAGGAACGGATTCGATATTGGAATAATATTTATATTTTATATTTTATATTTTATATTTTATATTTTATATTTTATATTTTATATTTTATATTTTATATTTTATATTTTATATTTTATATTTTATATTTTATATTTTATATTTTATATTTTATATTTTATATTTTATATTTATATTTTATATTTTATATTTTTATATTTTTATATTTTATATTTTATATTTTATATTTTATATTTTATATTTTATATTTTATATTTTATATTTTATATTTTATATTTTATATTTTATATTTTATATTTTATATTTTATATTTTATATTTTATATTTTATATTTTATATTTTATATTTTATATTTTATATTTTATATTTTATATTTTATATTTTATATTTTATATTTTATATTTTATATTTTATATTTTATATTTTTATATTTTTATATTTTATATTTTATATTTTATATTTTATATTTTATATTTTATATTTTATATTTTATATTTTATATTTTATATTTTATATTTTATATTTTATATTTTATATTTTATATTTTATATTTTATATTTTATATTTTATATTTTTATATTTTATATTTTATATTTTATATTTTATATTTTATATTTTATATTTTATATTTTATATTTATATTTTATATTTTATATTTTATATTTTATATTTTATATTTTATATTTTATATTTTATATTTTATATTTTATATTTTATATTTATATTTTATATTTTATATTTTATATTTTATATTTTATGTTTTATATTTTTTATATTTTATATTTTATATTTTATATTTTATATTTTATATTTTTATATTTTATATTTTATATTTTATATTTTATATTTTATATTTTATATTTTATATTTTATATTTTATATTTTATATTTTATATTTTATATTTTATATTTTATATTTTATATTTTATATTTTATATTTTATATTTTATATTTTTATATTTTATATTTTATATTTTATATTTTATATTTTATATTTTATATTTTATATTTTATATTTTATATTTTATATTTTATATTTTTATATTTTATATTTTATATTTTATATTTTATATTTTATATTTTTATATTTTATATTTTATATTTTATATTTTATATTTTATATTTTATATTTTATATTTTATATTTTATATTTTATATTTTATATTTTATATTTTATATTTTATATTTTATATTTTATATTTTATATTTTTATATTTTATATTTTATATTTTATATTTTATATTTTATATTTTTATATTTTATATTTTATATTTTATATTTTATATTTTATATTTTATATTTTATATTTTATATTTTATATTTTATATTTTATATTTTATATTTTATATTTTATATTTTATATTTATATTTTATATTTTATATGTTTTATATTTTATATTTTATATTTTATATTTTATATTTTATATTTTTATATTTTATATTTTATATTTTATATTTTATATTTTATATTTTATATTTTATATTTTTATATTTTATATTTTATATTTTATATTTTATATTTTATATTTTATATTTTATATTTTATATTTTTATTTTATATTTTATATTTTTATGTTTTTATGTTTTATATTTTATGTTTTATATTTTATATTTTATATTTTATATTTTATATTTTATGTTTTATATTTTATGTTTATATTTTATATTTTATATTTTATGTTTATATTTTATATTTTTATATTTTATATTTTATATTTTATATTTTATATTTTATATTTTATATTTTATATTTTATATTTTATATTTTATATTTTATATTTTATATTTTATATTTTATATTTTATATTTTATATTTTTATATTTTATATTTTATATTTTATATTTTATATTTTATATGTTTATATTTTATATTTTATATTTTTATATTTTATATTTTATATTTTATATTTTATATTTTATATTTTATATTTTATGTTTTATATTTTATATTTTATATTTTATATTTTATATTTTATATTTTATATTTTATATTTTATATTTTATATTTTATATTTTATATTTTATGTTTTTATATTTTTATATTTTATATTTTATATTTTTATATTTTATATTTTATATTTTATATGTTTATATTTTATATTTTATATTTTATATTTTATATTTTATATTTTATATTTTATATTTTATATTTTATATTTTATATTTTATATTTTATATTTTATATTTTATATTTTATATTTTATATTTTATATTTTATATTTTATATTTTATATTTTATATTTTATATTTTATGTTTATATTTTATTTTTTATATTTTATATTTTATATTTTATATTTTTATATTTTATATTTTATATTTTATATTTTATATTTTATATTTTATATTTTATATTTTATATTTTTATATTTTATATTTTATATTTATATTTTTATATTTTTATATTTTATATTTTATATTTTATATTTTTATATTTTATATTTTATATTTTATATTTTATATTTTATATTTTATATTTTATATTTTATATTTTATATTTTATATTTTATATTTTATATTTTATATTTTATATTTATATTTTATATTTTATATTTTATATTTTATATTTTTATATTTTATATTTTATATTTTATATTTTATATTTTATATTTTATATTTTATATTTTTATTTTATATTTTATATTTTATATTTTTATATTTTATATTTTATATTTTATATTTTATATTTTATATTTTATATTTTATATTTTATATTTTTATATTTTATATTTTTATATTTTATATTTTATATTTTATATTTTTATATTTTATATTTTATATTTTATATTTTATATTTTATATTTTATATTTTATATTTTATATTTTATATTTTATATTTTATATTTTATATTTTATATTTTTATATTTTATATTTTATATTTTATATTTTATATTTTATATTTTATATTTTATGTTTTATATTTTTATATTTTATATTTTATGTTTTATATTTTATATTTTATATTTTATATTTTATATTTTATATTTTATATTTTATATTTTTATATTTTATATTTTATATTTTATATTTTATATTTTATATTTTATATTTTATATTTTATATTTTATATTTTATATTTTATATTTTATATTTTATATTTTATATTTTATATTTTATATTTTATATTTTTATATTTTATATTTTTATATTTTTATATTTTATATTTTTATATTTTATATTTTATATTTTATATTTTATATTTTATTTTATATTTTATATTTTATATTTTTATATTTTATATTTTATATTTTATATTTTATATTTTATATTTTATATTTTATATTTTATGTTTTATATTTTATATTTTATATTTTATATTTTATATTTTATATTTTATATTTTATATTTTATATTTTATATTTTATATGTTTATATTTTATATTTTATATTTTATATTTTATATTTTATATTTTATATTTTATATTTTTATATTTTATATTTTATATTTTATATTTTATATTTTATATTTTATATTTTATATTTTATATTTATATTTTATATTTTTATATTTTATATTTTATATTTATATTTTATGTTTTATATTTTATATGTTTATATTTTATATTTTATATTTTATATTTTATATTTTTATATTTTATATTTTATATTTTATATTTTATATTTTATATTTTATGTTTATGTTTATATTTTATATTTTATATTTTATGTTTTTATATTTTATGTTTTATATTTTATATTTTATATTTTTATATTTTATATTTTATATTTTATATTTTATATTTTATGTTTTATATTTTATATTTTATATTTTATATTTTATATTTTATATTTTATATTTTATATTTTATATTTTATATTTTATATTTTATATTTTATATTTTATATTTTATATTTTATGTTTTATATTTTATATTTTTATATTTTATATTTTATATTTTATATTTTATATTTTAGTATTTTATATTTTATATTTTTATATTTTATATTTTATATTTTATATTTTATATTTTATATTTTATATTTTATATTTTATATTTATATTTTATATTTATGTTTTTATGTTTTATATTTTATATTTTATATTTTATATTTTATATTTTATATTTTATATTTTATGTTTATATTTTATATTTTATATTTTATGTTTTATATTTTATATTTTATATTTTATATTTTATATTTTATATTTTATATTTTATATTTTATATTTTTATATTTTATATTTTATATTTTATATTTTATATTTTATATTTTTATATTTTATATTTTATATTTTATATTTTATATTTTTTATATTTTATATTTTATATTTTATATTTTATATTTTATATTTTATATTTTATATTTTATATGTTTTTATTTTAATATTTTATATTTTATATTTATATTTTATATTTTATATTTTATTTATATTTTATATTTTATATTTTATATTTTATATTTTATATTTTATATTTTATATTTTATGTTTTATATTTTATATTTTATATTTTATGTTTTATATTTTATATTTTATATTTTATATTTTTATATTTTATATTTTATATTTTATATTTTTATATTTTATATTTTATATTTTTATATTTTATATTTTATATTTTATATTTTATATTTTATATTTTATATTTTATATTTTATATTTTATATTTTATATTTTATATTTTATATTTTATATTTTATATTTTATATTTTATATTTTATATTTTATATTTTATATTTTATATTTTATATTTTATATTTTATATTTTATATTTTATATTTTATATTTTATATTTTATTATATTTTATATTTTATATTTTATATTTTATATTTTATATTTTATATTTTATATTTTTATATTTTATATTTTATATTTTATATTTTATATTTTATATTTTATAATTTATTTTATATTTTATATTTTATATTTTATATTTTATATTTTATATTTTTATATTTTATATTTTATATTTTATATTTTATATTTTATATTTTATATTTTATATTTTATATTTTATATTTTATATTTTATATTTATATTTTATATTTTATATTTTATATTTTATATTTTATATTTTATATTTTATATTTTATATTTTATATTTTATATTTTATATTTTATATTTTATATTTTATATTTTATATTTTATATTTTATATTTTATATTTTATATTTTATATTTTATATTTTTATATTTTATATTTTATATTTTTTATGTTTATATTTTATATTTTATATTTATATATTATATATTTTTATAATTTATATTTTATATTTTATATTTTATATTTTATATTTTTATATTTTTATTTTATTTTTATGTTTTTATATTTTATATTTTATGTTTATATTTTATATTTTATATTTTATATTTTATATTTTATATTTTATATTTTATATTTTATATTTTATATTTTATATTTTATATTTTATATTTTATATTTTATATTTTATATTTTATATTTTATATTTTATATTTTATATTTTTATATTTTATATTTTATGTTTTTATATTTTATATTTGTTTATGTTTTATATTTTATATTTATGTTTTATATTTTATATTTTATATTTTATATTTTATATTTTTATATTTTATATTTTATATTTTATATTTTTTATGTTTTATATTTTATATTTTATATTTTATATTTTATATTTTATATTTTATATTTTATATTTTATATTTTATATTTTATATTTTATATTTTATATTTTATATTTTATATTTTATATTTTATATTTTATATTTTTATATTTTATATTTTATATTTTATATTTTATATTTTATATTTTATATTTTTATATTTTATATTTTATATTTTATATTTTATATTTTATATTTTATATTTTATATTTTATATTTTATATTTTATATTTTATATTTTATATTTTATATTTTATATTTTATATTTTATATTTATGTTTATATTTTATATTTTATATTTTATATTTTATATTTTATATTTTATATTTTATATTTTATATTTTATATTTTATATTTTATATTTTATATTTTATATTTTATATTTTATATTTTTATATTTTATATTTTATATTTTATATTTTATATTTTATATTTTATATTTTATATTTATATTTTATATTTTATATTTTTATATTTTATATTTTATATTTTATATTTTATATTTTATATTTTATATTTTATATTTTATATTTTATATTTTATATTTTATATTTTATATTTTTATATTTTTATATTTTTATATTTTATATTTTATATTTTATATTTTATATTTTATATTTTATGTTTATATTTTATATTTTATGTTTTATATTTTATATTTTATATTTTATATTTTTATATTTTATATTTTATATTTTATGTTTTATATTTTATATTTTATATTTTATATTTTATATTTTATATTTTATATTTTATATTTTATATTTTTATATTTTATATTTTATGTTTTATATTTTATATTTTTTATATTTTATATTTTATATTTTTATATTTTATATTTTATATTTTATATTTTATATTTTATATATTTTATATTTTATATTTTATATTTTATATTTTATATTTTATATTTTATATTTTATATTTATATTTTTATATTTTATATTTTATATTTTATATTTTATATTTTATATTTTATATTTTATATTTTATATTTTATATTTTATATTTTATATTTTATATTTTATATTTTTTATTTTATATTTTATATTTTATATTTTATATTTTATATTTTATATTTTATATTTTATATTTTATATTTTATATTTTATATTTTATATTTTATATTTTATATTTTATATTTTATATTTTATATTTTATATTTTATATTTTATATTTTATATTTTATATTTTATATTTTATATTTTATATTTTATATTTTATATTTTATATTTTATATTTTATATTTTATATTTTATATTTTATATTTATATTTTATATTTTATATTTTATATTTTATATTTATATTTATATTTTATATTTTATATTTTATATTTTATATTTTATATTTTATATTTTATATTTTTTATATTTTATATTTTATATTTTATATTTTATATTTTATATTTTATTTTATATTTTATATTTTATATTTTTATATTTTATATTTTATATTTTATATTTTATATTTTATATTTTATATTTTATATTTTATATTTTTATATTTATTTATATTTTATATTTTATATTTTATATTTTATATTTTATATTTTATATTTTATATTTTATATTTTATATTTTATATTTTTATATTTTATATTTTATATTTTATATTTTATATTTTATATTTTATATTTTATATTTTATATTTTATATTTTATATTTTTATATTTTATATTTTTATATTTTATATTTTATATTTTATATTTTATATTTTATATTTTATATTTTATATTTTATATTTTATATTTTTATATTTTATATTTTATATTTTATATTTTATATTTTATATTTTATATTTTTTATATTTTATATTTTATATTTTATATTTTATATTTTATATTTTATATGTTTATATTTTATGTTTTATATTTTATATTTTATGTTTTATTTTATATTTTATATTTTATATTTTATATTTTTATATTTTATTATTTTATATTTTATATTTTATATTTTATATTTTATATTTTATATTTTATATTTTATATTTTATATTTTATATTTTTATATTTTTATATTTTATATTTTATATTTTATATTTTATATTTTATATTTTATATTTTATATTTTATTTTTATATTTTATATTTTATATCTTTTATATTTTATATTTTTATATTTTATATTTTATATTTTATATTTTATATTTTATATTTTATATTTTATATTTTATATTTTATATTTTATATTTATATTTTATATTTTATATTTTATATTTTATATTTTATATTTTATATTTTATATTTTATATTTATATTTTATATTTTATTTTATATTTTATATTTTATATTTTATATTTTATATTTTATATGTTATATTTTATATTTTATATTTTATATTTTATATTTTATATTTTATATTTTATATTTTATATTTTATATTTTATATTTATATTTTATATTTTATATTTTATATTTTATATTTTATATTTTATATTTTTATTTTTATATTTTATATTTTATATTTTATATTTTATATTTTATATTTTATATTTTTATATTTTATATTTTATATTTTATATTTATATTTTTATTTTATATTTTTTATATTTTATATTTTATATTTTATATTTTATATTTTATATTTTATATTTTATATTTTATATTTTATATTTTATATTTTATGTTTTATATTTTATATTTTATATTTTATATTTTATATTTTATATTTTATATTTTATATTTATATTTTATATTTTATATTTTATGTTTTATATTTTATATTTTATATTTTATATTTTATATTTTATATTTTATATTTTATGTTTTATATTTTATATTTTATATTTTATATTTTATATTTTATGTTTTATATTTTATATTTTATATTTTATATTTTATATTTTATATTTTATATTTTATATTTTATATTTTATATTTTTATATTTTTATATTTTATATTTTTATATTTTATATTTTATATTTTATATTTTATATTTTATATTTTATATTTTATATTTTATATTTTATATTTTATATTTTATATTTTATATTTTATATTTTATATTTTATATTTTATATTTTATATTTTATATTTTATATTTTATATTTTATATTTTATATTTTATATTTTATATTTTATATTTTATATTTTATATTTTATCATTTTATATTTTATATTTTATATTTTATATTTTATATTTTATATTTTATATTTTATATTTTATATTTTATATTTTATATTTTTATGTTTATATTTTTATATTTTATATTTTATATTTATATTTTATATTTTATATTATATTTTTATATTTTATATTTTATATTTTTATATTTTATATTTATATTTTATGTTTTATGTTTATATTTTATATTTTATATTTTATATTTTATATTTTATATTTTATATTTTTATTTTATATTTTATATTTTTTATATTTTATATTTTATATTTTATATTTTATATTTTATATTTTATATTTTTATATTTTATATTTTATATTTTATATTTTATATTTTATATTTTATATTTTATATTTTATATTTTATATTTTATATTTTATATTTTTTATATTTTATATTTTATATTTTATATTTTATATTTTATATTTTATATTTTATATTTTATATTTATTTTTTATATTTTATATTTTATATATTTTATATTTTATATTTTATATTTTATATTTTTATATTTTATATTTTATATTTTATATTTTATATTTTATATTTTATATTTTATATTTTATATTTTTATATTTTATATTTTATATTTTATATTTTTATATTTTATATTTTATATTTTATATTTTATATTTATATTTTATATTTTATATTTTATATTTTATATTTTATATTTTATATTTTATATTTTATATTTTTATATTTTATATTTTATATTTTATATTTTATATTTTATATTTTATATTTTATATTTTATATTTTATATTTTATATTTTATATTTTATATTTTATATTTTATATTTTATATTTTATATTTTATATTTTATATTTTATATTTTATATTTTATATTTTATATTTTATATTTTATATTTTATATTTTATATTTTATATTTTATATTTTATATTTTATTTTTTATATTTTTTATATTTTATATTTTATATTTTTATATTTTATGTTTTATATTTTATATTTTATATTTTATATTTTATATTTTATATTTTATATTTTATATTTTATATTTTATATTTTATATTTTATATTTTATATTTATATTTTATATTTTATATTTTATATTTTATATTTTATATTTTATATTTTATATTTTATATTTTATATTTTATATTTTATATTTTATATTTTATATTTTATATTTTATATTTTATATTTTATATTTTATATTTTATATTTTATATTTTATATTTTATATTTTATATTTTATATTTTATATTTTATATTTTATATTTTATATTTTATATTTTATATTTTATATTTTATATTTTATATTTTATATTTTATATTTTATATTTTATATTTTATATTTTATATTTTATATTTTATATTTTATATTTTATATTTATATTTTATATTTTATATTTTATATTTTATATTTTATATTTTATATTTTATATTTTATATTTTATATTTTATATTTTATATTTTATATTTTATATTTTATATTTTATATTTTATATTTTATATTTTATATTTTATATTTTATATTTTATATTTTTATATTTTATATTTTATATTTTATATTTTATATTTTATATTTTATATTTTATATTTTATATTTTATATTTTATATTTTATATTTTATATTTTATATTTTTATATTTTATATTTTATATTTTATATTTTATATTTTATATTTTATATTTTATATTTTTATATTTTATATTTGTTATATTTTTATATTTTATATTTTATATTTTATATTTTATATTTTATATTTTATATTTTATATTTTATATTTTATATTTATATTTTATATTTTATATTTTATATTTTATGTTTTATATTTTATATTTTATATTTTATATTTT
The DNA here is from genome assembly GCA_018151655.1 of Drosophila bocqueti. NCBI lineage: Eukaryota > Metazoa > Arthropoda > Insecta > Diptera > Drosophilidae > Drosophila > Drosophila bocqueti. The sequence continues at coordinate 39,468 of JAECXF010000298.1, read as the reverse complement.
ATATTTTATATTTTATATTTTATATTTTTATATTTTATATTTTATATTTTATATTTTATATTTTATATTTTATATTTTATATTTTATATTTTATATTTTATATTTTATATTTTATATTTTATATTTTATATTTTATATTTTATATTTTATATTTTTATATTTTTATATTTTATATTTTATATTTTATATTTTATATTTTATATTTTATATTTTATATTTTATATTTTATATTTTTTATTTTTATATTTTATATTTTATATTTTATATTTTATATTTTATATTTTTATATTTTTATATTTTATATTTTATATTTTATATTTTTATATTTTATATTTTATATTTTATATTTTATATTTTATATTTTATATTTTTATATTTTATATTTTATATTTTATATTTTATATTTTATATTTTATATTTTATATTTTTATATTTTATATTTTATATTTTATATTTTATATTTTATATTTTTATATTTTATATTTTATATTTTATATTTTATATTTTATATTTTATATTTTATATTTTATATTTATATTTTTATATTTTATATTTTATATTTTATATTTTATATTTTATATTTTATATTTTATATTTTATATTTTATATTTTATATTTTATATTTTATATTTTATATTTTATATTTTATATTTTATATTTTATATTTTATATTTTATATTTTATATTTTATATTTTATATTTTTATATTTTATATTTTATATTTTATATTTTATATTTTATATTTTTATATTTTATCTTATTTTATATTTTATATTTTATATTTTATATTTTATATTTTATATTTTATATTTTATATTTTATATTTTTATATTTTATATTTTATATTTTATATTTTATATTTTATATTTTATATTTTATATTTTATATTTTATATTTTATATTTTATATTTTATATTTTATATTTTATATTTTTATTTTTTATATTTTATATTTTATATTTTTATATTTTATATTTTATATTTTTATATTTTATATGTTTATATTTTATATTTTATATTTTATATTTTATATTTTATATTTTTATATTTTATATTTTATATTTTATATTTTATATTTTATATTTTATATTTATATTTTATATTTTATATTTTATATTTTATATTTTTATTTTATATTTTATATTTATATTTTATATTTTATATTTTATATTTTATATTTTATATTTTATATTTTATATTTTATATTTTTATATTTTTATATTTTTATATTTTATATTTTATATTTTATATTTTATATTTTATATTTTATATTTTATATTTTATATTTTTATATTTTATATTTTATATTTTATATTTTATATTTTATATTTTATATTTTATATTTTATATTTTATATTTTATATTTTATATTTTATATTTTGTATATTTTTATATTTTATATTTTATATTTTATGTTTTATATTTTATATTTTATATTTTATATTTTATATTTTATATTTTATATTTTATATTTTTATATTTTATATTTTATATTTTATATTTTATATTTTATATTTTATATTTTATATTTTATATTTTATATTTTATATTTTATATTTTATATTTTATATTTTATATTTTATATTTTATATTTTATATTTTATGTTTTATATTTTATATTTTATATTTTATATTTTATATTTTATATTTTATGTTTATATTTTATATTTTATATTTTATATTTTATATTTTATATTTTATATTTTATATTTTTATATTTTATATTTTATATTTTATATTTTATATTTTATATTTTATATTTTATATTTTATATTTTTTATATTTTATATTTTATATTTTATATTTTATATTTTATATTTTATATTTTATATTTTATATTTTATATTTTATATTTTATATTTTATATTTTATATTTTATATTTTATATTTTATATTTTATATTTTATATTTTATATTTTATATTTATATTTTATATTTTATATTTTATATTTTATATTTTATATTTTATATTTATATTTTATATTTTTATATTTTATATTTTATGTTTTATGTTTTATATTTTATGTTTTTATATTTTATATTTTATATTTTATATTTTATATTTTTTATATTTTATATTTTATATTTTATATTTTATATTTTTATATTTTATATTTTATATTTTATATGTTTATATTTTATATTTTATATTTTATATTTTATATTTTATATTTTATATTTTATATTTTATATTTTATATTTTATATTTTATATTTTATATTTTATATTTTATATTTTTATATGTTTATGTTTTATATTTTATGTTTTATATTTTATATTTTTATATTTTATATTTTATATTTTATGTTTTATATTTTTATATTTTATGTTTTATATTTTATATTTTATATTTTATATTTTATATTTTATATTTTATATTTTATATTTTTATATTTTATATTTTATATTTTATATTTTATATTTTATATTTTATATTTTATATTTTATATTTTATATTTTATATTTTATTATTTTATATTTTATATTTTATATTTTATATTTTATATTTTATATTTTATATTTTATATTTTATATTTTATATTTTATATTTTATATTTTATATTTTATATTTTATATTTTATATTTTATATTTTATATTTTATATTTTATATTTTTATATTTTATATTTTTATATTTTATATTTTATGTTTTATATTTTATATTTTATATTTTTATATTTTATATTTTATATTTTATATTTTATATTTTATATTTTATATTTTATATTTTATATTTTATATTTTATATTTTATATTTTATATTTTATATTTTATATTTTATGTTTTATATTTTATATTTTATATTTTATATTTTATATTTTTATATTTTATATTTTATATTTTATATTTTATATTTTATATTTTATATTTTATATTTTATATTTTATATTTTATATTTTATATTTTATATTTTATATTTTATATTTTATATTTTATATTTTATATTTTTATATTTTATATTTTATATTTTATATTTTATATTTTATATTTTATATTTTATATTTTATATTTTATATTTTATATTTTATATTTTATATTTTATGTTTTATATTTTATATGTTTATATTTTATATTTTATATTTTATATTTTATATTTTATATTTTATATTTTATATTTTATATTTTATATTTTATATTTTATATTTTATATTTTATATTTTATATTTTATATTTATATTTTATATTTTATATTTTATATTTTATATTTTATATTTTATATTTTATATTTTATATTTTATATTTTATATTTTATATTTTATATTTTATATTTTATATTTTATATTTTTATATTTTATATTTTATATTTTATATTTTATATTTTATATTTTATATTTTATATTTTATATTTTATATTTTATATTTTATATTTTATATTTTATATTTTATATTTTATGTTTTATATTTTATATTTTTATATTTTATATTTTATATTTTATATTTTATATTTTATATTTTATATTTTATATTTATATTTTATATTTTATATTTTATATTTTATATTTTATATTTTATATTTTATATTTTATATTTTTATATTTTATATTTTATATTTTATATTTTATATTTTATATTTTATATTTTATATTTTATATTTTATATTTTATATTTTATATTTTATATTTTATATTTTATATTTTTTATGTTTATATTTTTATATTTTATATTTTATATTTTATATTTTATATTTTATATTTTATATTTTATATTTTATATTTTATATTTTATATTTTATATTTTATATTTTATATTTTTATATTTTATATTTTATATTTTATATTTTATATTTTATATTTTATATTTTATATTTTATATTTTATATTTTTATATTTTATATTTTATATTTTATATTTTATATTTTATATTTTATATTTTATATTTTATATTTTTATATTTTATATTTTATATTTTATATTTTATATTTTATATTTTATATTTTATATTTTATATTTTATATTTTATATTTTATATTTTATATTTTATATTTTATATTTTATATTTTATATTTTATATTTTTATGTTTTATATTTTATATTTTATATTTTATATTTTTATATTTTATATTTTATATTTTATGTTTTATATTTTATATTTTATATTTTATATTTTATATTTTATATTTTTATATTTTATATTTTATATTTTATATTTTATATTTTATATTTTATATTTTATATTTTATATTTTATATTTTATATTTTATATTTTATATTTTATATTTTATATTTTATATTTTATATTTTATATTTTATATTTTTATATTTTATATTTTATATTTTATATTTTATATTTTATATTTTATATTTTATATTTTATATTTTATATTTTATATTTTATATTTTATATTTTATATTTTATATTTTATATTTTATATTTTATATTTTATATTTTATATTTTATATTTTATATTTTATATTTTATATTTTATATTTTATGTTTTATATTTTATATTTTATATTTTATATTTTATATTTTATATTTTATATTTTATATTTTATATTTTATATTTTATATTTTATATTTTATATTTTATATTTTATATTTTATATTTTATATTTTATATTTTATATTTTATATTTTATATTTTTATATTTTATATTTTATATTTTATATTTTATATTTTATATTTTATATTTTATATTTTATATTTTATATTTTATATTTTTATATTTTATATTTTATATTTTATATTTTATATTTTATATTTTATATTTTATATTTTATATTTTATATTTTATATTTTATATTTTATATTTTTATATTTTATATTTTATATTTTATATTTTATATTTTATATTTTATATTTTATATTTTATATTTTATATTTTTATATTTTATGTTTTATATTTTTATATTTTTATATTTTATATTTTATATTTTATATTTTATATTTTATATTTTTATATTTTATATTTTATATTTTATATTTTATATTTTATATTTTATATTTTATATTTTATATTTTTATATTTTATATTTTTATATTTTATATTTTATATTTTATATTTTATATTTTATATTTTATATTTTATATTTTATATTTTATATTTTATATTTTATATTTTATATTTTATATTTTATATTTTATATTTTATATTTTATATTTTATATTTTTATATTTTATATTTTATATTTTATATTTTATATTTTATATTTTATATTTTATGTTTTATATTTTATATTTTTATATTTTATATTTTATATTTTATATTTTATATTTTATATTTTATATTTTATATTTTATATTTTATATTTTATATTTTATGTTTTATATTTTATATTTTATATTTTATATTTTATATTTTATATTTTATATTTTATATTTTATATTTTATATTTTATATTTTATATTTTATATTTTATATTTTATATGTTTATATTTTATATTTTATATTTTATATTTTATATTTTATATTTTATATGTTTATATTTTTATATTTTATATTTTATATTTTATATTTTATATTTTATATTTTATATTTTATATTTTATATTTTATATTTTATATTTTATATTTTATATTTATATTTTATATTTTATGTTTTATATTTTATGTTTTATATTTTTATATTTTATATTTTATATTTTATATTTTATATTTTTATATTTTATGTTTTATATTTTATATTTTATATTTTTATATTTTATTTTATATTTTATATTTTATATTTTATATTTTATATTTTATATTTTATATTTTATATTTTTATATTTTATATTTTATATTTTATATTTTATATTTTTATTTTTATGTTTATGTTTTATATTTTTATATTTTATATTTTTATATTTTATATTTTATATTTTATATTTTATATTTTATATTTTATATTTTATATTTTATATTTTATATTTTATATTTTTATATTTTATATTTTATATTTTATATTTTATATTTTATATTTTATATTTTATATTTTATATTTTATATTTTATATTTTATATTTTATATTTTATATTTTATATTTTTTATATTTTATATTTTATGTTTTATATTTTTATGTTTTATTTTTATGTTTATATTTATATTTTATATTTTATATTTTTATATTTTATATTTTATATTTTATATTTTATATTTTATATTTTATATTTTATATTTTATATTTTATATTTTATATTTTATATTTTATATTTTATATTTTATATTTTATGTTTTATATTTTATATTTTATATTTTATATTTTATATTTTATATTTTATATTTTATATTTTATATTTTATATTTTATATTTTATATTTTATATTTTATATTTTTTTATATTTTATATTTTATATTTTATATTTTTATATTTTATATTTTATATTTTTATATTTTATATTTTATATTTTATATTTTATATTTTATATTTTATATTTTATATTTTATATTTTATATTTTATATTTTATATTTTATATTTTTATGTTTATTTTATATTTTATATTTTATATTTTATATTTTATATTTTATATTTTATATTTTATATTTTTTATATTTTATATTTTATATTTTATATTTTATATTTTATATTTTATATTTTATATTTTATATTTTATATTTTATATTTTATATTTTATATTTTATATTTTATATTTTATATTTTATATTTTTTATGTTTATATTTTATGTTTATATTTTATATTTTATATTTTATATTTTATATTTTATATTTTATATTTTATATTTTATATTTTATATTTTATATTTTATATTTTATATTTTATATTTTATATTTTATATTTTATATTTTATATTTTATATTTTATGTTTTATATTTTATGTTTTATATTTTATATTTTATATTTTATATTTTATATTTTATATTTTATGTTTTATATTTTATATTTTATATTTTATATTTTATATTTTATATTTTATATTTTATGTTTTATGTTTTATATTTTATATTTTATATTTTTATATTTTATATTTTATATTTTATATTTTATATTTTATATTTTATATTTTATATTTTATATTTTATATTTTATATTTTTATATTTTATATTTTATATTTTATATTTTATATTTTATATTTTATATTTTATATTTTATATTTTATATTTTATATTTTTATATTTTATATTTTATATTTTATATTTTATATTTTATATTTTATATTTTATGTTTTATATTTTTTATTTTATTTTATATTTTATATTTTATATTTTATATTTTATATTTTATATTTTATATTTTATGTTTTATATTTTATATTTTATATTTTTATATTTTATATTTTATATTTTATATTTTATATTTTATATTTTATATTTTATATTTTATATTTTATATTTTATATTTTATATTTTATATTTTATATTTTATATTTTATATTTATATTTTTATATTTTATATTTTATATTTTATGTTTTATATTTTATATTTTATATTTTATGTTTTTATATTTTATGTTTTATATTTTATGATTTTATATTTTATATTTTATATTTTATATTTTATATTTTATATTTTATATTTTATATTTTTATTTTTATGTTTTATATTTTATATTTTATATTTTATATTTTATGTTTATTTTATATTTTATATTTTATATTTTATATTTTATATTTATATTTATATTTTATATTTTATATTTTTATGTTTTATGTTTTTATATTTTATATTTTTATATTTTATATTTTATATTTTATATTTTATGTTTTATATTTTATATTTTTATATTTTTATATTTTATGTTTTATATTTTATATTTTATATTTTATATTTTATATTTTATATTTTTATATTTTATATTTTATATTTTTATATTTTATATTTTATATTTTATATTTTATATTTTATATTTTATATTTTATATTTTATATTTTATATTTTATATTTTTATATTTTATATTTTATATTTTATATTTTTATATTTTATATTTTATATTTTATATTTTATGTTTTTATATTTTATGTTTATGTTTTATATTTTATATTTTATATTTTTATATTTTATATTTTATATTTTATATGTTTATGTTTTATATTTATATTTTATGTTTATATTTTATATTTTATATTTTATATTTTATATTTTATATTTTATATTTTATATTTTATATTTTATATTTTATATTTTATTTTATATTTTATATTTTATATTTTATATTTTTATTTTTATGTTTATATTTTATATTTTATGTTTTATATTTTTTTATTTTATATTTTATATTTTATATTTTATATTTTATATTTTATATTTTATATTTTATATATTTTATATTTTATATTTTATGTTTTATATTTTATATTTTATATTTTTTATATTTTATATTTTATATTTTATATTTTTATGTTTTATATTTTTATGTTTTATTTTTATATTTTATATTTTATATTTTATATTTTATGTTTTATATTTTATATTTTATATTTTATATTTTATATTTATATTTTATATTTTATATTTTATTTTTTATGTTTTATATTTTATATTTTATATTTTATATTTTATATTTTATATTTTATATTTTATGTTTTATATTTTATGTTTTATGTTTTATATTTTTTATATTTTATATTTTATATTTTATATTTTATATTTTATATTTTATATTTTATATTTTATATTTTTTTTATATTTTATATTTTATATTTTATATTTTATATTTTATATTTTATATTTTATATTTTATATTTTATATTTTATATTTTTATGTTTTATGTTTTATGTTTTATGTTTTTATGTTTTATGTTTTATATTTTATATTTTTATATTTTATATTTTATATTTTATATTTTATATTTTTATGTTTATATTTTATATTTTATATTTTATATTTTATATTTTATATTTTTATATTTTTATATTTTATATTTTATATTTTATTTTTATATTTTATATTTTATGTTTTATATTTTATGTTTTTATATTTTATATTTTATATTTTATATTTTATATTTTTATATTTTATATTTTATGTTTTTATTTTATATTTTATATTTTTATATTTTATATTTTTATATTTTATGTTTATGTTTATATTTTATATTTTTATGTTTTTATATTTTATATTTTATATTTTATATTTTATATTTTATATGTTTATATTTTATATTTTATGTTTTATGTTTTATATTTTATATTTTATATTTTATGTTTTTATATTTTATATTTTTATGTTTTATATTTTATGTTTTTATGTTTTATGTTTTATATTTTATATTTTTATTTTTATTTTATATTTTATGTTTATATTTTATATTTTATATTTTATATTTTTATATTTTATATTTTATATGTTTTATATTTTATATTTTATATTTTATGTTTTATATTTTATATTTTATGTTTTATTTTATATTTTATATTTTATATTTTATGTTTTATATTTTATATTTTATGTTTTATATTTTATGTTTATGTTTTATATTTTTATATTTTATATTTTTATATTTTATATTTTATATTTTATATTTTATATTTTATATTTTTATATTTTATATTTTATATTTTATATTTTTATATTTTATATTTTATATTTTATGTTTTTATAGTTTTATGTTTTATATTTTTATATTTTTATGTTTTATATTTTTATATTTTATATTTTATATTTTATGTTTTATATTTTATATTTTATATTTTTATATTTTATATGTTATTTTATATTTTATATATTTTATGTTTTATATTTTTATATTTTATATATTTTATGTTTTATGTTTTATATTTTTATATGTTTTATATTTTATATTTTATGTTTTTATGTTTTATGTTTTATTTTTATTTTATATTTTATATTTTATGTTTTATGTTTTATATTTTTATATTTTATATTTTATATTTTTATGTTTTATATTTTATATTTTATGTTTTTATTTTTATATTTTATATTTTATATTTTATATTTATTTTATTTTTATATTTTATATTTTTATATTTTTATTTTTATATTTTTATATTTTATATTTTATGTTTTATGTTTTATATTTTATATTTTATGTTTTATGTTTTATATTTTTATGTTTTATATTTTTATGTTTTTATATTTTATATTTTATATTTTATATTTTATATTTTATATTTTTTATATTTTTATATTTTATATTTTTATGTTTTATATTTTATATTTTTATGTTTTATGTTTTTATATTTTATATTTTTATATTTAATATTTTATATTTTTATGTTTTTATGTTTTTATGTTTTATGTTTTTATGTTTTATGTTTTATATTTTATATTTTTATGTTTTATATTTTATATTTTATATTTTTATATTTTATATTTTTTATATTTTATGTTTTATATTTTATATTTTATATTTTATATTTTATATTTTATATTTTTATATTTTATGTTTTATATTTTATGTTTATATTTTATGTTTTATATTTTATATTTTATATTTTATATTTTATATTTTATATTTTATGTTTTATATGTTTTATATTTTATATTTTTATGTTTTATATTTTATATTTTATATTTTATATTTTATATTTTTGTTTTATATTTTATTTTTATATTTTATATTTTATATTTTATATTTTATATTTTATATTTTATATTTTATATTTTTATATTTTATATTTTATATTTTATATTTTATGTTTTATATTTTATATTTTATATTTTTATGTTTTATGTTTTATATTTTTATTTTATATTTTTATATTTTTATATTTTATATTTTATATTTTATATTTTATATTTTATATTTTATATTTTATTTTATTTTTTATATTTTATATTTTATATTTTTATATGTTTTATATTTTATATTTTATATTTTATATTTTATATTTTATATTTTATATTTTATATTTTATGTTTTATGTTTTATGTTTTATATTTTATGTTTTTATATTTTATATTTTTATGTTTTATGTTTATATTTTATATTTTATATTTTATATTTTTTATTTTATATTTTATATTTTATATTTTATATTTTTATTTTGTTATTTTATATTTTATATTTTTATTTTTTATTTTTATGTTTATATTTTATGTTTTATATTTTATATTTTATATTTTATGTTTTATATTTTATATTTTTATATTTTATATTTTATATTTTATATTTTATATTTTATATTTTATATTTTATATTTTATATTTTATATTTTATATTTTATATTTTATATTTTATATTTTATATTTTTATATTTTATTTTTTATATTTTTATGTTTTATTTTTATATTTTATATTTTATATTTTATATTTTATATTTTTATATTTTATATTTTATATTTTATGTTTTATATTTTTATATTTTATGTTTATATTTTATATTTTATATTTTATATTTTATATTTTTATGTTTTATATTTTATATTTTATATTTTATATTTTATATTTTATATTTTATGTTTATGTTTTATATTTTATATGTTTTATATATTTATATTTTATATTTTATATTTTTATATTTTATATTTTATATTTTATGTTTTATATTTTATGTTTTTATATTTTATATTTTATATTTTATATTTTTATATTTTATGTTTTATATTTTATGTTTTTATGTTTTATATGTTTATGTTTTATATTTTTATTTTTATATTTTATATTTTATGTTTATATTTTTATATTTTATATTTTTATATTTTATATATTTTATATTTTATATTTTATATTTTATATTTTATATTTTATATTTTATATTTTATATTTTATGTTTTTATATTTTTATTTTATATTTTATATTTTATATTTTATGTTTTATGTTTTATATTTTATATTTTTATATTTTATATTTTATATTTTATGTTTTTTTATATTTTTATATTTTATATTTTATATTTTATATTTTATGTTTTATATTTTTATTTTTATATTTTATATTTTATATTTTATATTTTTATTTTATATTTTATATTTTTATATTTTATATTTTATTTATGTTTTTATATTTTATGTTTTATGTTTATGTTTATGTTTTATGTTTTATGTTTTTATGTTTTATATTTTATGTTTTATATTTTATGTTTTATGTTTTTATATTTTTATATTTATATTTTATATTTTATATTTTTATATTTTATATTTTTATATTTTATATTTTATATTTTATATTTTTATATTTTATATTTTATATTTTATATTTTATATTTTTATGTTTTATATTTTATGTTTTATATTTTATATTTTATGTTTATGTTTTATGTTTTTATGTTTTATATTTTTATGTTTTATATTTTATGTTTTATATTTTATGTTTTATGTTTTATATTTTATATTTTTATATTTTATATTTTTATATTTTATATTTTATATTTTATATTTTATATTTTTATATTTTATATTTTATGTTTTTTTTATATTTTATGTTTTTATGTTTTTATATTTTATGTTTTATATTTTTATTTTTATGTTTATGTTTTATGTTTTATATTTTTATATTTTATATTTTATATTTTATATTTTTATGTTTTATATTTTATATTTTATATTTTATATTTTATATTTTATATTTTATAGTTTTATATTTTATATTTTATTTTATATTTTATATTTTATATTTTATATTTTATATTTTATATTTTATATTTTATATTTTTATATTTTATATTTTATATTTTATATGTTTTATTTTTATTTTTATGTTTTTATATTTTATATTTTATATTTTATGTTTTATATTTTATAATTTTATGTTTTATGTTTATATTTTATATTTTATATTTTTATTTTATATTTTATATTTTATGTTTTTATATTTTTATATTTTATATTTTTATGTTTTTATGTTTTATGTTTTATATTTTATGTTTTATATTTTATGTTTTATATTTTTATATTTTATATTTTTATATTTTATATTTTATGTTTATGTTTTATGTTTTATATTTTATGTTTTATATTTTTATGTTTTATGTTTTATATTTTATATTTTATATTTATATTTTATATTTTTATATTTTATATTTTATATTTTTATATTTTATATTTTATATTTTATATTTTATATTTTATATTTTATATTTTATATTTTATATTTTATATTTTTATATTTTATATTTTATATTTTATATTTTATGTTTTTATATTTTATATATGTTTTTATCTTTTATGTTTTATGTTTTATGTTTTTATTTTATTTTTATGTTTTTATGTTTATATTTTATGTTTTATATTTTTATATTTTTATATTTTATATTTTATATTTTATATTTTTATATTTTATATTTTATATTTTTATATTTTATATTTTATATTTTATATTTTATATTTTATATTTTTATATTTTATGTTTTATATTTTATATTTTATATTTTATGTTTTATGTTTTATATTTTATGTTTTATATTTTTATATTTTTATGTTTTATGTTTTTATTTTTATATTTTATATTTTATGTTTTATATTTTTATATTTTATATTTTATATTTTATATTTTATATTTTATGTTTTATATTTTTATATTTTTATATTTTATATTTTATATTTTATATTTTTATATTTTATGTTTATATTTTATATTTTATATTTTATATTTTATGTTTTATATTTTATATTTTTATATTTTTATGTTTTATGTTTTTATTTTATATTTTATATTTTATATTTTATGTTTTTATATTTTATATTTTATGTTTTATATTTTATGTTTTATATTTTATATTTTATATTTTTATTTTATTTTTATATTTTATATTTTATGTTTTTATATTTTATGTTTTATATTTTATATTTTTATATTTTATATTTTATTTTATTTTATATTTTTATGTTTATGTTTTATGTTTTATGTTTTATGTTTTATATTTTATATTTTTATATTTTATATTTTATGTTTTATTTTATATTTTATATTTTATATTTTATATTTTATATTTTATATTTTATATTTTATATTTTATATTTTATATTTTTATATTTTATGTTTTATATTTTATGTTTTATGTTTTTATGTTTTTATATTTTATATGTTTATTTTTTATATTTTATGTTTTATATTTTATTTTTATATTTTATGTTTTATGTTTTATATTTTATATTTTATATTTTATGTTTTTTATTTTATATTTTATATTTTATATTTTTATTTTATATTTTTATATTTTATATTTTATATTTTTATGTTTTATATTTTATGTTTTATATTTTTATATTTTTATGTTTTATATTTTATGTTTTATATATTTTATGTTTTTATATTTTATGTTTTATGTTTTATATTTTATATTTTATATTTTTATATTTTATATTTTATAATTTATATTTTATATTTTATATTTTATATTTTATATTTTATATTTTTATATTTTATATTTTATATTTTATATTTTATATTTTATATGTTTTATATTTTATATGTTTTTTATGTTTTATGTTTTATTTTTATGTTTATATTTTATATTTTATGTTTTTATATTTTATATTTTATATTTTATATTTTATTTTATTTTTATATTTTATATTTTATATTTTATATTTTATATTTTATATTTTATATTTTATATTTTATATTTTATATTTTATGTTTTATATTTTATGTTTTATGTTTTATGTTTTATGTTTTATATTTTATATGTTTTATATTTTATGTTTATATTTTTATATTTTATATTTTATATTTTTATGTTTTATATTTTATATTTTATATTTTATATTTTATATTTTTATATTTTATATTTTTATATTTTATATTTTATATTTTATATTTTTATATTTTATGTTTTATATTTTATGTTTTATGTTTTATGTTTTATGTTTTATGTTTTATGTTTTATATTTTATATTTTTATATTTTTATGTTTTATGTTTTATATTTTATATTTTTATGTTTTATATTTTATATTTTATATTTTTATATTTTTATATTTTATATTTTATATTTTATGTTTATATTTTATATTTTATATTTTTTATTTTTATGTTTTTATGTTATATTTTATATTTTTTTATGTTTTTTTTATGTTTTATGTTTTATGTTTTATGTTTATATTTTTATGTTTTTATTTTATTTTTATATTTTATGTTTTATGTTTTATGTTTTATATTTTTATATTTTATATTTTATATTTTATATTTTTATATTTTATATTTTATATTTTATATTTTTATATTTTATGTTTTATGTTTATATTTTATGTTTTATATTTTATATTTTTATATTTTATGTTTTATGTTTTATATTTTATGTTTATGTTTTATATTTTATGTTTTATATTTTTATATTTTATATTTTATATTTTATATTTTTATTTTATGTTTATATTTTATGTTTATTTTATATTTTATATTTTATGTTTTTATATTTTATATTTTATATTTTATATTTTATATTTTATATTTTATATTTTATATTTTATATTTTTATATTTTATGTTTTATATTTTATGTTATTTTATGTTTTATATTTTATATTTTTATATTTTTATATTTTATGTTTTATATTTTATATTTTATATTTTATATTTTATATTTTATATTTTATGTTTTATATTTTTTGTTTTTATATTTTATATTTTTATGTTTATATTTTATATTTTATATTTTATGTTTTATATTTTATATTTTTATATTTTATATTTTATATTTTATATTTTATATTTTATATTTTATGTTTTTATGTTTTATATTTTATATTTTATATTTTATATTTTATATTTTATATTTTATATTTTATATTTTATATTTTTATATTTTATATTTTATATGTTTATATTTTATATTTTATATTTTATATTTTATATTTTTATGTTTTATATTTTATATTTTTATATTTTATGTTTTTATTTTATATTTTTTATTTTTATATTTTTATGTTTTATATTTTATATTTTATATTTTATATTTTATGTTTTTATGTTTTATGTTTATATTTTATATTTTTATATTTTATATTTTATGTTTTATTTTATATTTTATGTTTTATTTTTATATTTTATGTTTTATGTTTTATGTTTTATGTTTTATGTTTTATGTTTTATGTTTTATATTTTTATATTTTATATTTTTTATATTTTATATTTTATATTTTATATTTTATATTTTATATTTTATATTTTATATTTTATATTTTATATTTTATATTTTATATTTTATATTTTATATTTTTTATGTTATATTTTATGTTTTATATTTTATATTTTATGTTTTATGTTTTTATATTTTATGTTTTATATTTTTATATTTTATTTTTATATTTTATGTTTTTATGTTTTATATTTTATGTTTTATATTTTATATTTTATATTTTATATTTTTATGTTTTATATTTTATGTTTTATATTTTATATTTTATATTTTATATTTTATATTTTTATATTTTATGTTTTATGTTTTATATTTTTATGTTTTATATTTTATATTTTATATTTTATATTTTTATATTTTATGTTTTTATATTTTATGTTTTATATTTTTATGTTTTTATATTTTATATTTTATATTTATATTTTATATTTTATATTTTATATTTTATATTTTATATTTTATATTTTATATTTTATATTTTTATATTTATATTTTATATTTTATATTTTATATTTTATATTTTATATGTTTATATTTTTATATTTTATATTTTATGTTTATTTTATATTTTATATTTTATATTTTTATATTTTTATATTTTTATATTTTTATGTTTATTTTATATTTTATATTTTTATGTTTTATATTTTTATGTTTTATGTTTTATATTTTATGTTTATGTTTTATGTTTTATTATTTTATATTTTTATGTTTTTATATTTTATATTTTTATTTTATATTTTATGTTTTATATTTTTATATTTTATGTTTTATATTTTATGTTTATGTTTATATTTTATATTTTATATTTTATATTTTATATTTTATGTTTTATATTTTATATTTTATATTTTATATTTTATTTTATATTTTATATTTTATATTTTATATTTTATATTTTATTTTATGTTTTTATTTTTATGTTTTATGTTTATGTTTTTATATTTTATATTTTATATTTTATATTTTATATTTTTATGTTTTTATATTTTATGTTTTTATATTTTTATGTTTTATGTTTTTATTTTTATGTTTTATATTTTATGTTTTATGTTTTATATTTTATATTTTTATATTTTTATGTTTTATGTTTTATGTTTTTATGTTTTTATGTTTTATGTTTTATGTTTTTATGTTTTTATGTTTTATGTTTTATATTTTTATATTTTTATATTTTTATATTTTATGTTTATATTTTTTTTATATTTTATATTTTATATTTTATATTTTATATTTTATATTTTTATATTTTATATTTTATATTTTATATTTTATGTTTTATATTTTTATATTTTATGTTTTATGTTTTATGTTTTTATATTTTTATGTTTTATGTTTTATGTTTATGTTTTATGTTTTTATGTTTTATGTTTTTATGTTTTATGTTTTATGTTTTATATTTTTATATTTTATATTTTATATTTTATGTTTTATATTTTTATATTTTATGTTTTTGTTTATGTTTTTATATTTTTATGTTTTATGTTTTATGTTTTTATGTTTTTATGTTTTATGTTTTTATATTTTATGTTTTTTTATGTTTATTTTTATGTTTTATATTTTATGTTTTATTTTTATTTTTATATTTTATATTTTATATTTTATGTTTTATGTTTTATATTTTATGTTTATATTTTATATTTTTATGTTTTATATTTTATGTTTTATGTTTTATGTTTATGTTTTATATTTTTATGTTTTATGTTTTATGTTTTATGTTTTATATGTTTTATGTTTTATGTTTTTATGTTTTATGTTTTATGTTTTTATGTTTTATGTTTATATTTTATATTTTATATTTTATATTTTTATATTTTATATTTTATGTTTTATATTTTATATTTTATATTTTATATTTTTATATTTTTATATTTTATATTTTATATTTTATATTTTATATTTTATATTTTATGTTTTATATTTTTATATTTTATGTTTTATATGTTTTATGTTTATATTTTATGTTTTATTTTTATATTTTATATTTTATATTTTATATTTTTATATTTTATATTTTTATATTTTATATTTTATATTTTATGTTTTATATTTTTATATTTTATATTTTATGTTTTATGTTTTATGTTTTATGTTTTATATTTTATATTTTTATATTTTATATTTTTATGTTTTATATTTTTATGTTTTATGTTTTATATTTTATGTTTTATGGTTTATGTTTTTATGTTTTATGTTTTATGTTTTATGTTTTATGTTTTTATGTTTTATGTTTTTATGTTTTATGTTTTTATGTTTTATGTTTATGTTTTATATTTTATATTTTATATTTTTATATTTTATATTTTATGTTTTATGTTTTTATATTTTTATGTTTTATTTATTTTTATGTTTATGTTTTATGTTTTATGTTTTATATTTTATGTTTTATGTTTTTATGTTTTTATGTTTTTATATTTTATGTTTTATGTTTTTATATTTTTATGTTTATTTTTTATGTTTTATGTTTTATGTTTTATGTTTTATATTTTATGTTTTATGTTTTATGTTTATGTTTTTATGTTTTATGTTTTATGTTTTTATGTTTATGTTTATGTTTTATGTTTTTATGTTTATGTTTTATGTTTTATGTTTTATATTTTATGTTTATGTTTTATATTTTTATATTTTTTATTTTTTATGTTTTATATTTTATGTTTTATGTTTATGTTTTATATTTTTTGTTTTATGTTTTATGTTTTATATTTTATGTTTTTATATTTTATGTTTTATATTTTTATGTTTTATGTTTTTATGTTTTATTTTTTATGTTTTATGTTTTTATGTTTTTATATTTTATATTTTTATACTTTATGTTTTATGTTTTATGTTTTATATTTTATATTTTATGTTTTATGTTTTTATGTTTTTATGTTTTATATTTTATGTTTTATGTTTTATGTTTTTATTTTTATGTTTTATATTTTATGTTTATGTTTATGTTTTTATGTTTTATGTTTATATTTTTATGTTTTTATGTTTTATGTTTTATGTTTTTATGTTTTATGTTTTATGTTTTTATTTTTATATTTTATATTTTTATACTTTATGTTTTATATTTTTATTTTTATATTTTATATTTTTATATTTTTATGTTTTATGTTTTATGTTTATGTTTTTATTTTATTTTTATGTTTTATGTTTTATATTTTTATGTTTTATATTTTATGTTTTTATGTTTTATGTTTTATGTTTTATGTTTTATGTTTTTATTTTATATTTTTATATTTTATATTTTATGTTTTATGTTTTTTTTTTATGTTTTATGTTTTATATTTTATATTTTTATGTTTTATATTTTATGTTTTATGTTTTTATGTTTTATGTTTTATGTTTTATATATTTTTATGTTTTATGTTTTATGTTTTATTTTTTATGTTTTATGGTTATGTTTTATGTTTTATGTTTTTATATTTTATGTTTTATATTTTATGTTTTTATGTTTTTATGTTTTATGTTTTATGTTTTATGTTTTATATTTTTTATGTTTTATGTTTTATGTTTTATGTTTTATGTTTTTATTTTTATGTTTTATGTTTATGTTTATGTTTTATGTTTTTTTTTATGTTTTTTTATATTTTTATATTTTATATGTTTTATGTTTTATGTTTTTATGTTTTATTTTTATGTTTTATGTTTTATATTTTATATTTTATATTTTATGTTTTTATATTTTATGTTTTATGTTTTATGTTTTATGTTTTTATGTTTTATATTTTATGTTTATATTTTATGTTTTATGTTTTATATTTTTATATTTTTTATATTTTATGTTTTATATTTTATATTTTATGTTTTATATTTTTATATTTTATGTTTTTATTTTTATATTTTATATTTTATATTTTTATATTTTATATTTTTTATGTTTTATATTTTATATTTTATGTTTTATATTTTTATATTTTATGTTTTATATTTTATGTTTATGTTTATATTTTTTTTTATGTTTTATATTTTATGTTTTATATTTTATGTTTTTATATTTTATGTTTTATATTTTTATGTTTTATGTTTTATATTTTATATTTTATGTTTTATATTTTATGTTTTATATTTTATGTTTTATGTTTTATGTTTTATATTTTATGTTTTATATTTTATATTTTATGTTTTATGTTTTATGTTTTATGTTTTATGTTTTATATGTTTTATTTTTATATTTTATATTTTATATTTTATATTTTATATTTTATATTTTATGTTTATATTTTATTTTTATGTTTTATATTTTATGTTTTATATTTTATATTTTATGTTTTATGTTTTATATTTTATTTTTTATATTTTATATTTTATGTTTTATATTTTATATTTTATGTTTTATATTTTATGTTTTATGTTTTTATGTTTTATATTTTATGTTTTATGTTTTATATTTTTATATTTTATGTTTTATTTTTATGTTTTATATTTTATATTTTATGTTTTATTTTATATTTTATGTTTTATGTTTTTATGTTTTATGTTTTATGTTTTATGTTTATATTTATTTTATGTTTTATATTTTATGTTTTATGTTTTATGTTTTTATGTTTTATGTTTTATATTTTATATTTTATATTTTTATGTTTTATGTTTTATGTTTTATTTATATTTTATATTTTATATTTTATGTTTTATGTTTTATGTTTTATATTTTATGTTTTATTGTTTATGTTTTATGTTTTTATGTTTTATGTTTTATATTTTATGTTTTATGTTTTATATTTTATATTTTATATTTTATGTTTTATATTTTATATGTTTATGTTTTATATTTTATGTTTTATGTTTTATATTTTATATTTATATTTTATATTTTATGTTTTTATATTTTATATTTTATATTTTATGTTTTATATTTTATATTTTATATTTTATGTTTTATGTTTTTATTTTATGTTTTATATTTTATATTTTATATTTTATATTTTATATTTTTATATTTTATATTTTATGTTTTATATTTTATATTTTATGTTTTATATTTTATATTTTTATATTTTATATTTTATATTTTATGTTTTATATTTTATGTTTATGTTTTATGTTTTATATTTTATATTTTTATATTTTTATGTTTTATATTTTATATTTTATATTTTTATGTTTTATATTTTATGTTTTATGTTTTATATTTTATGTTTATGTTTTTATTTTATATTTTTATATTTTATGTTTTTTATATTTTATGTTTTATATTTTATATTTTATGTTTTATGTTTTTATGTTTTATGTTTTTATTTTTATATTTTATATTTTATGTTTATGTTTTATGTTTTTTATTTTATATTTTATGTTTTATATTTTATATTTTATATTTTATATTTTATATTTTTATATTTTATATTTTTATGTTTATGTTTTATGTTTTATATTTTATATTTTATGTTTTATGTTTTATATTTTATATTTTATATTTTATATTTTATGTTTTATATTTTATGTTTTATATTTTATGTTTTATGTTTTATGTTTTATATTTTATGTTTTATATTTTATGTTTATGTTTTATGTTTTATATTTTATATTTTATTTTATATTTTATATTTTATATTTTTATGTTTTATGTTTTATATTTTTATATTTTATGTTTTATATTTTATGTTTTATGTTTTATATTTTATATTTTATATGTTTATATTTTTATGTTTTATGTTTTATATTTTATGTTTTATATTTTATATTTTATATATTTTTATGTTTTATATTTTATATTTTTATATTTTATGTTTTATATTTTTTTTTATATTTTATATTTTTATATTTTATGTTTTATATTTTATGTTTTTATATTTTATATTTTATGTTTTATATGTTTTATGTTTTATGTTTTATGTTTTTATGTTTTATGTTTTATGTTTTATATTTTTATGTTTATGTTTTATGTTTTATGTTTTATATTTTATATTTTTATATTTTATATTTTATGTTTTTATATTTTATATTTTATGTTTTATTTTTATGTTTTATATTTTATATTTTATGTTTTATATTTTATATTTTATTTTTATATTTTATTTTTATATTTTATGTTTTTATTTTTATTTTATGTTTTATATTTTATGTTTTTATATTTTATGTTTTATATTTTTGTTTTTATATTTTATATTTTATATGTTTTATGTTTTATATGTTTTATGTTTTATGTTTTATATTTTATGTTTTATGTTTTATATTTTATGTTTTATGTTTTATGTTTTATATTTTATGTTTTTATGTTTTATGTTTTATATTTTATGTTTTTATGTTTTATGTTTTTTATTTTTATATTTTTATGTTTTATGTTTTTATGTTTTATGTTTTTATGTTTTTTTATTTTTATGTTTTATATTTTATGTTTTATGTTTATATTTTTATGTTTATATGTTTATGTTTTATGTTTTATGTTTTATGTTTTATGTTTTATGTTTATATTTTATATTTTATATTTTATGTTTTATGTTTTATGTTTTATGATTTTATGTTTTATGTTTTATATTTTATATTTTATATTTTATATTTTATGTTTTATGTTTTTATGTTATGTTTATATGTTTTATGTTTTATGTTTTATGTTTTATGTTTTATATTTTATGTTTTATGTTTATATTTATGTTTTATGTTTTTATTTTTATATTTTATATTTTATGTTTATGTTTTATTTTTATGTTTTATGTTTTTATGTTTTATGTTTTATGTTTTATATTTTTATGTTTTTTTATGTTTTATATTTTATGTTTTATATTTTATATTTTATATTTTATGTTTTATGTTTTATATTTTATGTTTTATATTTTATATTTTATGTTTTATGTTTTTATATTTTATATTTTTATGTTTTATGTTTTATATTTTATATTTTATATTTTATATTTTATGTTTTATGTTTTATGTTTTATATTTTTATATTTTTATGTTTTATATTTTATATTTTATGTTTTATGTTTTATGTTTTATGTTTTATGTTTTTATATTTTTATGTTTTATATTTTATATTTTATATTTTATGTTTTTATGTTTTATGTTTTATATTTTATATTTTATATTTTTATATTTTATATTTTATATTTTATGTTTTATGTTTTATGTTTTATGTTTTATATTTTATGTTTTATGTTTTATGTTTTTATGTTTTATATTTTATATTTTATATTTTTATTTTATATGTTTTATATTTTATGTTTTATTTTTTATGTTTTATGTTTTATATTTTATGTTTTTATGTTTATATTTTATATTTTATATTTTTATTTTATATTTTATATTTTATGTTTTATATTTTATATTTTATATTTTATGTTTTATGTTTTATGTTTTATGTTTTTATATTTTATATTTTTATTTTTATGTTTTTTTATTTTTATGTTTTATGTTTTATATTTTATGTTTTATATTTTATATTTTATGTTTATATTTTTATATTTTTATATTTTATATTTTATGTTTTATGTTTTATATTTTATGTTTTATGTTTTATATTTTATTTTTATGTTTATATTTTATGTTTTATGTTTATGTTTTATGTTTTATGTTTTATATTTTATGTTTTATGTTTTATATTTTATATTTTATGTTTATATTTTATATTTTATGTTTTATATTTTATATTTTTATATTTTATATTTTATGTTTTATATTTTATGTTTTATGTTTTATGTTTTTATGTTTTATATTTTATATTTTATTTTTATGTTTTATATTTTTTATGTTTTATATTTTATGTTTTTATGTTTTATGTTTTTATATTTTATATTTTATATTTTATATTTTATATTTTATATTTTATATTTTATATTTTATATTTTATATTTTATATTTTATATTTTATGTTTTATATTTTATGTTTATGTTTTATGTTTTATGTTTTTTATGTTTATATTTTTATGTTTTATGTTTTATATTTTATGTTTTATGTTTTATGTTTTATGTTTTATGTTTTATTTTTGTTTTATATTTTATGTTTTATGTTTTTATATTTTTATTTTATGTTTATATTTTTATATTTTATATTTTATATTTTATATTTTATATTTTATATTTTATATTTTATAGATTTTATATTTTATATTTTATAATTTTATTTTTATATTTTATATTTTATATTTTTATGTTTTATATTTTATGTTTTATATTTTATGTTTTTATATTTTATATTTTATATTTTATGTTTTATTTTATATTTTATATTTTATATTTTATATTTTATGTTTTATATTTTATATTTTATATTTTATATGTTTTATGTTTTATATTTTATATTTTATATTTTATAAGTTAATATGTTTTATATTTTATATTTTAATATTATAGTATATTTTATGTTTATGTTTTATGTATTTTTATGTTTTATGTTTTATATTTTATAGTTTTATATTTTATATTTTATATTTTATGTTTTATATTTTATGTTTTATATTTTATATTTTATATTTTATGTATAAAGGTATAAGTTATAAATATAAAATATAAGTATAAAATATATTTTATGTTTTAAATATAAAATTTTATAAAGATATAAAATATAAAGATATAAAGATATAAGATATAAAGATTATAAAGATATATAAGATATAAGATATAAAGTATAAAGATGTAAGATATAAGATATAATAGTATATAAGATATGGAATATAAAGATATAAGATGATAAAATATAAAGATATAAATATAAAGATATAAAGTATGAGTATGAGATATAAAATATGAAGATATAAGATATAAAGATATAAGATATAAGATATAAGAGATAAGATATAAAGATATAAGATATAAAGATATAAGATATATAAGATATAAGATATAAGATATAAGGATATATAAGATATAAAGATATAAGATATAAAGATATGAAGATATAAGATAAGTATAAAGATATAAGATATAAATATGAGATAAAGATATAAGATGTAAAGTATAAAGATATAAGATATAAAATATAAAGATATAAGATATAAGATAAGATATATAAGATATAAGATATAAGATATAAAGATATAAAGATATAAGATATAAGATATAAAGATATAAAGATATAAGATATGAGATATAAGATATATAGATATAAAGATATAAGATATAAAGATATAGATAAGATATAAAGATATAAGATATAAAGATATAAGATATAAAGTATAAGATATAAGATATAAAGATATAAGATATAATATAGAGATATAAAGATATAGATATAAAGTATAAAATATGAGTATGAGATATAAAGTATAAAATATAAATATAAAGATATAAAGATATAAGATATAAGTATAAGGTATGAATATAAAGATATGAAATATAAATATAAGTATAATATAAGTATAAAATATAAGATAGGAGTATAGAGTATAAAGATATGTATCAGGGATATAAGATATAAAGATATAAGATATATATAAGATATAGATATAAAGATATAGATATAAGATATAAAGATATAAAGATATAAGATATAAGATATAAGATATAAGATATAAGATATAAAGATATAAGATATAAGATATAAGTATAAGATATAAAGATATAAAGATATAAAGATATAAGATATAAGATATAAAGATATAAAGATATGAAGATATAAAGATAGGATATATAAAGATATAAAGATATAAGTATAAAGATAAAGATATATGAAGATATAAAGATATAAAGGTATAGAATATAAGATATGAGATATAAGTGTAAGATATAAAGATATAAGATATAAAGATATAAAATATAAAGATATAAGATATAAGGATATAAAGAATAAAATATAAAATATAAGATATAAGATAAATATAAGTATAGGAATATAAAAATATAAGTGTAAGATATAAGATATAAGTAAAAGATATAAAATAATATAAATATAAATATAGAATATAAAGATATAAGATATAAGATATAAATATGGGTATGAGTATAAGTATAGGGTCTAGATATAGAGTATAAAATATATAGATATAGAGGTATAAGATATAAAGATATAAAGATGTAAAATATAAGTATAAGATATGAGATATAAATATAGAGATATAAAATATAAGATATGAGATATAAGATATAAAGATATAAGATATAAATATAAGGATATAAAGATATAAGATATAGAATATAGGATATAAAGATATAAATATAAAGATATAAGTATGGAGATAAGATATAAGATATAAGATATGAATATAAGATATAAAGATATAAGATATGAAGTATAAAATATATAAGATATAGAATATAAATATAAGTATAAGATATAAGATATAAGATATAAGTATAATAAGATAAAGATATAAAGATATAAGATGTAAAAGATATAAGATATAAGATATGAAGATATAAGATATAAGATATAAGATATAAGATATAAGTATAAGATATAGGAATATAAAGATATAAAAGATATAAGATATAAGATATAAAGATATAAAGATATAAAGATATAAGATATAAGATATAAAGTATAAGATATAAGAGATATAAGATATAAGATATAAGATATAAGATATAAAATATAAGATATAAGATATAAGTATAAGGTATAAGGTATAAAGATATAAATATAAAATATAAAGATATAGGATATAAAGATATGGGATAAGATATAAGATATAAAGATATAAAGATATAAGATATAAAAGATATAGGATAATAAGATATAAGATAATAAGAATATAAGTGTAAAATATAAAATATAAAGATATAAGATATAAAGATATAGGATATAAGATATAAAGATATAAAGATAAAAGATATAAAGATAAAAGATATAAGATATAAAGATAGAATAGAATATAAAGAATATAAGATATAAGATATAAAGATATAAGATAAAGATATGAGATGTAAGATATAAAGATATAAAGATATGAGATATAAGATATAAAGATATAAGATATAAAGAGGTATAAGATATAAAAGATATGAGTATATAAGATATAAGATATAAGATATAAGATGTAAGAGATAAGATATAAAGATAGTAATATAAGATATGAAGATAAGATATAAAAGATATAAGGAAGTATAAAGATATAAAAGATATAAGATAAGATATAAAGATATGGATAGTATAAGATATAAAGATAAAGATATATATAAGATATGAAGATATAAGATATGAGATATAAGATATGAGTATGAGTATAAAGATATAAAGATATAAGATATAAAGATATAAAGATATGAGATATAGATATAAGATATAAAATATAAGATATAAGATATAAGATATAAAGATATAAGATAAAGATATAAGTATAAGATATAAGATATAAGATATAAGAATAAGATATAAAGATATAAGATATAAGATATAGATATAAAATATAAAGATGATCAGATATAAAATGTAAAAGTATGAAGATATAAAATGTAAAGTATAAGATATAAAGATAAGTATAAGATATGAGATATGAAGATATAAGATATAAAGATATAAATATAAGATATGAATATAGTATAAAGATATAAAATATAAAATAAATATAAATATAAAGATATAAAGATATAAAATATAAAATATAAAATATAAAGATATAAAATATAAAGATATGTATAAGATATAAGATATAAAGATATAAGATATAAAGTATAGAGTATAAGATATAAGATATAAGATATAAGTATAAAGATATAAAGATATAGAAAGTAAAAGATATAAAGATATAAGATAAAGATATAAATATAAAATATAAAATATAAAATATAAGATATAAAATATAAAATATAAAAGTATAAAATATAAAATATAAAGTAAAATATAAAATATAAGATATAAAATATAAAATATAAAATATAAAATATAAAGATATAAAATATAAAATATAAAATATAAAATATAAAATATAAAATATAAAATATAAAATATAAAGGTATAAAATATAAAATATAAAATATAAAATATAAGAATATAAAATATAAAAATATAAAATATAAAATATAAAATATGGATAAAATAAGATATAAAATATAAAATATAAAATATAAAATATAAAATATAAAATATAAATATAAAATATAAAATATAAAATATAAAAAATAGAAAAATATAAAATATAAAATATAAAATATAAAATATAAAATATAAAATATAAAATATAAAATATAAAATATAAAATATAAAATATAAAATATAAAATATAAAATATAAAATATAAAATATAAAATATAAAATATAAAATATAAAATATAAAAGTATAAAATATAAAGTATAAAATATAAAATATAAAATATAAAATATAAAATATAAAATATAAAATATAAAATATAAAATATAAAATATAAAATATAAAATATAAAATATAAAATATAAAATATAAAGTATAAAATATAAAGATATAAGATATAAGATATAAGGTATAAGGATATAAGATATAAGAGATATAAGATATAAGATATAAAGATATAAGATATAAGATATAAAGATATAAGATATAAGATATAAGAGTATAAGATATAAGATATAAGATATAAGATATAAAGATATAAGATATAAAGATATAAGATATAAGATATAAGTATAAAGATATAAAGATATATATAAGATATAAGATATAAGATATAAGATATAAAAAATATAAAAATATAAAATATAAAATATAAAATATAAAATATAAAATATAAAATATAAAATATAAAATATAAAATATAAAATATAAAATATAAAATATAAAATATAAAATATAAAATATAAAATATAAAATATAAAATATAAAATATAAAATATAAAATATAAATATAAAATATAAGATATAAAATTATAAAATATAAAATAGAGTATAAAGATATAAGATATAAGGTATAAAGATATAAGTATAAGATATAAGTATAAAATATAAAATATAAGATATAAAATATAAAAGGTATAAAATATAAAATATAAAATATAAAATATAAAATATAAAATATAAAATATAAAATATAAAATATAAAATATAAGATATAAAATATAAGATATAAAATATAAAATATAAAATATAAAATATAAAATATAAAATATAAAATATAAAATATAAAATATAAAATATAAAATATAAAATATAAAATATAAAATATAAAATATAAAATATAAAATATAAAATATAGAATATAAGATATAAAATATAAGGTATAAAATATAAAATATAAGATATAAAATATAAAATATAAAATATAAAATATAGAATATAAGATATAAAGATATAAAGATATAAAATATAAAATATAAAATATAAAGATATAAAGATATAAGATATAAGTATAAGGAGTATAAGATATAAGAAAAATAAGATATAAAGATATAAAGATATAAGTATATATAAAATATAAAGTATAAGATATAAAGTATAAAATATAAAGATATAAGATATAAAATATAAAGATATAAAATATAAAGTATAAAGATATAAAATATAAGATATAAGATATAAGAGTATAAAGATATAAGATATAAGATATAAAGATATAAGATATAAGATATAAAGATATAAAGATATAAAAGATATAAAAATATAAGATATAGGAGTATAAAGATATAGAGGTATAAAGATATAAGGTATAGAAGGTATAAGATATAAGATATAAAGATATAGTATAAGATATAAAGATATAAGATATAAAGATATAAGGTATAAGAAGTATAAGAGTATAAGATAAAAGATGTAAGGTATAAAATATAAGAATATAAAATATAAAATATAAAATATAAAAATATAAAATATAAAATATAAGAATATAAAATATAAAATATAAAATATAAAAAATATAAAATATAAAATATAAAATATAAAGATATAAAATATAAAATATAAAATATAAAATATAAAGATATAAGATATAAATATAAAATATAAAATATAAAGTATAAAATATAAAGATATAAAGTATAAGAATAAAATATAAAATAAAAAAGGTATAAAATATAAAATATAAAATATAAAGATATAAAATATAAATATAGAAGTATAAAATATAAAATATATAAAATATAAATATAAGATATAAAATATAAGATATAAAATATAAAGATATAAAGAATAAGTATAAGATATAAGATATAAAGATATAAAGATATAGGATAGTATGAAATATAAAGATATAAGATATAAAGATATAAAAGTATAAGATATAAGATATAAAAGTATAAAATATAAAAGATATAAAAGTATAAAAGATATAAAAGTATAAGATATAGATATAAGATATAAGATATAAAAGATATAATATAAAGATATAAGATAAAGATATAAGATATAAAGATAAAAGATATAAGTATAAAGATATAAAATATAAGATATAAGATATAAAAGATAAGATATAAGATATAAAGATATAAGATATAAGATATAAAGATATAAAGATATAGAAGATATAAGATATAAGATATAAGATATAAGAATAAGATATAAAGATATAAAGATATAAGAATATAAGATATAAGATATAAGTATAAAGATATAAAGATATAAAGATATAAGATATAAAAGTATAAAGATATAAGATATAAAGAGTATAAAGATATAAAGATATAAGATATAAGTATAAAGATATAAGATGTAAAGATATAAGGATAAAAGATAAATAAGATATAAGGGTATAAGATATAAGTATAAGATATAAAGATATAAAGTATAATAAAAAAAAAAAAAAAAAAAAAAAAAAAAAAAAAAAAAAAAAAAAAAAAAAAAAAAAAAAAAAATATAAAATATAAATATAAAATATAAGATATAAAGTATAAAATAAGATATAAGATATAAAGATATAAAGATATAAGATATAAAGATATAAAGATATAAAGATATAAAAGATATAAGATATAAAGATATAAAGATATAAGATATAAGATATAAGGATATAAAGATATAAGAGTATAAGATATAAAGATATAAGATATAAAGATATAAGATATAAAGATATAAGATATAAAAGTATAGATATAAAGATAAAAAGATATAAGATATAAGATATAAGAGTATAAGATATAAAAATAAGGTATAAAGATATAAGATATAAAAGTATAAGATATAAGATATAAGAGATAAAATATAAAATATAAGATATAAGAAAATATAAAATAAGATATGGAGATATAAAAATATAAAATATAAAATATAAAATATAAAATATAAAATATAAAATATAAAATATAAAATATAAAATATAAAATATAAAATATAAAATATAAAATATAAAATATAAAATATAAAATATAAAATATAAAATATAAAATATAAAATATAAAATAGAAAATATAAAATATAAAAAAAAAAAAAAAAAAATAAAATATAAAATATAAAGATATAAAGATATAAATATAAAATATAAAATATAAAATAAAAAAAAAAAAAAAAAAAAAAAAAAATAAGATATAAGATATAAAATATAAAAGTATAGAATATAAGGTATAAAATATAAGATATAAGTATAAAATATAAAATATAAAATATAAATATAAAGAATATAAGATATAAAGAAAGTATAAAGATATAAGGTAGAAAGATATAAGATATAGGAAATAAAATAAGATATAAAATATAAAATATAAGAATATAAAGATATAAGTATAAGTATAAGGTATAAGATATAAGGAATATAAGATATAAGATATAAGATATAAAGATATAAGTATAAGATATAAGGTATAAGATAAGTATAAAGGAGTATAAGTAATAAGGATAGTATAAAAGATATAAGATATAAAGATATAAAGAGTATAAGATATAAGATATAAGATATAAGGTATAAGATATAAAGATAAGATAAAAGAGTATAAAGATATAAAGTATAAAGATATAAGATATAAAATATAAGATATAAGGTATAAGATATAAAGATATAAAAAATATAAATATAAAATATAAAATATAAAATATAAATATAAAATATAAAATATAAAATATAAAATATAAAATATAAAATATAAAATATAAAATATAAAATATAAAATATAAGATATAAAGATATAAAATATAAAATAAAGATATAAAGATATAAAGATATAAAATATAAGGAAGGTATAAAGATATAAGATATAGAGAAATAAAAATATAAAGATATAAAGGTATAAAGATATAAGATATAAGATATAAAAGTAATAAGATATAAAGATATAAGAGTATAAAAGATATAAGAGTATAAAAGTATAAGATATAAAGATATAAGAATATAAAATAAGATATAAAATATAAGAGTATAAAGATATAAAATATAAAGATATAAGATATAAAAGATATAAAATATAAAATATAAAATATAAGATATAAGGTATAAAGATATAAGATATAAGATATAAAGAATATAAAGATATAAGATATAAGATATAAGGAGTATGGAAATATAAGATATAAAGTAAAAAGATATAAGATATAAAGATATAAGATATAAAATATAAAGATATAAAATATAGAATGTAGATATAAAAGATATAAGAAGTATAAGATATAAGATATAGATATAATAAGGTATAAAGATATAAGATATAGAATATAAGATATAAAGTATAAGATATAAGATATAAGAGTATAAGTATAAGGTATAAGATATAAGGTAAACAGGTATAAAAGGTATAAAATATAAAATATAAAATATAAAATATAAAATATAAAATATAAAATATAAAATATAAGATGTAAAATATGGAGTATAGGAGAATAGGTAAGGTATAAGTAAAGATATAGGCAGGGTATAGGATAATGGAGTAGATATAAAAGGATAAAGTATAAAGATATAAGATATAAAGAAAAAGATATAAAATATAAAAAAAGATATAAGATATAAGATATAGAAAAAGATATAAGATATAGAAGATATAGGAAGTAGATAAGATATAAGATATAAAAGATAAAAGATATAAAAGATAAAAATAAAATATAAAAAAAGATAAAAAGTATAGAGTAAAAATATAAAATATGGAAGATATAAAAATATAGAAAAAGATAAAGATATAAAAAAGATATAAAATATAAATATAAAGATATAAAATATAAAATATAAAAATATAAGAAGGAAATGTAGGGGTATAGAAGATGGAGTAAAGATATAAAAGTATAAGATATAAATGTAGATATAAGATATAAAAAGTATAAGTATAAGGTATAAAGATATGGAGTATAAAGATAATAAGATATAAAGTATAAGATATAAAAAAGATATAAAAGATATAAAGATAAAAAGATATAAAGGTATAAAGATATAAGATATAAGATATAAGGTATAAAGATATAAAATAAAAATATAAAATATAAAATATAAAGATATAAAATATAAAATATAAAATATAAGAATAAAAAAAATATAAAATATAAAATATAAAATATAAAATATAAAATATAAAATATAAAATATAAAATATAAAATATAAAATATAAAATATAAATATAAAATATAAAATATAAAATATAAAAAATAAAAAATATAAGATATAAAAGAATATAAAATAAAGATATAAAATATAAAATATAAAATATAAAATATAAAATATAAAAAAAAATATAAATAATAAGATATAAATATAAAATGTAAAAGATATAAAATATAAAAATAAAATATAAAATATAAAATATAAAATATAAAATATAAAATATAAAATATAAAATATAAAATATAAAATATAAAATATAAAAATATAAAATATAAAAATATAAAATATAAAATATAAAATATAAAATATAAAATATAAAATATAAAATATAAAATATAAAATATAAAATATAAAATATAAATAAAAATATAAAATATAAAATAAAAAAATATAAAAAATATAAAATATAAAATATAAAATATAAAATATAAAATATAAAATATAAAATATAAAATATAAAAAATATAAAAATACATATAAAATATAAAATATAAAATATAAAATATAAAATATAAAATATAAAATATAAGGAAATATAAAATACAAAATATAAGGAAGCCAAAAAAAAAGATATAAAATATAAAATATAGATATAAGATGTAAAGATATAAGATATAAAGATATAAGTATAAGATATAAAGAAAAATATAAAAAAAAAAATAAAAGTAGATATAAAGATAGGTATAGTATAAGTAGGGTAATAAAGATATAAGTAAAGATATAAGATATAAGTGTGTATAAGTATAAGATATAAAGATATAAAATATAAAATGTAAAAGGTATGAGATATAAAATATAAAGATAAAAGGAGTAAGTAAAATATAAAATAAGAGGTAAGAATACAAGATATAAAATATAAAGATATAAGGTATAAGGGATGTAAGGTATAAAATATAAAATGTAAGATATAGGCAGGTATAGGATGATAGGGAGTATAAAATGTAAGGTCTAAAGAGATATAGAATGTAAAGTATAGAGAATATAGGATGTGAAATGTAAATTATAAAATATAGGAATGTAAAGATATAAAAGTATAAGGTAATAAAGATATAAGAGTATAAGAGAATAAGGGAGTATAGGAAGTATAAAGTATAAGATATAAAAGTATAAGATACTAAAATAAAAAATATAAAGTATAAAGAATAAAGTATAAGATATAAAATAAGAATAAAAATATAAAGAAGTATAAAATATAAAATATAAAAGATAAAATATAAATATAGGAAGTAAAAGAAAAAGTATAAAATACAAAGATATAAAGATAGAAAAGTATAGAATGTATAAAGTATAAAATATAAAATATAAAATATAAAAATATAGAAAATATAAAATATAAAATATAAAATATAAAATGCAATAAAATGTAAGATATAAAATATAAAATATAAAGTAATAAAGATATAAGAAGTATAAGATATGAATGTAAAGGGTATAAGATATAGATATAAGATATAGATATAAAGATATAAGATATAAGAGTATAAGGTATAGATATAGAATGTAAAGATATGAATTGTAAGGTATGAGGTATAAGTATAAGATATAAGATATAAAATAAAATATAAAATATAAAATATAAAATATAAAATATAAAATATAAAATATAAAATATAAAATATAAAATATAAATAAAAATATAAAATATAAAATATAAAATATAAATATAAAATATAAAATATAAAATATAAAATATAAAATATAAAATATAAAATATAAAATATAAAAATATAAAATATAAAATATAAGATATAAGATATAAGATATAAAGGAAGTAATAAGATATAAGATATAAGTATAAAGATATAGAATAATAAAATATAGATATAAGTATAGAGATGTAAATATAAAGATATAAGGTATAAAGATATACAGTATGAATGTAAAAGATATAAAGTAATAAGTATAAGATATAAGTATAAGATATAAAGATGTAAAGTATAGGAGTATAGGAGTATAGAATTTTTTTTTTTTTTTTTTTTTTTTTTTATAGAGATGTGAAGTAAAATATAAAATATAAAATATAAAATATAAAATATAAAATATAAAATATAAAATATAAAATATAAAATATAAAATATAAAATATAAAATATAAAATATAAAATATAAAATATAAAATATAAAATATAAAATATAAAATATAAAATATAAAATATAAAATATAAAATATAAAATATAAAATATAAAATATAAAATATAAAATATAAAATATAAAATATAAAATATAAAAATATAAAATATAAAATATAAAATATAAATATAAAATATAAAATATAAAATATAAAATATAAAATATAAAATATAAAATATAAATATAAAATATAAATATAAATATAAAAAAAGATATAAATATAAAATATAAAATATAAAATTATAAAATATAAAATATAAAAAATATAAAATATAAAATATAAAATATAAAATATAAAATATAAAATATAAAGTAAAATATAAAATATAAAATATAAAATATAAAATATAAAATATAAAATATAAAATATAAAATATAAAATATAAAATATAAAATATAAAATATAAAATATAAAATATAAAATATAAAAAATATAAAAGTATAAGATATAAATATAAGATATGGAAGTATAAAGTATAAGATATAAAGTATAAAGTATAAGATATATAAGGTATAAGATATAAAAGTATAAGGTATAAGATATAAGATATAAAGGTATAAGATATAAAGTATAAAAGATATAAAGATATAGTATAAGATATATAAATTATAAAATATAAAATATAAAATATAAAATATAAAATATAAAATATAAAATATAAAATATAAAATATAAAATATAAAATATAAAATATAAAATATAAATATAAAATATAAAATATAAAATATAAAATATAAAATATAAAATATAAAATATAAAATATAAAATATAAAATATAAAATATAAAATATAAGATAAGAAGATATGAGGTATAAGGTATAAGGTATAAAGATATAAGATGTAAGTATAAAAGATATAAGTATAAGATATAAGATATAAGATATAAGATATAAAGTATAAAATGCAAAGATATAAAATCAAGATATAAGATATAAAAGATATAAGATATAAAAGATATAAGATATA
The DNA here is from genome assembly GCA_018151655.1 of Drosophila bocqueti. Classification (NCBI taxonomy): domain Eukaryota; kingdom Metazoa; phylum Arthropoda; class Insecta; order Diptera; family Drosophilidae; genus Drosophila; species Drosophila bocqueti. The sequence goes on along the minus strand of JAECXF010000298.1, from coordinate 3,178 downwards.
AGGTATAAGATATGAAATGATATAGATATAAAAGGTAAAAAAATAAAACAAAAGTATCTAAATTCTAAAATGTAAATATAAAGATATAAAGTATAAAAGATATAGAATATGAATATAAATATAAAGATATAAGATATAAAAGATATAAGAATATAAAATATAAAGATATAAGATATAAAGTATATAAATATAAATGTAAAATAAGATATAAGATATACGATATAAAGTATAAAGATATAAAAAGGAGTATAAAATATAAGATATAGATGTAAAGATATAAGTGTAAAAGATATGAGTATAAGATATAAAGATATAAGATATAAAGATATAAGATGTAAATATAAAATATAAGTATAAAAGTATAAGGTATAGGAAGTATAAAGATATAAAGATATAAGATATAAAAGATATAAAAGATATAAGTATAAGATATAAGATATAAGATATAAAGATATAAGATATAAGGTAATAAGAATATAAAGATATAAGATATAAAGATATAGATATAAGTATAAGTATAAGATATAAGTATAAGATATAAGATATAAGATATAGGAAGTATAAAGATATAAATGTGAATATAAAGATATAAAGATATAAAGATATAAGATATAAAGATATAAATATAAGTATAAAGATGCTAAGGAGTAGCAAGTATAGATATGAGTACTAAGTATGAGTATAGATATACGGGTATAAGAATAATAAGATATAAATATAAAAGTATAAAAGATATAAGGAAATAATAAGTATAAGATACAAGAATTATAAGATATAAGAATGTAAAGATAGCAAGGTATAAGGATATAAAGTGTAGTATAGATATAGAGTATAAGATATAAGATATAAGATATAAGATATAAAAGGTATAAGTATAAAAGATATAAAAGTATAAAGGTATAAGGTATAAGGGTATAAAATATATAAAATATAAAATATAAAATATAAAATATAAAATATAAAATATAAAATATAAAATATAAAATATAAAATACTATAAAATATAAAATATAAAATATAAAATATAAAAATATAAAAATGTAAAATATAAAATATAAAATATAAAATATAAAATATAAAATATAAAATATAAAATATAAAATATAAAATATAAATATAAAATATAAAATATAAAATATAAAAAAAAATATAAAATATAAAATATAAAATATAAAATATAAAATATAAAATATAAAATATAAAATATAAAATATAAAATATAAAATATAAAATATAAAATATAAAATATAAAATATAAAATATAAAATATAAAATATAAAATATAAAATATAAAATATAAGATATAAAGATATAAAAAGTATAAAAGATATAAGATATAAGATATAAAATATAAAGTATAAAATATAAAAGATATAAGATATAAGATATAAAGATATAAAGTATAAGATATAAAGAGTATAAGGTATAAAGATATAGGAAGTAATGTAGATATATTATAAATATAAGTATAAGATGAAATGTAAGATATAAAGATATAAAATATAAAATATAAAATATAAAATATAAAATATAAATATAAATATACATATAAATATAAAATATAAAATATAAAATATAAAATATAAAATATAAAATATAAAATATAAAATATAAAATATAAAATATAAAATATAAAATATAAAATATAAAATATAAAATATAAAATATAAAATATAAAATATAAAATATAAAATATAAAATATAAAATATAAAATATAAAATATAAAATATAAAATATAAAATATAAAATATAAAATATAAAATATAAAATATAAAATATAAAATATAAAATATAAAATATAAAATATAAAATATAAAATATAAAATATAAGATATAAATATAAATATAAAATATAAAATATAAAATATAAATATAAAAATATAAAAAATATAAAATATAAAATATAAAATATAAAATATAAATATAAAATATAAACAAATATAAAATATAAAATATAAATATAAAAATATAAAATATAAAATATAAAATATAAAATATAAAATATAAAATATAAAATATAAAATATAAAATATAAAATATAAAATATAAAATATAAAATATAAAATATAAAATATAAAATAAATATAAAAAATATAAAATATAAAATATAAAATATAAAAAATATAAAATATAAAATATAAAATATAAAATATAAAATATAAAATATAAAATATAAAATATAAAATATAAAATATAAAATATAAAATATAAAATATAAAATATAAAATATAAAATATTAAATATCTCTAAAATAAAATATAAAATATAAAATATAAAATATAAAATATAAAATATAAAATATAAAATATAAAATATAAAATATAAAATATAAATATAAAGTATAAAATATAAAATATAAAATATAAAATATAAAATATAAAATATAAAATATAAAATATAAAATATAAAAAAAAAAAAAAAAAAAAAATATAAAATATAAAATACCTAAAATATAAATATAAAATATAAAATACAAAATAAAATATAAATATAAAATATAAAATATAAAATATAAAATATAAAAATATAAAATATAAAATATAAAATATAAAAAATATAAATATAAAATATAAAAATATAAATATAAAATATATAAAATACTAAAATATAAAATATAAAATATAAAATATAAAATATAAAATATAAATATAAAATATAAAATATAAAATATAAAATATAAAATATAAAATATAAAATATAAAATATAAAATATAAAATATATAAAAATATAAAATATAAAATATAAAATATAAAAATATAAAATATAAAATATAAAAAAATATAAAAAAATATAAAATATAAAATATAAAATATAAAATATAAAAAAAATATAAAATATAAAATATAAAAAAATATAAAATATAAAATATAAAATATAAAATATAAAATATAAAATATAAAATATAAAATATTAAAAAATATAAAATATAAAATATAAAATATAAAATATATAAAATATAAAATATAAAATATAAAATATAAAATATAAAATATAAAATATAAAATATAAAGAATATAAAATATAAAATATAAAATATAAAATATAAAATATAAAATATAAAATATAAAATATAAAATATAAAATATAAAATATAAAATATAAAATATAAAAATATAAAATATAAAATATAAAATATAAAATATAAAATATAAATATAAAATAAAATATAAAATATA